>JANAVB010005597.1:14812703-15205203 GCA_029216955.1 Iris pallida
TTTAATTTTAATTTTTAATTTAATTTTAATTTAATTTTTAATTTTAATTTTAATTTTAATTTTTAATTTTTAATTTTTAATTTTTAAATTTTTAATTTTTTCATTTAATTTTTAATTTTTAATTTTTAATTTTTTAATTTTAATTTTTAATTTTTAATTTTTAATTTTAAATTAAATTTTTAATTTTAATTTTAATTTTTTAGTTTTAGTTTTAACTTTTACTTTCTAACTTTTTTTTTAAAAATTTTAGTTTTAGTTTCTAGTTTTTAATTTTAGTTTTTAATTTTTTAATTTTTATTTTTAATTTTAAGTTGTTAGATGGTGCTATGTTATGTTTTTATTGAGATTCTATCCTATCTTTTTCTCATACATTTTAGGTGAAATTTCAATATACATGATAAAGATCATTCATTCAGTAAGATATGTTTCTTATTGAGATTCTACCAATATATTTCTTACTGAGATTTTATCCTATCTTACCTCATATTTTAGGTGAACTTTTCAATATGCATGATAAAAATCATTCAATTAGTAAGATATTTTCTTATCTCGGTAAAGATGATTAAATGTGGAAAAAAATTATTAAATAGAAAACGAAATAAAAATACAATTGACTAATTTATTGCTCTCCATAATATTTAATTTAATTTTGACAGAGGATTAATTTATGATTCGAAATATATGGGATTAAGATATTGGAGCTAAACTAAATATTAAAATAAAATAAAATATTATTGTCGAGGAAGAGAAGCAGGAACTGAACCACGAAAATTATACTCTGAAACAATATTATACTCTTGAAATGATACATTTTCCAAGAAAAGAAAATATAGAGAAAATTCAGGAATTCTACAAAACGGATTTAGGTAGCCAAAAACAAAAACTCTTTTTTCTTGATCCGAGAACACAACCCTAAAGTATTAAGGAAAAACTTTTGAAGGTAATTTTTATTATCTTTTATATTATTTATAAGTATTTTTATATAAATTAATTATCATACTTAAAAATGAAAAATGGAAATGGAGATGATGAGGAAAAAGAAACTAGATATACAGAACTGTTAGTACCAAGTCCGGATTAAAGGAGGAGGGAGATTTTTTTAACCGATTTTCACTTTTCACTCACCAGTTGCTCCATTGAACCCGTGGCATTTCGATATTTCCCCCTTGATAGATTTTGGGGTAGTTCTAGTGACATCAATGGCTTCTAGAATTTATGGAGTCAGTTATTGATAGATTTTAGTGTTTGGGTGACATCAATGGCGCTAGGGTCTATGCAGTCAGTTACTGATAGATTTCAGGGTTTGGGTGGTGAGGGAGGGATAAAGATGGTGGGTGGATTGGAAAAGAAAACCTAGTATTAGGAACTAAAATCTGAACTAATATCTGATGTTGTGAACGAGTAAGTCATATTTCTTACTGATTAGCTCATGGTTACTATAATTTGATTATGGGAAGTTTGCAGATCAGTAGCTGCTAGGCAGTATTTTTGTCATGTATATTTGGTGCTCTAGAACTTATTTTTGAAGTTGGTTCATAAAAAAACCATCATCAAAATCCACACATATTTACCGAGCATTTAGGGATAGTGGAATTTGGAGAAAAGAAGGAGAAAAGAAGAAGAGAGAATATAAGAAAAAGATTGCAATGACTTGTGTACTAGCACGATGTCACGGACTTAGTGTTTTTGCTAGCACTTCGTCCCGTGCGGCGCACTGTCTTTCTCCTCAAAGACTCGTGCAAGCCTTCCCGTCCCGACTTAGCTAGATCGCTAAGAAAACTAGAATAGTGGAGCAAAGATGGGACTAGTAAGAATCTCTTTATTGACTTGGATAATGCTTACAATTTTAGGTGGTGAGGAACAAATGAGAGCCTTCCCCCTTTTATAAGTGCTCAGAGAGCAATACAAGGAAAGTCCTGGAAGGAATATTCCAAGGATTATTACAATCTACCATAACTGGAATGGCATATTCCAGGTTTATTCCTTAGCGACATAAAAGGAAACTTCAAGGGCCTTCCAGAAGCTTCTTGGGCCTCCTAGAACGATCTTGGACCTTCCGGAGAGATCCACAATCTTCTAGAGCCTTCCGCCATCTTCTAGAATGTTCTGGAGGCTTTCCGCATAACCTTAGTCCGCGAAAAGGTTATGCAACAGGGCCTCGGGCGGGGTGCAACATTTGGGGCGTTACATTCTCTCCCCACCTAAGGCGTTGACGCCCTCGTCAACCATGCTCGCTGAGAAACGCCTGGATCTCGGATTCGAACTGATACAACGTATCAGCACGTTTCCAGCTAGACTCGCCGTAAGGCAAGCCCTTCCACCGGATGAGGTACTCCACATACGGGGACACGCCTCGTCGCCGAATGGTCCTCTTGTCCAGCACGGCTTCCACCTCCTTGTCGAAGGAAGTCGTCATGGTCGCCGTCGGTCGCTTCGAAACTCCGCGCTGGGGATCCTCCAAGTCTTCATGGTACGGCTTCAAGCAACTGGCATGGAAGACTGGATAAATCTTCAGCTTGGCAGGGAGTTCAAGCTTGTAGGCCACCTTGCCTACCTTCTTGAGTACGAGAAATGGGCCTTCATACTTCCGAATCAGTCCTTTGTGCACCTTGCGGAACACCTTGAACTGTTGTGGTTGCAGCTTCACTAACACCATATCCCCCTCCTTGTACTCAACCGGTCTTCGCTTCGAGTCGGCCCACTTCTTCATCTTCCTCGCGGCCTTCTCCAGAAATGCCTTGGCAATGTCCGCCTTTGCCTTGAAATCTGAAGTGAACTGGTTGGCCGCGGGGCTTCTACTCGAGGACCCCGTACTCAGCGTGTGCGGGGCAAGCGGTTGGCGACCCATCACCAACTCGAATGGACTGCTGTGCGACGACTCGCTCCGTTGAAGATTGTAGCAGAACTGAGCGACGTCGAGGTGATGCACCCAATCCCTCTGGTTGGCACTCACAAAGTACCGCAAGTACTCCTCGAGTAGCGAGTTGACCCGCTCGGTCTGCCCGTCCGTCTGCGGGTGGAAGCTGGTCGAGAAGTGTAAGTCCGTCCCGAGGATTTTGAACACTTTCGTCCAGAACTTCTCCAGTGAAGCGGGGGTCTCGGTCGCTGACAATGTTGACCGGAGATGCCCCAGAACTTCACCACATGGCTGATGAACAGTCGCACGGCCTCCTCTGCTGTGCAGTCCGTCGAAGCAGCAATGAAGGTCGCGTACTTTGAGAACCGGTCCACCACCACGAGAATGGACCCAAGCGCCCCAACTTTCGGCAGGGCAGAGATGAAGTCCATCGAAATGCTCTCCTACGGTCCGACTCGGCACGGGAAGAGGCTCCAGCAGGCCCCCGGGCTTCTGATGATCCACCTTGTCCTGTTGGCACACAAGACAAGTGCGAACATAGTCCTCCACATCTTTGCGCATGCGAGGCCAGTAGTATGCGGCCTCCAGTAGCGCCAAGGTTCGCTTCTGCCCCGGGTGTCCAGCCCACTTTGTGTCATGACACTCCTTGAGCAGCTGTCTCCGCAAGCCACTCCACCTAGGTACGACCACCCTGTCGCCCTTGGTGTAGAGAGTCCGTCTTTCAGCCAGAACCTTCTCGTCTTGCCCTCCTTGGCAAGCTTCACAATGGCCAGTGTTAGTGGGTCCTCCATGATTCCTACTCGAACACGGTCCAGAACGTCCCCCTTGAGCAAGCACACAGATGCGAGCTCGGCCTTCCTGCTAAGCGCATCGACCACCTGATTTTCTTTGCCGGGTTTTGTACTGCAACGCCATGTCGAAC
The DNA here is from genome assembly GCA_029216955.1 of Iris pallida. NCBI lineage: Eukaryota > Viridiplantae > Streptophyta > Magnoliopsida > Asparagales > Iridaceae > Iris > Iris pallida. Next base: position 14,816,483 of record JANAVB010005597.1, read on the forward strand.
TCGGCTAGAAAATCTTGCCATCTCGTCTGCTTCGGAGATAGCTTCTTCTGGGACTGGAAGTAGCTCGTGGCAACATTGTCCGTCATGACCACGAACTTGGTGCCGAGGAGGTAGTGCCGCCATGTCCTCAAGCTATGCACGACCGCGGTCATCTCCTTCTCCTGCACCGTGTAGCGCCGCTCAGTGTTGTTTGCCATTAAAATTGTTTGATTCAAAACTTTAATACAAACAGAACAGTGTTACAATATAGGACTTAGATGTAGTCCTAGGAGTACACTTTTGTTTAAGCTGGGTCCTTAGTGCCAATGGAGCGAGTGGTAATGCGTTGACTCCGTTGACGGGCTGACGACGGTTATCGGTTCTCTGAAGGTGTGGATTGCTCTGGGTGCTGGAGCTTGCTGAGAGGAGGAAGACGTTGAGTGTCTGCCTATCTGGTGATTCCTTGTATGTTCTTTGTGGATTCTGTGTGTGTGTGTGAAGGAGAAGATCCCTCTATTTATAGTTTTGCAGGCTGGCTGCTCATGCGCACATGTAGGATGCGCCGGTGTATGGGGACGCCACGTGGAGGTTGCTGATGGGAGCGCATGGATGATGCGCCCTGATTGGGAGGTTGAACTCTTCATACTGCTGTTGTGAGCCGGCACGTAGCAGAAGAGAAGATCTTTCTGTTGCTGAAATCTTGGACGAGTTGAGTCAAAGGACACATGTCGTCGACTCATGGCTCGAAGATCTCGGATTTGGGGGGGGGGTAGTGATCTGGTGAGCTGCGCCTTGGATTGGACGCAGGAGGAGGCTGCGACTCATAACTTTTAGGAGTTACAAACCATTTAGAGCGCATGGCATTTGAGGCGCATGCAGGCGACTTTTCTTCTGTCTTTGGGATCAGAGAGCAGTCTGGGGCGCATGTCTTTTGAGGTGCATGCTGATTTGGACGCATGGTCGTAGAGGCGCATGCGGACGGTTGAGTGGCCACGTGGCAGTAGCCGTCGGAATAAAGTTGACGTTGCCGATGCTTCGTTTTCTGAAAAAGCTGTCAACTGTTCAGACTTTGGGAAGCGTGCTGCCAACTCTGGTGTCAGTTAGCATTTAATGTTTGTGACGTTTCGATAGACAGCTGAGTGGGCACGTTGGTTGGTGTTCCACTCGGTATGGGGATGTGTGGGGGCGCATCCTCTATGATGCGCCGGGTACTGTAGGGCGCGTCTGTGTGATGCGCCTGATGCTGGAGGACGCGTAGTATGATACGCTGTTTGGCTGGCGTATCCGACATGTCCTTTAATGATGCGGCTGTCTCGCTCCTCGAGTGCTATAAATAGCCGTTTGTCTGAATTCGAGGCGTCCGGTTCATCCATTTAATATAAATTCATTGCACAGAATTCGGAGAGCCATCCACTTAGCACGTGGGTTTGATCTGTCCGGCCTATAAATATTGGCATGGAGAGAAGGTTGCTCCTCGTTTCCTTACGTACTTCCAACATGAACTTGGATATGCGGGTGCATTCTGTTGACGAAGTGCACCCGAGGGTGAAGATGAGACATCGTGTTGTCTTCGATGCACTTGAAGGTGACTGTTACATCCAAAAGACGGAGTCGAGGGCTTCTGAGGCAGGCGGAAGGTGCCTGTTGCATCCAAAGATGGGGATGCTCGGGCCTCGTCTCCGTTGTTTCGGAAGGGCCGTAGATCGGAATGGCTGTGCTAGGCTCTCTCTTCTTTCAAAGTGGGTGCTGCCCACTTTGATTGTGTTAAAAGCTGCTCCTTTTGCCGTGATTTCGATCACGGTCTTCCTTGGTCTTTGGAGGCTTTTTCGAAGCCTCTCCTGGCCACAGCTTTGCGGTGCTCTTCTCTTCCTTGGTTCCAGCCAGAGGGTTTAAATGCTTTGTGTACGAAGAACTTATCAGGTGACCCTGGCTGGAAGAGCGGCACATAACTGGGCTCTTCTCGGCCAGGTGAGCCTGGTTGGAAGAGTGGCACATAACTGGGCTGCTGAAGGGATGCACATGACTGAGCTGGATGCACATAACTGAGCTACTGAAGAGATGGTAGGATGCGCCTGGTTGGAGGCGCATGACGTCTGCTGTGCCTAACTGGCAGCGCATGGTGACTGCTGCGCCTATCGGAAGGCGCATGGTGGCTGCTGCGCCTATCTGGAGGCGCATGGTGGCCGCTGGCTATAGACTTAGGATCTTTCCTTTGTAGAAATTCTCCTTTGTACAACCTTTTCCAGATATGTAATAGAACTTTTATATATAAATAAAAAGTCCTTCTTCGAATGTCTATGGCTTATTTGACTTTGCTGTCTGAGTTTTGGCGCATGTAGTGTCTGGCGCATGGGCTTTCTGGTTGTGAAATTCTATGCTTCTACAAGACCCCCTTCAAAGTTTTCAAAACTTTTGAATAAGTTTTGGAATACTTTGAATAAGAAGCATGGAGGTCAGGGCGCATGATTGTTGGGCGCATGCCTGTTCGGGCGCATGCTCCTCCCAGTTGATGATGATGACGCCTTGGAAACCAAAAAGATTAATGATGATCTTTTGGTTGTATTTGCTGTTATCTCTTCACGGAACCCGAAGCGACGGCTGAGATTACACGTCATCGGTTCACGCGTGCGACCAAGCCCTATAAATAGGTGAGGGTTGGAGAGGGAGAGAGTTCTTCTTCTCTGTGCCTTTGCTTTCTTTAGAGTTATTCTTCAAAACCCTAACTTTTTTCTTCTTTGAGAGAATGGCTCCCAAGACTCCTCGCGGTGGTGCCGGCAAGGGAAGGAGAAAGCGAAGGAGCCTGCGAAAGTTGTGACGGCTGACGTTCCCCGACAGCCTGTCGAAGTTCGGCCGGAGGTGGTTGGTAAGTCTCATTTTCCGTACACCAACGACATAGACCTTGGGTCTTTAATGATGTGCCGCGGACTTTGTTCGCCAACGCGCATGGGTTTAAACCCTGATGATGCGCCGCGGCTCTACTGCTGACGCACATGGTTTAAACCCTGATGATGGCCGAGGCTGCTGCTGACGCGCATGGGTTTAAACCCTGATGATGCGCCGAGGCCTGATGCGCAGGGGTTCAAACTCAGACGATGCGCCGAAGCTCTTCTTTCTCTTGTTGCTTCTAACATTTTCTGATCTTTGCTAGTGTCAGTGGCGATCCCGCCTTTGAATGAAGTGTTCTTGGAGGCTGTCTTCAACCAGATGGGAGTAGAGTATGATGAGGAAATGATAAACCCGCTCAAGATGCTCTTATGCTGGATCAGCCTCCCGAGAGAATGACCCAAATCCGTGAGCAATAGTATGGGTTCCTCAAACGGATGATGGAACGTGGTGTTTTAAAATCTTCCACATCCGATAAATTGACCTTCTTGAAGCCTGAGTTCCTATTCGGAGACCGCCTACTTCTACTGATCGACGGTGTTGAAGGTCAAGGAGGACTGGTTCTTTACAGCGAATGGGGTGCATATGACTGTTAAGCAACTTGAACGTCAATGGCCTTTGACATCCTTCTGTCGCCTTGTTTCCCAGAGGAGGATGTCTTGGGATCTTACCCCCTCTCAGGGGGGAGCGGTGACTGGCGTCATCCAAATTGATTCTACCTCCGACCAAAGGGATACTTTGACCGCCACACGGTCTGGATCTTCTTTCACCTGGCGGACTCTACGTCCTGGGAGCCTCTACAGTGAAGTACCCATTGATACGTTTGCTTATAGTGCTTCGACTTTTACACATCGTATGTTTTTGATGGAACGCTCATACCCGAAAGGAGATTTTGGGTAGAGGGTTGGTGCCATTACGTTTCCAAGTGGGATAGACTGACACTCTGGATCTTGTCACGGTTTCGGACCGAGCTTCGAGAGATTGGGTTGACTGCCGCGATCCGTGCTACCCAGGGGGTGTTGATCTCAACAGGCACATGTTCCTCGTACTACTGGAGATGTTTGATATCCATACCGGGACCTTTTTTACCCCGGTGGGGGAATTAGGGCTCGCACTTCATGAGATGTACGAGGTGTCAAAACTCCCTTGGGGGTCGAACCCTATGAAGAGTATTTCCCACCAACGAGGAACTTCAGGTCCTGGGGGACAGGGCTGAGGAGATGACGGCCGTCTTCAAGGAAGTGGCGAGTCATCATTACTATATGCAGAGAAGGGATAGAAACGGGACGCAGCCCCATGTGACTGCTTGGAGAGATTATGTCTTTAGACAAGACAAAGAGGATCCCTCACAGTTTTCTACTCCGCCGGCGCTCTCTCGTAGCGAAGTGCTGTCCGAAATGAGCAGGTTAGGGGAGAAAAATCCCGAAGAAATGAAGACCAACAGTCAGATGCACGCTCCTACAGCTGCTTCTGGCATCTTGCTTATCGAATGTCATCCAAGGTGGTGTTGGCGTCCTACCTGATGATATGGCTCCAAGATTGCGTGTTCGCGGGCGAATCCGGTGCCGTAGAGAGGGTAACTCGGAACTTAATCCTGCCAGCCGTGAAGTTGGTCTTTGGCCGGCATTTGGCTCTTCTCCCGCAATGGTATGTAACCTGCAGCGAGGTTTGCGAGAGTTTTGGAAATGTGATTCATGACAGAGGCAGAAACAATAACTTCCCGCGCGCCGAACTGCCGTTTCACTATTTGATGGGATGGTTGATTTTGCATCATCCCAGTGTGATGAGTCCAGGCTCGGAAGAAGACTATAAGGCTGGAGATGCACTCCTTCGTCGTTTCAATCGGAGGAGCTGGTCGCATACTGGTGTCCCTGTTTGTAGAAAGGTTTTATCCCGTCTTCAAGGTTGGGAGATTACCAAAGTTGGTCCAATCTACTTGGGTTTTGAGGCCAACGAATATTTAAGGGATTTGGACGAAGGTACCACCACTCTGCCTCAATAGGGATTCCGCTGGTTGCAGAGTATCCGGCCATCTCATCTGGTAATCGGAACAGGAATCAGTGCTACTTGGAACCGTATTGCCAAGCCGCTTTGCGCGGCAATTTGGTTATGCCCAGATGATGTTGGGATAACCCCAATATTTCTCTGGGGTATATTGGAAGTTTGTTGGATGGTGCACGAGCTTTGGCATTACTATAATGCCGGATGTACCGGGGCTCGTTTTACGTTGCCCGCTCCAGATCCGCGATCGCCCATTCTTTACTCGGCCGCCTAATTTTACTGTGTTATGGCTGCCGCGCCCTCCGGATATGACAGGGAGACCAGTCTTATCGCAGGCACCCAGTTAGCAGTGACCGGGGACATGCCGGTAAAGGCCCGATCGCATCGTCCGTCAGGGGTAGGTCAACGGAGTGCCCCTTCCGCATTTCAAACAGAACCCTCGGGCGATCGATCAAAACGATGTGCAGACACAGGGATTGAATCTCCTGTACGAAGAAGCAGAAGAAGGCGTCGTCACCGACGGCGTCATCGGATTCAGCGTCCGCAGAGGTAAGGGAGTCCCACATAATCTGATTTTGGTTCCACTATTTACGAGGCTTCACCTTCTCTTGTAGGAACCGCTAAAAAGAAAACCTCGTACTCCAAAGTCGGGTGGGAGCAGGCGAGAAGAGACGACGGGCTCGTCTGAAGTGCGTATCCCGCCGACTATGATGTCTTCCATGGAGGAAGATCCGGAGGATGCTGTTGTCGTAGAGATTCCAGTATCCTCGGATTATGTCAGGAGGGAAACTGAGGGTGCATCAGCTTCTGAGATGGCGAAGGCCACAACGGAAGCTTCAAATGCCGATGGTTTAGCAAGCACGCCGTTTCCTGGTGGTGAAGAGGAATGGAGTTCGTCGTCTTCCGATGACGTTGCTCCAGAGCTACAAGAGCCTGTTGCGGGGGCAACAGAAGTAGTTGAGGCAGAGGAGAGGGTTGATTCCCCTTCTTATCATGATGAGGGGAGGTCGGCTGTATCATTGCCGAGTCCTACCCCGGCTTCAACCGTGGAAGTTGAGGCGGCTACCGCTCAGGATGTAGCGACAGATTCTGTCCCTGTTAAGGGACTTGATGATGAGACCCGTCTGCCGGTCACGACCGCTGAGACGGGTCAAGAGACAAGTGATAATCTCCCTATTCTGCCAAGGGATGGTACCAACTGTTGATAGGACGTTAGGGGTAGAAGAGGTGGCCGTTGACGTCGGTGGTCCCTCCGGGCTTGAGAAAGGTAAGGGTGTAGAACCCTCTGTCGCTCCTTCTACTTGGGGGACCATCTCGACGCCTGTGCCGGCTCCTTCGGTTGCTTCGGCTCCTCGGGCTAGCAGTCCAGCCCCTGTTGATGAAGAGCCCATTGATGCCGAGGTTCAAGCCTCGCAGGTTGAGGTTGGCGGATCTTCTTCCGGTCCGTAAACTGTAGTAGCTCCTCCAACTCCTGCTATGACGCCGCAGGTCCGGGCGGATGCAGACGACTATGTGAAATTCCTCGTCGAGGGGGTGTATAAAATGCTGCAGAAGGGTGTATCTGCTGTGATGGATGCCAACGGGAGTTTTGCGACAGCAAAAGCTCTGGCAATGCCCTGCATCGAGCTGATCCGTATTCACCAAGGCCACGACCATATGGCCGAAATTTTGGAGGCTTCGGTGATTGAGCTGGACGAGCGGCTCGCGGAACTTCAGCGCATCCAACGAAATGACCTCTCCGTCTTAATAGATGCGGAGAAGGGGAAGTTGATTGCTGAAATCGAGTCTTTCCACCAGGCCATTGTGAGCGATTGGGAGCGCGAGGGTGGCTGAGACTGAGGCTGCGGTAGAGCAGTTATCTCAGTCTATGAAGAAGACGACGGAGATGCGAGCTGCGTTGGATGCCAACATCGCGGAGATCAACACCCAGATGCGCCGCCTTGAGGACCAGCGAGCCCAACTCCAGTTAGAAGCCGAACGTGTTCGGGCTGAACACGTAGCACTCAAGCAGGAGGAAGCAACTTTTACTCAGCGGACTCTTGCCTTGGCTCAGCAGCGACGACAGCTTGATGAGAAGTATGAGGGCGAAACTTCCGCTGAGGCTGTCGAATTGATGCGTCAAGAGGCCGAGCGTCGAGTTCTGGCAACTGTGGAAACTCGTACCGCTGACCTGAGACATCGAGTCAGAGAGCTCTCAACCCACCCTGGAGAGGTTCAGGGACTGTAGCTTCTTCCTTTTGGTGTTCTTTTGCAACCCTTGCTGAGGGATAGTGTAGTTTTGTACTCTCTCTTTTTAGAAAAATAAAGAAGTACGCAACTTTTTGTGATGTGTTCATTTTTTTTTGTCATGAACTTGATGATTTGTGTGGACCTATTATCTTTTGCGCACCTTGATTTTTAGGTACAGATAATAAGTTTGAAGGAACCAATATGTTTGCTCAGAGGTAATGTGGACATGGCAATCATTGGGTTCGAAATGATAGAATCTTCCCTACTCAGAGGTATTATGGACGTGGTAGGAATGATCTTGGGGGATACACTGAACAACTCAGAGGTGATGTGGACGTGGAAGTTCTGCGATCAATGTACAATAACAGCAGGGGTTGTTTGTACGAGATGTTTACTCAGAGGTAATATAGACGTAGTAAACATGAAGGATAGCGTAGGCTTACGAAGGTGTAAGATTCCGCTTTGTAGGGTGTAGAGAGACAACTCAGAGGTAATATGGATGTGGTTATCTTACTACTGGAGGATGCCACGGAACAGCTGGGTTCCGGAAGCGTATGAGTTTGTGGAAAGGGGTTGTTTGGGGAAGTACATGTCTGGAGGATGTCAAGAATAGTACTTTTTTAGGAACTTGCCGTTGATGGACATCATGAATAAGTCCCCATTAGGTTTGGCGAGGCGGTAAGCACCGTTTGAGTATACCGTCTCAATGATGAAGGGTCCTTCCCACTTGGGCTCGAACTTCCTGGTGTCTTGTGAGTTAACACCATTGGCCTTCTGACTGCTAAAACCAGGTCGCCAACTTGGAAAGTTCTTTGCTTGACCTTCTTGTTGAAAGCCTGTGATATACGGGCTTGGTAAAGTTCGATGCGTTGTTGAGCTAGGAGACGCTTTTCGTCAAGTGCCTCCAGTTCCCGCAGACGACGACGTTGATTATCCTCTTCTGTGAGATTCGTTTGTGATTGCCACGCGGAGCGAAGGTATCTGTATCTCGAGAGGCAGTACCTGCTTCGCTCCGTAGACCAGGGAGAATGGAGTGTTGCCTGTTGGGGTCCGTACCGTTGTGCGGTAGGCCCAAAGGCATTCGCCAAGCTTTTCGTCCCAGTCGCATTTGTTGGATGACACGACCTTTTTGAGTAGCCTGACGATAGTTTTGTTGAATGCCTCGCCAATCCGTTTGCTGCCGGATTGTAGGCGGTTGAGGCCACATTTTGAATGCGATTCTTGTCACAGAACCTGCTAAAAATGTGGCTGATAAACTGAGGACCATTGTCATGGATAATCCGTCGGGGTACTCCGAAACGGTAAATGACATGGTATTTGATAAAGCTGACCACCCTGGAGCTTTTTACTTCTGTCAGTGGGACTACTTCCGCCCATTTGGAGAAGTAGTCGGTGATGGCCAGGATGAAACGGTATCCTCTCGATGAAGGAGGGGTGATTGGTCCTACAATGTCCATGCCCCAGGCTTCGAAGGGCCAGGAGGCGACTGTAGGATGTAGCGGTTCAGACGGTGTATGTATGAAGTCTGCATGAAGTTGGCACGCGTGGCACTTCTTAGCATATTCAACAGCATCGGCGGCCATGGTTGGCCAGTAGTAGCCCATACGTCGCAGTCGGTCCTGCAGCTTAGGACCGGGTTGATGAGCTCCGCAAGTTTCATCATGAGCTTCTCGAAGAGCTTCGACCGCTTCTTTGTTAGACAGGCATCGAAGGAGGAGCCCATCGAAGGAGCGTCGATACAGCATTTTGGTGGCTGTATCGTAGTAGAATCGAAGAGAGCGTCTCCTGACTGAGACGGCTTCCTTCGGGTCCTCTGGAAGGATTCCGTAGACAGCGAAGTCGATGAACGGGAACCTCCAGTCTCGGACATTAACACCAGTATTTGTCGGCATGGCGTAAGCCACCCGCAAGCATAGGTTGTTTCTGGGACAAATCAAGTCTCGACCAGTCACCGTGACATAGTGTTGAGTCCCAAGGGACGCTGCCAATGAGGCTGCGAGGCCAGCCAGAGCATCGGCCTCCAAGTTTTGTAAGCGGGGGACATGTTCGATGAAGAACCCGGTGAAGGTTGAAATGATGTTCAACGCGACTTCATGATAAGGGATTAAATCTTCATGGCGAACCTCGTATTGTCCCCAAATTTGGTTCACGACGAGCTTCGAGTCACCGTAGGCTTCCAGATGATCCACCCCCAGCTGTTGTGCCAGCTGGAGTCCCATAACGAGTGCGTTGTACTCAGCAACATTGTTGGAGCACGGCTTCGAAAGAGAGTATGCGCGCTGGATGACCAGCTGATCGGGGGAGATCAAGACTACCCCCACTCCTGCGATGATTTGGCCGTTGGGGCCCGTTCTTGAAGCGCCATCGAAGAACATCCGCCAAAAGGGACTTCCTTCAGTGACGTTTGATTCTTAGGACTTCATCCGGGATGTCTTCATAGAGTTTGAAGATTCTGGGATGGGGTGTGCAGCTAAAAAGTCAGCCAGAGCCTGACCCTTGACCGCCTTCTGTGGGACAAACACCATGTTGTATGGCGTTAGTAGGATCGCCCATGTAGCCAGCCGGGAGTTTAATGACCCTGGCTTCTTCATGAGAACTCTGAGTAGATTGACTCGGGAGATGACGTGAATTGTCTGACCCGAGACGTAATGACGAGTCTTCTGAATGGCAAACACCAAAGCCAAGCACTCCTTTTCAACGGGGTTGTACCGGTGTTCGGCCCCGATGAGTGTTCGACTGAGGTAGTAGATTGCTTGCTCGTAGCCTGCATCGCTGTTTTGAGCCAGCAGAGCGCCAAGGGAATGATCCATGGCACGGACGTAGAGGAGGAATGGTTTACCGACGACAGGTGCCACTAGGACTTGCGGTCTTGTCAAGTAAGCCTTAATGTCGTCGAAAGCCTTTTGGCACTCCTCTGTCCAGACGTAAGAGACTCCCTTTTCATGAGCTGAGTAAAGGGTTGACATCTACCGGAGAGGTTTTCTATGAACCTCCGGATATATGCCAGACGTCCCTGTAAGCCCCGAAGTTCTCGAAGGTTCTTCGGAGGGTCCATATTGAGGATGGCTTTGGTCTTCTCAGGATCAACATGAATGCCTTTCGCTGTGATGACAAAGCCCAAGAATTTGCAGCTAGAAACCCCCAGAAAGGATTTAGCGGGGTTCATTTTGAGTTGATGTGCCCGCATGAGATCGAAGACCGTCTTCAGGTCCTGTAGGTGATCTCCTTTGAGCGGCTCTTGACTGCGATGTCGTCAACATAGCATTCGAACTGTTTTGCGAAGATGTTGACGGAAGATGGTGCTCATAGCTCGCTGTTATGTTGCACCGGCATTCTTCAAGCCGAAGGGCATCACTGTGTAGCAGAAAATACCCTTCGGAGTCCTGAATGACGTGTGTTTTGCGTCATCGGGGAACATCTTGATTTGATTGTAGCCTGAATACCCGTCCATGAAGGACATGCGCTCAAAGCCACATGTGTTGTCGATCATCACATCGGTAATTGGGAAGCGGGAATTCGTCCTTCGGGCAAGCAGAGTTGAGATCCCTGAAGTCGATACAGACTCGTATCTTCCCGTTCTTCTTGGTGACAGGAACGACGTTGGCTACCCAATCCGGGTGTTGTTCCTCACGGATGAAGCCGCTGGTCAAGAGTTTATCTACCTCCTGGTCGATGGCATTCATGATGTCTGGGCGGAAAGCGTCGCTGTTGCTGTTTGATAGGTTTGGCATCAGGTAAGATGTTCAACCTGTGCATCGCGATCTGTGGATCGAGTCCCGGCATGTCTTCGTAGCTTCAGGCGAAGACGTCGATATACTCTTTAGCCAGTTGGATTAAAGATTCTCGATCTTCTTCTTCCAGGCTTTTACTGATGAAGATGGGTTTGGAAGAAGACCCATCCCTGAGGTCGATCTGCTCGACTTCGTCTTCGGTGGGAGGTTCACGTAACTCAAAACGAGATTCCTATTGTTCTCCTAGGCGTTGAGCCCAGGGTTCCTCTTTCAAGGGTTCCGGCGCTTGGTCTTCGCCTTCATTTTTCTGAGGTTGCGCTGATGCCATGTTAGCTGACAGCACTTTCCTGAAAACTGATCTGATACTGGTATCAGAATCCCAAGTTGACGCTTCAGACGAGTGGGAATGTTCTACGTCTTCTGCGCCTGAACTGTCTGGAGTTGATGGCGGCGTGACATAGCCTAAGCCCCGTAGAGTCCGATTGTATTAGTCCTGTGGCTTTTCGTTGGGTATCGAAAGCCGGATGGGGAGATGTCGACCCTTGCCGTAGTTTAAGCCTTTGTTGCTTTTCAGGTCATAGCCCATCTTTTGGATGATGTGCTTTGCCGTATCCGTGTACCGATAGACTTGTACTCTGCCGGTATCAGGTTCTGGCTCGAGTGATGGGAGGTCCTGATGACGCTCGACTTTGCCCAAGATGATGGTTCCTTCGTCTCGGCTCCGTGGAGGGGTTATGAAACAGACTCCTTGAGACGGGACTACTTGATTATGATGGACGGTCGTTATTTGTGTTTGCAACGACCGTAGAGCGTTATCTAATGTATACATGGCATTCCAGTGTGGAAGACACGAATAATTAAAAGACACTCTATTATTGATAAAATATGAGATCTTATCCTGTGGGATTACATTGTCTAAGGAGGGTGCATCTACATCAGCCGAGATATATTCGCCAAGCTCCTCGTCTGTAAGCACTGGGGACGGACTAGAAGAGTCAATCACAGCTTTGACTTTGGGGTCTGAGAGGGTTATATGAGCCTTCTCTGACACCTTGGATGACTGCGGCGGCTTGCCCTTAAGACGCACCTTGAGAGGTGCCTCGGCTGCGCCTCCGGTGAGTGGTGCCTTCCCTTGTAATTTTGCCACCAGGGGAGCCGATGTTTGAGGTGGCTTTCCCTTGAGGCGTATCTTCAGGGGTGCTTCGCGAGCCGACGCTTTCCCTGATAGCTTGATGCTCATTGGGGGTACCTTCTGGGGTGGTTTACCCTTCAGTCGGATTTTTAAGGGGGCGTCGGGAGTCATCTCAGGCTCCATGTCCGGCTCTGTTGTCGTCTCTGCCTCATCATCAGTGTCGTTGGCTTCCTCCTCGTCAATTGGCTTGTACAAGTCGGAATCGGTAAAGTAGGCTTCAATCCCTTTGAAAGGATCGATGTCTGCAAACTCCGTCCGGATGACGCCATTAGTGGATACATACTTCATGTACTGGTGGAGCGTGGAGGGCACCACCATGTACTCATGTAGCCATGGTCGACCGAGTAGGATGTTGTAGTTGACCTTGGCATCTACCACATAATAAGTCACCTCAGTTTTGAGGCTGCCGATGTGACACTTCAGTCGGATCTTACCCAGTGGCTCACTCTTGCTAGCGTTGAAGCCACTGATGGTTGTATTGGAGGGCGCCAGTCGGTACATTGGGATCCCCAGCTTTGATAGCAGCGCCTTCGGGATGATGCTTAGGGAAGACCCAGGATCGATCTGAATCCGGCTCACCTTGACCGAACCAATGTACCCTGTGTAATACAACGGTCGGTTATGTCGATGATGCTTGAGCAGCATGTCTTGTTGGGTGAAAGTTATGTTTGGGATAACTTCATCCGTACAATAACAGTGCGCACAAGTAGTTGGGAGGTCTTCAGGCTGCTTGACCTGACTGAGAAAGGATTCAGCGTCCTTCAGAGCTTCGCAGAGAGCTTCTCGGGAGTCTTTAGAAAGACGCAGGAGCTCGAACAAAGACAGGCGTGCAGGTGTACTGGCTAGTTGTGCCAGAATGTCGAAGTTGTGAGGCTTGGACAGCCCTGAAGCATTCTCCTTCCGTAGAGGTCTGTCAAAACGGGCCTCCACCTGCTTCTGCTTATTGGCTGCTGAGGGCTTAGACGGACCCTCCTCAGGGATAGTGCCAGGTGGTACCACCTCAGCGGCAGCTTCGCCGGACTGGGAGTTCTGTTGTGCACGTGTTTGCACTGGAAGTGCCTCTTCTGTTGAAGAAGAGACTGTGCGGCAAGACTTGATCTTCCTGCCTTTTGATTTGGAGGTAGGGCGTACCTCCGATTGAGTCACCTCGGAGACGAGGTCGGGGTGAACCCAGAGGACCTCTCCTCGAGATGTGGTGAGTGGGGTGAGTCCACTCACATTGTCACGGGTAGGTGGTAAGTTTACCACCTCCATTGTCGCCTTAGGGATGGGGACGACGCCATCTTGTACGGTAGTTGGCGGCAAGGTGCCGAACTGAAGCGAAACCACATTGGCTGACACCGTCTTCTCTTCATAGTCGACGGAGATTACATCCGTATTGATCATGCGCTGGATGTAATTCTTGAGGACGTAGCAGTCCTTGGTCGGGTGTCCGATAAACCGATGGTAGTGACAGTACCTTGGGTTGTCCACTTTCTCGACTTCATCGGGCCGCTTTGGGTCCGGTAGCTTGATCTTATCACCCTGCTTTAGTATCTCGAAAAGTTGCAGGGTGTCGTCATCATTGAACGAATAAACCTCCTTGGGTCTCGGTGCCAGTGGAGGCTTCTGAGTAGGCACAGATGCGCCTTTCGAGGCATTAACAGTCAATGCCTGTTTCCCCTTTGCTTCTCGTCCGGAGCTGTTAGCTGCGAACTTTTTTCCCTTATCGTCAAAGGCGGGGAAGCTGACACCCAGAAGACGTGCATTGGCCGCCTTCTTTTCTGCAGCTTCAGCTTCGATGATCAGGGAGCTCCAGTCGGGAGGGAGAGTAGAGTTGAGCCAGAGCTTCACTGCAGGCAGCATGTTCATGCTGCAAGCGGAGAGGAGCGCATGTTCTGGCATGCCTGGAGGTAGCCTGAAGCAGGCCTGTCGGAAGCGTTCGATGAACACCCGAACCGTTTCCTTCTCCTTCTGGCGTATCTCTATGAGAGACGCCATCGTCATGTCCTTCCCGCCGTCGTAGAAGCGGTCGAGGAAGAGGCGCGTCAGGTCGTCGAAGGACGATATGGAATTGTCGGGGAGACTGCAGTACCAGTCATACGCCACCCCTTTCAGGGCCCCGACAAAGATACTGGTGAGGAGCGCGTCCTCCTTCGGAAGCCCTGTCTGTGACTGGAAGTACGTTAGGTACCATCGCGGAGAGTCCTTCCCGTCGTATGGGGTGAGTGTTTGTGGTTTATACTTTGGAGGATAAACCACCTTGTTCCATTCGAGGGGATAAGGCTGGGGAATGCCCATCTTCTGGCGTTCCTCTTGCCTGTTCTTGGACTCGAAGCGCTCCCGCAGGTCTTTGATCATTTCGACCACATCCTTCGTAGAGCTAGGAGTCGGGGAAGGAGGTACCATCTGGAGTAGAGCGTTTGAGGGCTCCGAGGTCCGAGGTGCTTCTGTATCTGAGGGCGTCCGTTGGAGGGGCACACTCGACTCCCCATTGGCTCCTGGGTCAGGACCAGTTGAAGGTGTCCTGATCAAGGCCGACCGCATCTCAAATACTGCTTGAGTCAGTGCTTGCATAGAGGCAGAGAGGGTTTTGAGTCCTCCCTCCAATGAGTCTATGCGCTGGACTATGTCCTGTGGCGGCGCATCAGACTCAACATCATCCCCAGCCATGTATACTGTTCTGACACGGCCAGGAGTGGATGGATTGGTTGAGGCTTCACTTTCGGCCTCACTCTCATGTGGGGGAGTCACTTCTCCTGGTGTTTGGCCACCCCCAGCCACATTCTGGAGTTCATCTTCGATAGGCGCATCTGTAAAGGTCTGATTGCCCTCAGCTCCGTCTTGAAGGGCCTCTTTGTTTCCAGAACTACCCCCGGCGGTGTCCTGGAGGACATCCTCATTTTGAGGGGCTTCAGGTAGACTAACCTCGCCTTGATGATGAAGATCCGCCGCAGCTGTGCTTTGGACATCTTCGTCTTCGGAAGGAGGCTCAACAAGGGTCTGGCTACCCCCAGCTTCCTCCAAGAACTTCTTCCTCGACCGAGTGCCTTCAAATACTCCAGAGGTCGAGACAGCTGCCTTGGTTTTCCTCGGCTGGCTTTTGGATGAAGAGGAGGAATTGGCAGTCGTCTTCCGGATTGATGAGGAGTTGGAGATCACGTTGCATGAAGCAACCTTTGGCTCCTCTTCTGCTGACACCTTCGTCCCAAGGCGACGTCGGAGAGGTGTCGATGATTGCAGCCGTTGGAAGACCGACTGCCTTGGTAGTGCTGCCGCCTTGCAACAGCAGTTGATGGTGACCACTGTACAAGTATGCCTCGTGAGAGGCGCATCGTGCTTGTTGGTCGACTCTCCTGACCGGCGCTTGTGAGTGATCACGTTGTGCAGGTCGTTGGAGGAGAGTGGTGCCTTCACACCCCTTTCAGACGTATGGCGAGGCCAAACGTCGGGGTGGTCAGGTGAGTGCTGCGCCCCCTGATCTAATACCAAGCAGGCATCACGATCAGTAGTGGGGGAACCACAACATTTGAAGTGACTTGAACGAACCTCAAATGCACAACCAGAGGAGGCACGGGAGTTCAAGACCACTGAGTTTGCCTTACTCGACTTGGTTGTGCACGCAGTAGATGCGCCCAAGCGAGATGAGGACTTTGAAGGTCGACTCGTTGTTGGTACAGAAGCACCTGAGTCAACCTTGTACAGCTTGCCATCGGCAGCGCACGTGATTGTAAGCGCGTGTCTCTGGCCTGCTGCTGGCATAGCACGTTTATGGCGCATGGCCCGTGCCGCCTTGGATTTCTTCGTACTAGCCTGCTGGGGCGCATAGTACTCAGTATCCAAATTCTCATTGCTATTACAGCGAGTGAGTCTGTCAAAGACAGAGGCTTTTTGTGGCGCATCAGAGGTGATGCGCGGGGCATTGGCTGTGCCCCTGCTCCGTCGATGCATCTTCCTCGCCTGAGAGGGAGATAGCTGGGGAACGTGGTCGGCCGCACGCTTCCCCAAGAGATGAGCTGCATCGGCGGGCGCACCTTGGTTGCTGAGAACGTCAGCAGGAAGGGAAGGCTGGATTGCTGTATCCCCTTCAGTGGTGGTGCCCGGGGCGTCGACCTTGCGCACCCAGGCCGTGCGGGTCTTCTTCGGCTTTGGCAGCCGCTTCGAAGGACTCGCACTTCCTTTAGAAATGAACTCCTCGTACGCCTGTTGATTGAGGCGCACGACCAGCGTCTTGTGAGAGGAGCCCACCTTCACGTCGTCGGCCTGTGACACGACTTTCTCGGAAGAGGAGAAAGAAGTCCCCAGCAGAGTCGCCAGCTTGTTTGCCATTAAAATTGTTTGATTGAAAACTTTAATACAAACAGAACAGTATTACAATATAGGACTTAGATGTAGTCCTAGGAGTACACTTTTGTTTAAGCTGGGTCCTTAGTGCCAATGGAGCGAGTGGTAATGCGTTGACTCCGTTGACGGGCTGACGACGGTTATCGGTTCTCTGAAGGTGTGGATTGCTCTGGGTGCTGGAGCTTGCTGAGAGGAGGAAGACATTGAGTGTCTGCCTCTCTGGTGATTCCTTGTATGTTCGTTGTGGATTCTGTGTGTGTGTGTGAAGGAGAAGATCCCTCTATTTATAGTTTTGTAGGCTGGCTGTTCATGCGCGCATGTAGGATGCGCCGGTGTGTGGGGACGCCACGTGGAGGTTGCTGATGGGGGCGCATGGATGATGCGCCCTGATTGGGAGGTTGAACTCTTCATACTGCTGTTGTGAGCCAGCACGTAGCAGAAAAGAAGATCTTTCTGTTGCTAAAATCTTGGATGAGTTGAGTCAAAGGACACATGTCGTCGACTCATGGCTCGAAGATCTCGGATTTGGAGGGGGGGTAGTGATCTGGTGAGCTGCGCCTTGGATTGGACGCAGGAGGAGGCTGCGGCTCATAACTTTTAGGAGTTACAAACCATTTAGAGCGCATGGCATTTGAGGCACATACAGGCGACTTTCCTTCTGTCTTTTGGGATCAGAGAGCAGTCTGGGGCGCATGGCTTTTGAGGCACATGCTGATTTGGACGCATGGCCGTAGAGGCGCATGCGGACGGTTGAGTGGCCACGTGGCAGTAGCCGTCGGAATAAAGTTGACGTTGCCGACGCTTCGTTTTCTGAAAAAGCTGTCAACTGTTCAGACTTTGGGAAGCGTGCTGCCAACTCTGGTGTCAGTTCAGCATTTAATGTTTGTGACGTTCGATAGACAGCTGAGTGGGCACGTTGGTTGGTGTTCCACTCGGTATGGGGATGTATGGGGGCGCATCTTCTGTGATGCGCCAGGTACTATAGGGCACGTCTGTGTGATGCGCCTGATGCTGGAGGGCGCATCAGTATGATACGCTGTTTGGCTGGCACATCCGACATGTCCTTTAATGATATGGCTGTCTCGCTCCTCGAGTGCTATAAATAGCCGTTTGTCTGAATTCGAGGTGTCCGGTTCATCCATTTAATGTAAATTCATTGCATAGAATTCGAAGAGCCATCCACTTAGCGCGTGGGTTTGATCTGCCCGGCCTATAAATAGTGGCATGGAGAGAAGGTTTGCTCCTCGTTCCCTCACGTACTTCCAACATGAACTTGGATATGCGGGTGTATTCTGTTGACGAAGTACACCCGAGGGTGAAGATGAGACGTCGTGTTGTCTTTGATGCACTTGAAGGTGACTGTTACATCCAAAAGACGGAGTCGAGGGCTTCTGAGACAGACGGAAGGTGCCTGTTGCATCCAAAGATGGGGATGCTCGGGCCTCGTCTCCGTTGTTCCGGAAGAGCCGTAGATCGGAATGGCGGTACTAGGCTCTCTCTTCCTTCAAAGTGGGTGCTGCCCACTTTGATTGTGTTGAAAGCTGCTCCTTTCGCCGTGATTTCGATCACGGTCTTCCTTGGTCTTTGGAGGCTTTTTCGAAGCCTCCCCTGGCCACAGCTTTGCGGTGCTCTTCTCTTCCTTGGTTCCAGCCAGAGGGTTAAATGCTTTGTGTATGAAGCACTTATCAGATGACCCTGGCTGGAAGAGCGGCACATAACTGGGCTCTGCTCGGCCAGGTGAGCCTGGTTGGAAGAGTGGCACATAACTGGGCTGCTGAAGGGATGCACATGACTGAGCTGGATGCACATAACTGAGCTGCGGAAGAGATGGTAGGATGC
The DNA here is from genome assembly GCA_029216955.1 of Iris pallida. Taxonomy (NCBI): domain Eukaryota; kingdom Viridiplantae; phylum Streptophyta; class Magnoliopsida; order Asparagales; family Iridaceae; genus Iris; species Iris pallida. Next base: position 14,834,660 of record JANAVB010005597.1, read on the forward strand.
GCCTGGTTGGAGGCACATGACGTCTGGTGTGCCTAACTGGCAGCGCATGGTGACTGCTGCGCCTATCGGAAGGCGCATGGTGGCTGCTGCGCCTATCTGGAGGCGCATGGTGGCCGCTGGCTGTAGACTTAGGATCTTTCCTTTGTAGAAATTCTCCTTTGTACAACCTTTTCCAGACATGTAATAGAACTTTTATATATAAATAAAAAGTCCTTCTTCGAATGTCTATGGCTTATTTGACTTTGCTGTCTGAGTTTTGGCGCATGTAGTGCCTGGCGCATGGACTTTCTGGTTGTAAAATTCCATGCTTCTACAAGTGTCATTCAGCTTGCGGCTCTCGAACGCGATGGGGTGTCCTTCCTGCACCAACACCCCACCGATGGCGAAGTCGGACGCGTCCGTGTGCACTTCGAACGCCTTGGAGTAGTCCGGTAGAGACAAGACCGGCTCCTCCGTCACAGCCCGCTTCAGTGCCTCGAATGCCTCTTCGCATCGGGGCGTCCAGCTCCACGCCCGATCCTTCCGCAGCAGATCGGTCAGAGGCGCTGCGATGGCGGAATATCCTCGGATGAACCGCCGGTAGTAGTTCGCCAAGCCAAGGAACGATCGTAGCTCCGTCGGCTTGGTGGGAGCCTTCCACTCCCGTATGGACTGGACCTTTGCGCCGTCCATCCATATCTTGCCATGCCCGATCCAGTGCCCCAAGAACGACACCTCTTCTTGTACGAATGAGCACTTCTTCCGCTTGACGAAGAGTTCGTTCTCCCTTAGCACCTGGAAGACAGTCTTCAAATGCTCGATGTGCTCCTCCATCGTGTTTGAGTACACGACGATGTCGTCGAGGTAGACCACGATGAACCGATCCAGGTAGGGATGAAAGAGCTTGTTCATCAAAGTACAAAAAGTCGCAGGAGCATTTGTTAGACCAAAAGGCATAACCATAAACTCATATGCGCCATACCTCATCACGCATGCCGTCTTAGCCTCGTCGCCCTCCGCAATCTGGACTTGATAATATCCCGAGCACAGATCAAGTTTAGAGAAGTATCTCGTGCCTCCCAATTGGTCGAACAAGTCCGCCACCAACGGGATGGGATATTTGTTCTTGACGGTTACCTTGTTTAGTGCACGATAGTCGATGCACAAACGAAGGCTTCCATCCTTCTTCTTCTGGAACAGCACCGGTGCACCATACGGGGCCTTTGACGGTCTGATGAATCCTGCGTCCAGCAACTCCTTGAGTTGCTTCTTCAACTCATCTAGCTCGGGCAGGGCCATGCGATATGGAGCCATGGCGGGCGGCTTCGTGCCCGGCTCCAACTCGATGGCATGGTCTACCTCCCTCCGTGGAGGTAGCCTCTTTGGCAACTCCTTCGGCATGACGTCCCCGAACTCCACAAGGACGTCATCGATCTCAGGCGGAAGATCCCCCTGCACGGGTGCCTCCTCCGACTTGAGCACAGCAAGGTAAGTCATCTCTCCGTGTCGCATCCCCTTCTTGAGTTGTAGTGCGGAGAGAGCCTTTCCCTTCGTAAGCTCGCCTCGTGTAGTTGTCACCATGCACGGAGAGCTCTCCTCCATGATCCCGACGGCTCCCAGATGCGGCATTGGGACTGCCTTTGCCGAAGTGAGGAAGTCCATCCCAAGGATCATGTTGAAGTCGTCCAGTGGTACTGCCGTGAGACTGGTGACACCCGTCCAGTCTCCCACTTGGATCTTCACTCCTTTGGCCACCCCCTGCATGGGGCGTGCCTCAGAGTTGACTGCCTTTATCGTGCTTGAGTCTTTTTCCAGCGCCAAACCCAAGCGTCGGACCTCTGCGTCCGAGATAAAGTTGTGGGTAGCCCCCATGTCGACCATCGCCCTGGTATTGTGGCCGTTGATCTTCACGTCCACGTACATCAGCTCTCGATTCGGGGTCTTGGACACTACCGCCTTGCTCTTCAAAGCATTCAACAGGCGCAGGGCACCCATGTGAGCCCCCTTCTTGGGCTCTATGTCCTCGGCCTCCTCGCCTTGGACCGTGTTCACCCTCTTGCCCTTGTTCGGACAGTCTCATGCGAGGTGATTTCCACCGCACACATAGCACTCGATCTTCCGCTCCGTCGAAGGCTTTGCTTGTGGCTTGTCCTTCGGCGGCGGGCCTCCCTTTCCATTGTTCTTCTTCGCTCCCCCACCATTAAACTTGGTGGTGGTCTTTTCCTTGGGCTTTGGGGCATCGCTCCGACGATACTCCATCAGCTTCTCGGCTGCCGCAACAGCCGTGTTCAGATCTGACACATCTTGCCTCTGCAATTCTTGTGCCGCCCATGGTTGTAGACCCTCCAGGAACGCGAACAGGCGATCCTCTTCGCCCATACTGGAAATGGTAAGCATCAGGCTGGTGAACTCTGCCACATACTCCTTGATCGACCCGGTGTGCTTGAGTTGACGCAAACTCCGTCTTGCGACATACTCCACATTCTTCGGGTAGAATTGAGACTTGATCTCCTTCTTGAGATCCTTCCAAGTCTCGATCTTGCAGAGTCCCTTTTCTATATCAATGCACCTGCGTCGCCACCACAGCGTAGCATCATCAGAAAAATATAGGGACGCTGTGTTTACCTTATCGGTCTCATCCTCGATGCGGACCGCCTTCAGGTAACGCTCGACATTCTAGATGAAGTTATCCACCTCCTTCACGTCTCGTACGCCAGTGAAGGATTTGGGTTCTGGATACTTTACCCTCTGCGTCGACTCCCTCCTCGGAGTCGGACCACCAGCAATGGCCCTCTCGAAGACCTCCGCCTTGGTTTGTAGCTCCTTGCATAGTTCAGCAATCTCCGCCTTCGTGGCCTTTCGTTCCTCCTCGAACTCGGCCTGCATCTCGCGGAGATGCTCTCGGAACTCCGTCATAGCCGTGGCGACATCCGCCTCCAAATCCTGGGCGAATTCCTCGTGAGCCATTTGGTTCTGCTCCACTTGATACTCGACGCCCGTCACGCCCTTCTCCAGCATCTCAACCCGGCCAGCCAACTCGCCAAGAGCCCGTTCCACCGACGGTTCCTTGCTTTTGCCCTTCCTCGAGGTCTTCGCCTTCTCCTTAGGCGATGAGGGTTGTGCGGGCTCGTCGTTGATGATGGCTTCGGTCGAAGACATGACGGCGATCGAACCTGGCTTTGATACCACTTGTCACGGACTTAGTGTTTTTGCTAGCACTTCGTCCCGTGCGGTGCACTGTCTTTCTCCTCAAAGACTCGTGCAAGCCTTCCCGTCCCGACTTAGCTAGATCACTAAGAAAACTAGAATAGTGGAGCAAAGATGGGACTAGTAAGAATCTCTTTATTGACTTGGAGAATACTTACAATTTTAGGTGGTGAGGAACAAATGAGAGCCTCCCCCTTTTATAAGTGCTCAGAGAGCAATACAAGGAAAGTCCTGGAAGGAATATTCCAAAGATTATTACAATCTACCATAACTGGAATGGCATATTCCAGGTTTATTCCTTAGCGACATAAAAGGAAACTTCAAGGGCCTTCCAGAAGCTTCTTGGGCCTCCTAGAAGGATCTTGGGCCTTCCGGAGAGATCCACAATCTTCTAGAGCCTTCCGCCATCTTCTAGAATGTTCTGGAAGCTTCCCGCATAACCTTAGTCCGCGAAAAGGTTATGCAACAGGGCCTCGGGCGGGGTGCAACATTTGGGGCATTACAACGAGCCACAACATTCTAATTCTTACTATGCTATGTGACTAGCACGAGCCACAATATTCTACTTCTTACTATGCCATGTGACAAGTTTGCCACCCACAAATGTATAATAGCCAGAAGTAGACATCCTATCACTGCGAGTGCCAACCCAATCAGCATGATCATTGAATCCCATCGCCATAAGCAACTACGAAGGTTTGTACAACAAACCCTTTCTAGGTGCACCCTTCAAGTATTGTAGAATGCGATAATAGCCTTCCAATGTGGTTGCCGAGGGGCATGCATAAACTGACTAACTACTCTAACTGCATAGGAGATGTCTGATCGTGTAACAGTAAGATATATAAGGTTTCCAACCAGCTATAATGTCCAACATCCTCAAATAACTCTCCATTGTCAGTATCAAGCTTATCATGATAATCCATATGAGTCTCAACTGGCCGACACTCTAACATCCCAGTCTCTGAGAGTAAGTATAGAACATATTTGCGCTACGATAGATACACACCTTTCTTAGATCGAGCAACATCGATTCCAAAAAAAAATATCGAAGACGACCCAAATCCTTAGTATGAAACTGACGACTAAGGTAGGCCTTCAAGACTACAATCCCAGCATAATCACTCCCAGATATAATGATATCATCAACATAAACAATCAACACAATAATACTTACCGAGAAAGAATAATAAAATACTGAATGATCTGATGTGGTGCGCTGAAACCCATACTGAATAAGAACTGAACTGAACTTGTCAAACCAAGCTCGAGGTCATGACTGTTTCAACCCATATAATGCTTTATTTAATCGACATACGAGTTTCTCACTTTCAGCCACAACATAGCCCGCTAGTTGATCCATATAGACCTCCTCTAAGTTACCATACAAGAAATCATTCTTTATGTCCAGCTGATACATAGGCCATTGGCGATTAACCTCCACAGTGATAAGAATTCGAACTGAATTCAGCCGAGCCACTAGAGGAAGGCTCCATATAATTCACACCATATGGCTGAGTATTGTAGTACCCCGTCCCTACATCGTGCCCCGTACTCTGTCCACGGGGTGCACGAGAAAGGAACACTGTCGCTATCGATTCGGTCGGGACCGATAAGTCGGGATCGACCGAGTCGATCGAACGGGAACGGTTGAATTAAGATCCATTCCTCGTTATGGAATGTCTTCTTCGGAACCAAGTCCCATATTCAGCGGGTTGCGTCTCGAGGATTGACTCTGCGGCTGAGTCGGAAGAGACCTCCCGTTGCTCTGCTTTTCACGCCGCTTGCGTTGGTTTTGGCTTTGTTTTCTGAATGCGCTTTCGTGAATGTTTTCGATGGTTTTTATGGCTTGCATTTCGAACTCTCATTTCCTATCGAACTCCTTGAATAATGCAGTGTTCTAATCGGTTGCTTGTGCGATTTCAGGTAATCGCGTAGGCGACGTCTAGCACGACCAACAAGTTCTCTTGTCGAAGTAAACTCAAGGTGAGTGGCTGACCCTTCTCTTCTCGACCCCTTCTTAAGTAAATCGATAGTGTTGATGCGGATTAAAGATTAAATGCAAGGGCATGGGCACGGTAAAATGATTGAGTTTTTAAAGAGAATGTAGGCTATGTCTTAATAACTAAAAGAAGGAAAATGGTCTTCGCACGGTCATGGACAACTTGTCGACAAGGTAAAGTTTTCCCGTACGGCAACCCGGGGCCACGGGACCGTTGCGGCCAAGAAGGAAACATCTCATAAGCTGTGCTGGGCACAATGTTAGGCGAGGACTTGCAGCGGGGCTCGCTACTCGCGCTGAAAGGGCCTCGTCTAATAAAAGCTAGAAGGAGTCCACGATGGCTCTGGGAGCCAGTGACCAACACACGAAATATTGCACTTGGTATGGAAATGATAACAATTGACAGGGAAGAACATGGTAAGTTTCATAAGACGCGGCGCGGTCCGCCGTCGGTAAGTTTTAACGTAAATTTTACTATGCTTGTCATATGCTTGTTTGAAATTCATTAGGATGGTTAGAAACATTCATACTTTAAGTCAATTAAACTCTTCAACCAAATGAGAGCTTGGAACTTAAATAGCCACGCACCAGTACAAAGTATAATGTACTGATTCTCGCTCTCCACGCAGGTACCCCGAACTACGAAGGGCGCGCCACTTGAAAGCTCAAGGCGAAGTGAACCCTTTTGAAGCCTCGTCCGCATGTAAAGGCTTGTTTCTGGATTCCTTTCGAAGAAGACCCGCACTCAGTCCAAAAGAAGATGACGTCTCGACTCGCCTCGATAGCAGGTGGAAATGTGTAATGGTTTTTGCTTGTAAAAAGGGATGTAATGTATGGAACGACTATCTCATTGGCGTTCATTTTGTAAGTCGAGTCATGTTGTAGCCCGCGCGGCAATGAATGTAATGAAGTCAATGTAAATGAAGTTTTATCAATAAAAAAGTCTACTTCTATTTCAAATGTGTCATTCAATTTCTCTGCGTACTCTAACTTGATGTTGTGTTTCGGATAACCTTATGACTATGCCTTATGCGATCGCAACTTAGGTTCGTACGGCATCACGTCCGGGGGACGACTATCGATTCTACAGAATCGGGACGTGACATAATGGTATAAGAACACGGCTTTACATCCTTTGACCTCGTATCGATGAGATAAGTTGTTCCATACAATGAGTCCGTAATATTTTGTGACTGATGCGTTTGCCTTCGTATCGCAGAAGTGACGGAACCCACGGCCGAGCAAGAACAGAGCGCTTCAAGCGGCTCTATTAGTTTGCATCGTCTGCGGGCCGGACCTTCTAACGATACCATCGAAAGGATGCTGCGCATGATGGAGGCGCAGCGAAACCAGTCAGAGAACCAACATCAACAAGTAGAGGAACGACAGGCCCAGTTCGAAGCTCGCTTTGATGCACATGCCAAACTTCAATAAAAGCAGCCAGATACCCTGCAGCAGACACTACAACAAAAAACCCTTTTAATGACGCTCGACAGGGAGTTTTAATGACGGCTGATACATAAGCGTTATCAAGTTGAAAAATACCTTTTTTTTATGACGGTTTGGACTAATTTTGGGCTTTTTATAACGTTTATAAAACAAAACGTCATTAATACTTTAGAGCGGTGGCAAACTTGTAATTTTTTCACTGTATAAAAGCTAAGTGGGAGAGAGAAAATTTATTTCTCATCCATTTTCTAAGGAGCAGCATCTCTCCAAACCTCTTCTCCTCCAATTTTCTCAAGAGTTAGGTTAGGGTTTCTGATCGATGGATCTTAGTCGAGGTGCGATCTCGACCATATCGGAGGGGTCGTCGGAGGACCTGAAGCCGGTGATGGAGGTCCGGCTGGTGAACACCGCGCGCACATGCTGGAGATCGGCGGCGGGTGCGACGTCTTCGGCTCCGTGGCCGCCTACGCCCGCCGCCGCCAGCACGGCGTCTGCCTCGGGCTCGTTCCTGCCCCCGCCGGCCCCGCCGGGGGCCACGAGCCTTACCGTGTTCCTGGCGGAAGGGCAGGGGCAGGTGGTCGGGGGGAGCGTCGTCGGGGCGCTGATCGTCGCGGAGCCTCACCGTGTTCCTTGGATCCTAAAAGGGCTCGAAGTTCGGCACCGCTTCACTCCCTTCAGTTGAAGCCCCTCATGGAAAAGACCAGGAACCGGTTCGCCGAAGACCTGGTCCCGATCTGGGATGACGTAAGACTTAGAATTCCTTCCTTTTGACCCTCCTTTCTTTTATTGCACAGACGGTGTTCGATAGAAAGGTTAGCTAAATTTATGTTGAAATCTGGTCCCGATTTGGGATTAATAGGTTCTTGTCGAGTAAGGTGGAAGCATTTTCCATCTAAATAGTTTAAATATACAAGAATGTGATTTTAATCTCTGAAGGTAAATGAATTGTTTGTTGAGATGTGGTTATAGGGGGTTTATCCAAAACCACAGGTAGAGATTTGAAGCTTGAAGTCCCTATGATTGTTTGGGATTCTAGAAAATGTATCTGTAGAAGCATGGAATTTCACAACCAGAAAGCCCATGCGCCAGGCACTACATGCGCCAGAACTCAGATAGCAAAATCAAATAAGCCATAGACATTCTAAGAAGGACTTTTTATTTATATATAAAAGTCTATTACATGTCTAGAAAAGGTTGTACAAAGGAGAAATTCTACAAAAGAAAGATCCTAAGTTTACAGCCAGCGGCCATCATGCGCCTCCAGATAGGCGCAGTAGCCACCATGCGCCTTCCGATAGGCGCAGCAGTCACCATGCGCTGTCAGTTAGGCGCAGCAGATGTCATACGCCTCCAGCCAGGCGCATCCCACCATCTCTTCAGCAGCTCAGTTATGTACATCCAGCTCAGTTATGCGCATCCAGCTCAGTTATGTGCATCCCTTCAGCAGCTCAATTATGTGCAACTCTTCCAACCAGGCTCACCTGGCCGAGCAGAGCCCAGTTATGTGCCGCTCTTCCAGCCAGGGTCACCTGATAAGTGCTTCGATTACACAAAGCAGTTAACCCTCTGGCTGGAACCAAGGAAGAGAAGAGCACCGCAAAGCTGTGGCCAGGGGAGGCTTCGAAAGAGCCTCCAAAGACCAAGGAAGACCGTGATCGAAATTACGGCAAAAGGAGCAGCTTTCAACACAATCAAAGTGGGCAGCACCCACTTTGAAGGAAGAGAGAGCCTAGCACCGCCATTCCGATCTACGGCTCTTCCAGAATAACGGAGACGAGGCTCGAGCATCCCTATCTTTGGATGCAACAGGCACCTTCCGCCTGCCTCAGAAGCCCTCGACTCCGTCTTTTGGATGTAACAGTCACCTTCAAGTGCATCGAAGACAACACAACGTCTCATCTTCACCCTCGGGAGCACTTCGTCAACAGAATGCACCCGCATATCCAAGTTCATGTTGGAAGTACGTGAGGGAACGAGGAGCAAACCTTCTCTCCATGCCACTATTTATAGGCCGGGCAGATCAAACCCATGCACCAAGTGGATGGCTCTCCGAATTCTGTGCAATGAATTTACATTAAATGGATGAACCGGACGCCTCGAATTCAGCCAAACGGCTATTTATAGCACTCGAGGAACGAGACAGTCGCATCATTAAAGGATATATCGGATGCGCCAGCCAAACAACGCATCAGACTGATGCGCCCTCCAGCATCAGGCGCATCACACAGACGCATCCTACGGTACCCGGCGCATCACAGAGGGTGCGCCCCCTCACATCCCCATGCTGAGTGGAACACCAACCAACGTGCCTACTGAGCTGTCCATCGAATATCACAAACATTAAATGCTGAACTGACACCAGAGTTGGCAGCACGCTTCCTAAAGTCTGAACAGTTGACAGCTTTTTCAGAGAACGAAGCATCGGCAACGTCAGCATCATCATGACTTTATTCCGACGGCTACTGCCACGTGGCCACTCAACCGTCCGTATGCGCCTCTACGGCCATGCATCCAAATCAGCATGCGCCTCTACGGCCATGCGTCCAAATCAGCATACGCCTCAAAAGCCGTGCGCCTCAGACCCTTCACTGATCCCTAAAGACAGAAGAAGAGTCTCCAGTTGAAGCTTTGCATGCGCCTCAAAAGCCATGCGCCCCAGACTGATCTTTGATCCCGAAAGACAGAAGGAAAGTCACCTGCATGCGCCTCAAAAGCCATGCGCCCTAAATGGTTTGTAACTCCTAAAGGTTATGAGCCGCAGCCTCCTCCTGCGCCCAGATCCAAGGCGCAGCTCACCAGATCACTACCCCTCCAAATCCGAGATCTTCGAGCCATGAGTCGACGACATGTGTCCTTTGACTCAACTCGTCCAAGATTTCAGCAACAGAAAGATCTCCTCTTCTGCTACGTGCCGGTTCACAACAGCAGTATGAAGAGTTCAACCTCCCAATCAGGGCGCATCATCCATGCGCCCCCATCAGCAATCTCCACGTGGCGTCTCCACACACCGGCGTATCCTACATGCGCGCATGAGCAGCCAGCCTGCAAAACTATAAATAGAGGGATCTTCTCCTTCACACACACACGGAATCCACAACGAACATATAAGGAATTACCAGAGAGGCAGATCCAGACACTCAACGTCTTCCTCCTCTCAGCAAGCTCCAGCACCCAGAGCAATCCACACCTTCAGAGAACCGATAACCGTCGTCAGCCCGTCAACGGAGTCAACGTATTACCACTCGCTCCATTGGCACTAAGGATCCAGCTTAAACAAAAGTGTACTCCTAGGACTACATCTAAATCCTATATTGTAACACTGTTCTGTTTGTATTAAAGTTTTCAATCAAGCAATTTTAATGGCAAACAAGCTGGCGACTCTGTTGGGGACTTCTTTCTCCTCTTCCGATAAAGTCGTGTCACAGGCCGACGATGTGAAGGTGGGCTCCTCCCACAAAACGTTGGTCGTGCGCCTCAATCAACAGGTGTACGAGGAGTTCATTTCTGAAGGAAGTGTGAGTCCTTCGAAGCGGCTGCCAAAGCCGAAGAAGACCCGCACGGCCTGGGTGCACAAGGTCGATGCCTCGGGCACCACCACTGAAGGGGATGCAGCAATCCAGCCTTCCCTTCTTGCTGACGTTCTCGGCAACCAAGGTGCGCCCACCGATGCAGCACATCTCTTGGGGAAGCGTGCGGCCGACCACGTTCCCCATCTATCTCCCTCTCAGGCGAGGAAGATACGTCGACGGAGCAGGGGCGCAGCCAATGTCCCGCACATCACCTCTGATGTGCCACAAAAAGCCTCTGTCTTTGACAGACTCACTCGCTGTAATGGCGAGGAGAAGTTGGATGCTGAGTACTATGCGCCCCAGCGGGCTAGTACGAAGAAATCCAAGGCGGCACGGGCCATGTGCCATAAACGTGCTATGCCAGCAGCAGGCCAGAGGCACGCGCATACAATCACGCGCGCTGCCAATGGCAAGCTGTACAAGGTTGACTCAGGTGCTTCTGTACCAACAACGAGCCGACCTTCAAAGTCCTCATCTCGCTTGGGCGCATCTACTGCATGCACAACCAAGTCGAGTAAGGCAAACTCGGTGGTCTTGAACTCCCGCGCCTCCTCTGGTTGTGCGTTTGAGGTCCGTTCAAGCCACTTCAAATGTTGTGGTTCCCCCACTACTGATCGTGATGCCTGCTTCGTATTAGATCAGGGGGCGCAGCACTCACCTGACCACCCTGGCGTTTGGCCTCGCCATACGTCTGAAGGGGGGTGTGAAGGCACCACTCTCCTCCAACGACCTGCGCAATGTGATCACTCACAAGCGCCAGTCAGGAGAGTCGACCAATAAGCAGGATGCGCCTCTCACGAGGCATACTTGTGCGGTGGTCACCATCAACTGCTGTTGTAAGGCGGCAGCTCCACCAAGGCAGTCGGTCTTCCAACGGCTGCAATCATCGACACCTCTCCGACGTCGCCTTGGGACGAAGGTGTCAGCAGAAGAGGAGCCAAAGGTTGCTTCATGCAACGTGATCTCCAACTCCTCATCAATCCGGAAGATGACTGCCAATTCCTCGTCTTCATCCAAAAGCCAGCCGAGGAAAACCAAGGCAGCTGTCTCGACCTCTGGAGTGTTTGAAGGCACTCGGTCGAGGAAGAAGTTCTCGGAGGAAGCTGGGGGTAGTCATACCCTTGTTGAGCCTCCTTCCGAGGACGAAGATGTCCAAAGCACAGCTGCGGCGGATCTTCATCATCAAGACGAGGTTAGTCTCCCTGAAGCCCTTCAAAATAAGGATGTCCTCCAGGACACCGCTGGGGGTAGTTCTGGAAACGAAGAGGTCCTTCAAGGCGGAGCTGAGGGCAATCAGACCCTTGCAGATGCGCCTATTGAAGATGAACTCCAGAATATGGCTGGGGGTGGCCAAACACCAGGAGAAGTGACTCCTCCACATGAGAGTGAGGCCGAAAGCGAAGCCTCAACCAATCCATCCACTCCTGGCCGTGTCAGGACAGTATACATGGCTGGGGACGATGTCGAGTCTGATGCGCCGCCACAGGACATAGTCCAGCGCATAGACTCATTGGAGGAAGGACTCAAAACCCTCTCTGCCTCTATGCAAGCACTGACTCAAGCAGTATTTGAGATGCGGTCGGCCTTGATCAGGACACCTTCAACTGGTCCTGACCCAGGAGCCAATAGGGAGTCGAGTGTACCCCTCCAACGGGCGCCCTCAGATACAGAAGCACCTCGGACCTCGGAGCCCTCAAACGCTCCAATCCAGATGGTACCTCCTTCCCCGACTCCTAGCTCTACGGAGGATGTGGTCGAAATGATCAAAGACCTGCGGGAGCGCTTCGAGTCCAAGAACAGGCAAGAGGAACGCCAGAAGATGGGCATTCCCCAGCCTTATCCCCTCGAGTGGAACAAGGTGGTTTATCCCCCAAAGTATAAACCACAAACACTCACCCCATACGACGGGAAGGACTCTCCGCGACGGTACCTGACGTACTTCCAGTCACAGACAGGGCATCTTCCGAAGGAGGACGCGCTCCTCACCAGTATCTTTGTCGGGGCCCTAAAAGGGGTGGCGTATGACTGGTACTGCAGTCTCCCCGACAATTCCATATCGTCCTTCGATGACCCGACGTGCCTCTTTCTCGACCGCTTCTACGACGGCAGGAAGGACATGACGATGGCATCTCTCATAGAGATACGTCAGAAGGAGAAGGAAACGGTTCGGGCGTTCATCGAACGCTTCCGACAGGCTTGCTTCAGGCTACCTCCAGGCATGCCAGAACATGCGCTCTTCTCCGCTTGCAGCATGAACATGCTGCCTGCAGTGAAGCTCTGGCTCAACTCTACTCCCCCTCCCGACTGGAGCTCCCTGATCATCGAAGCTGAAGCTGCAGAAAAGAAGGCGGCCAATGCACGTCTTCTGGGTGTCAGCTTCCCCGCCTTTGACGATAAGGGGAAAAAGTCCACAGCTAACAGCTCCGGACGAGAAGCAAAGGGGAAACAGGCATTGACTGTTAATGCCTCGAAAGGCGCATCTGCGCCTACTCAGAAGCCTCCACTGGCACCGAGACCCAAGGAGGTTTATTCATTCAATGATGACGACACCCTACAACTTTTCGAGATACTAAAGCAGGGTGACAAGATCAAGCTACCGGACCCAAAGCGGCCCGATGAAGTCGGGAAAGTGGACAACCCGAGTTACTGTCACTACCATCGGTTTGTCGGACACCCGACCAAGGACTGCTACGTCCTCAAGAATTACATCCAGTGCATGATCAATGCGGATGTAATCTCCGTCGACTATGAAGAGAAGACGGTGTCAGCCAATGTGGTTTCGCTTCAGTTCGGCACCTTGCCGCCAACTACCGCACAAGATGGCGTCGTCCCCATCCCTAAGGCGACAATGGAGGTGGTAAACTTACCACCTACCCGTGACAATGTGAGTGGACTCACCCCACTCACCACATCTCGAGGAGAGGTCCTCTGGGTTTACCCCGACCTCGTCTCCGAGGTGACTCAATCGGAGGTACGCTCTACCTCCAAACCAAAAGGCAGGAAGATCAAGTCTTGCCGCACAGTCTCTTCTTCAACAGAAGAGGCACTTCCAGTGCAAACACGTGCACAACAGAACTCCCAGTCCGACGAAGTTGCCGTCGAAGTGGTGCCTCCTGGCACCATCCCTGAGGAGGGTCCATCTAAGCCCTCGGCAGCCAATAAGCAGAAGCAGGTGGAGGCCCATTTTGACAGACCTCTACGGAAGGAGAATGCTTCGGGGCTGTCCAAGCCTCACAACTTCGACATTCTGGCACAACTAGCCAGTACACCTGCACGCCTGTCTTTGTTCGAGCTCCTGCGTCTTTCTAAAGACTTCCGAGAAGCTCTCTGCGAAGCTCTGAAGGACGCTGAATCCTTTCTCAGTCAGGTCAAGCAGCCTGAAGACCTCCCAACTATTTGTGCGTACTGTCATTGTGCGGATGAAGTTCTCCCAAACATAACTTTCATCCAACAAGACATGCTGCTCAAGCATCACCGACATAACCGACCGTTGTATTACACAGGGTACATTGGTTCGGTCAAGGTGAGTGTAGAAGCATGGAAAATATTAGAATAAAAGCATAGATAGCCCATGCGGCTTTGGATAGCAAGCCTATGCGGCTCATAACTGGAGTTGCCCCATGCGGCCCGAAAGAAGACCCTCAGACTCATGCGGTTCGGGCATATATGCGGTTCAGCAGGAACATGCAGCTCAATTGACGCCACGTGTAATCCCCCCACAGCTGGCTACGGGAGTAATGGCCTCATTTAATGCTCTGACACGACTCGACGGCTGCGACGTCTCTGACATAAAGCGTCATAATGGCTCTGCCATAATGACAGAATCCTCGGGGAAAGAAGACAATCTCTGACCCGATCTGTCAGAAATCCTAGATTGCTACGTGGCAAAAGTCTCATGCGGCTCGGGTAGAAAACAGCTTCATGCGGCTCAGCGAGGAATCACTCTAATATGATTAACAGGAATCCGCCATATGCGGTCCACCCATTAGCCCGGTCTATGCGGCTCAATACCATGTTAACTCAGGCGGCCCACAGAAACTATGCATATGCGGCTCATGGAGGGTTCGTCCCCTGCGGCTCGCAGAGACTACGCATATGCGGCTCACGGAAAGTTCGTCCCCTGCGGCTCGATGAGGCATTGACTCATGCGGCTCATGAAGAGTATCTCTCTGCGGTTCAAGTGTTGGCCATCCTATGCGGCCCTGGCAGGACCTTCAATTAAAACACGTGGCATTGAAGATTCAACCGAATCCCAATAAGAATATTTGACACCATTATCATAATTGCCGAGATCAGGGCATATCATTTATCATCAAGCCAATAGGACATGTGGCGAGCAATCAAATATTGGCATAATCAATCACGAGGATTTAAAGCAGTCAACATTAACTGCTCATGAGATTTGGTGCTATCAGCATTAGTGGCCGAGATTCATTATGATCAGGATCAAGGGCTCAGATAGAATGAAGGAAGCGCCGACATTCCAAACAGATAATCATCAGCAAACCCTAATGATCACACCCCACTCCTATAAATAGCCAGCATCCTCTCCATGAAAAAAAAGAGAAAAGAGGAGAAAAAGAGAGAGAGAGAGAGGTCGGCAACAAAAAAAAAATAAAAAAATAAGAAGAAAGGGATCTACACAGAGAGAGCTCCCCCATTTTCTTCTTGATACTCACAGAGAGAGAGAAGCCAGGAGAGCCACCCGAGGAGAGTAAGAAGAGCCTTTTTTCGTCAACGCCAAGCAGATCTTCCCCGAGCCAAGGCTGCATACTGATCGTCTAAGGAGTAAGGCAGAGCGGCTGTCGCTTTCCCGAGCCTCTATCGTCACCCCCCAGAATCAAAAATAAACAATCGTACTTAGTCTGCTGTACCTAGGTTTTCGTCCCTAGGCTTTCTTTGTACGAGCGAGTTTGTATTGTGGGTCTAAGTTCAGTCCTCCGATAATTGTTCTGTTCTTTTACAATCAATGGCAAACACGATGGCGACTCTGCTGGGGAGCAACTTTTCCACGGCTGAGGAGTTGGTGACGCAATCAGATGCAGCTAAACTTGGCTCCACACAAAAGAAGATGGTCGTCCGCTTCGACCAACAGGCGTTCGAAGAGATGCTCTCTGAAGGCAGTGCTGGCCCGACTCAGAAGCGCACCCGCACCACGAAGGCTCGCAAAGAATGGAGACCGAAGTCATTTGCTCCTCTTCAAGCCCTCGATGGGATGCCCTCTGCTGCTCAAGACGGCGAGAAGGATTCTCCTGCGGTCCCACTTCAGGTCGTAGACAACTCTGCTGTCCCCAAGTTCGGCAGAAGAAAACATTATGATGCTGGACTTGCAGGGACAAAGAGGGACTCTACGCGGACCAAACCGCAGAAGAATATTAGCCGTAAGGAGAAAGCCCATGCGGCTACATCCGCCAACCGCATGAAGAAAACTCATACGGCTACTTCTGTCAGCCGCATAACTTATGCGACTACAGTTCCCGACAGCATGGATGAGACTCATGCGGCCAGTAAAGTCAATCGTTTGCAGAAAACCCATGCGGCCACAGATGCCAACCGCATGCGGCCAGCCTGCACGGTCGTGACTCTTAACCGCATAAGAACTTGTCCCACAACAGAAGACAGTCGCATGCAGATAGCCTGCACGACACCCAACGCTAGCCGCATAGCGTCTCTACCGCGCTTCTCTCGATCAGTTTTCGACCGACTCTCATGCGGTCCTAACTCTGGTCACTTTCTGGATGAAAATCCAGACTCTGTGATACCTAATGTGGACTCTTCCTATTACGCACCCACAAGTGCTAAAAAGAAAAAGTCTAGGGCAGCACGGGCTCATCAAGTCCAGACAGCTGCCCCAACCTCTGACTATCGGGGCGTCCCGCTGAGTATCACACGGGCCTCTGACGGAAAGTTGTATAAAACCACTCGAGTCCAGCCCCCGGCGGCAAACGGACAAAGAGGTTCCTCTGACCTGCGTGAAGCTATCCTCCACAAACGCAAGGAAAGAGAAGGAGCCTCAGCGTGCAGAGAGTCCTCACAGGGACGTCACTGCACCCAGATTATCGTCAACTGCTGTTGCAACAACACGGCAGTAGCGGAAGACCGGCCATCCGTCTTCCAAAGATTACAACATTCGAGCTCGGAAGACGAGGCACCTCCCATTGCCTCCTGCAATTCCGCACAGAAAGTCCCCGTGGAGGGGAGAGGGAAGAAGACGAGCATCTCCAGTCCAAAGATATCGGCCACTACAGCTAAGAAATTGTCGGCTAAACGGTTGCCATCCACTGGAGTATACCGACACACCCGTTCGAAGACAAAATCTGCTGCAATAAGAGGCTCATCGTCCCCGACCCTGGGGGTCGCAGGAGCTGGGGGTAGTACTCCTCCGAACATCCACAATAATCCAATGTTTCAAGGAGACGAACCCCGAGAAATAACCCTCCCATCGGGTACAACAGATGCTGATATCCCCGAGGACACCCATGATTCTCTAGACGAAGCAAGCTCCGAAGCTGGGAATAGTATTCCTTCCGAGTCCGAACCTGAAGAGAACATCCCCACATATCTAGATGATTTCTCGACGCATGGGTACGACTCGGAGGGTACATCCTCCACCACTCCCTCCGTCACTCCTCATGTGAAGACGGTATTCATGACAGACAGCAATCAAGGCGGTTCCAGCGATCGCCAGCGCATTGACACGTTGGAGGCCATATTGCATGCCTTGGTCAAGTCTGTAGACGAGATCAAAGCGGCACTTCCTACTCTGCAGGGAGTGACACCTGGCCAGACAAGCACGGGTCCCGCAATCAACGTAGATTCAAATTCAGCGGCGCCAAACCAGGGCAATAATCCTCCCGAGATAACGGCCCCTACCGCGACAGATGAGGCCCGAGAAGTAAGAAGAGAGGTTCAGGAGCTCCGAGCAATGTTCCACGCCCGAGAAAACTCTCAAGACCTCAGAATACGGCAACCATACCTAGCTGAATGGAGGGATGTGCCCTTTCTCCCAAGATATAAGTCGTTCAATATCAACCCATATGATGGTAAGACTTCAGCAAGCCGGTACATCACTTACTTTGAGGTCACTACCGACCATCTGCCCCATGAGGACGCCATCCTCACTCGGTTATTCATTGGAGCACTGGAAGGAGTCGCCTTTGATTGGTACCGTAACCTGCCAGATAATTGCATCCACTCCTTCGCTGGCTTCAAGCGCTTGTTCTTGGAGAGGTTCTATGAGGTAGGGCAGGATGTCACGATGTCTACTCTCATGGACGTCGTCCAAGGAGAGAAAGAGCTGACAAGGAATTACATTGAGCGGTTTCGTCAAACCGCAATGAAGTTACCATCTGGCAACCCGGACTCTTCCTTGATTGAAATTTGCCAAAAGAGACTACTCCCAACAATTAGTCTCTGGATGGGCGAAAGTCAATTCAAGGACTGGAAGGCCTTTATCATCAGTGCTACAAGTGCCGAGGAACGATTGAAGAAAGCTCGCCAACTGGGGTTGCATATCTCAGAGGGAGAGAACAAGGGGAAGCGTCCCAACGCCAGCAACGCCAATGGGGGTAGCCCCTCCAACTGAGACAACAAAGGCAAGCAGGCCATGGTGACCGATACAGCCCAGAAGCCCGAGCAACAGCCAGCGGACAAACAATGGCCTCAAATCACTTATTCTTTCGAAGACGGCCACGTCAAGCCTATCTTGGACATGCTTATACAAGGAGATAGAATTCAGCTTCCTCCACCAAGGCGGGAACCTCGGCCTACTGATTTGGAAAATCCGAAGTTCTGCCATTACCACCGCTACGTCCACCATGCTACACACGACTGCTACCAACTGAAACGCTATATCCAGAACCTCATCGATTCAAACGCTCTGGCTATCGACTTCGAGGAGGTAACCGTAGCAGCCAACATGGTGTCCGTACAATTCGGCAATTTCCCTCCAACAGAGACTCAAGACGGTGTCATGCCCATCCTTCTGGCAACAATGGAAATCACTAACCTTCCGCCTGCCCGTGACCAAACTCCCGGCCTAATACCCCTCACCACATCACGAGGGGAGATCATGTGGGTCCATCCGGACCTAGTCCATGAGGTGACTCAGCCCACTTTATCCTCTAAAAAGAAAAGTGGAAAGGTCAGATCATGCCGCACCGCCTCGGCAGAGGAGGGGGAAGTCGCAGCCGTCACTACCCGATCTGGAGCACAAGCCCAACCAGTGGCCGAGAATCCGACTAATGATCAGCAGTCCACAAATGCTGATACTCCGGGACCGGCTCAGCCTTCGACGACCGACAAGCCTAGGCCGAAGGAGACTCGCTTCGACAAATCTCTCCGAAAGGAGACACCTCAGGGGCTGGAGAGGCCCTATAACTTCGACATCTTGGCGCAATTGGCTAACACACCGGCCAAATTGTCCTTATACGAACTCCTGAGACTCTCAAAAGATGTCCGCACAGCTCTAAGTGATGCGCTCCAAAATGCCGACGCATACTTGGCTCAGGTCAACCTCACGGGAGATAATCAGCCTACAGATCTCCAAGATAGTGCGTGTACAGGTGCAATGCCCAATATCGTATTCTCTCCGCAGGATATGCTCATCAAAACTAACCTGCACGATCGCCCATTGTACTACACTGGATACATCGACGACGTAAAGGTAGAACGAATGCACATCGACCCCGGGTCCTCCATAAGCATCATTCCGAAGATTCTGCTACATCATCTTCGTATTCCAATGCATCGCCTGACGCCTACAAGCACCGCCATTAGCGGTTTCAATTCGGGCAGGAGCTACCCAATAGGGAAGATTCGCTTGAAATGTCAGATTGGCGATCTCCAATCAGAAGTCACCTGCTACGTCATAGATGCCGACACTTCTTACAATATCCTTCTGGGACGGCCTTGGATACACGATTACATGATCGTGCCTTCCACGCTACACCAGTGCTTCAAATATGTCGATAAGCACGGCTTCGTGAGGACAGAGTTTGCTGATATCGATCCCTTCAAGGGGGTCGAATCTTATTACTCAGACTCCTGTCTTTACAAAAAATCAAAGAAGCATCTGGTCGAAGAGGAGGTGCAAGCTCACACCAAGATGACCACAAGATCAGAAGAACCCCTGACAATCCATCTCCAGGCTCGCAAACCGGGCAGTTCTGCACCCCTTACGGCTACTCTGCGTAAGGACGCAATCAGTCTCTCGGCACAGGAAGAGCAGCTGAGAATCCGGCTGCCAAGGTCCGGCCAAGTGCCGAGACCCACAACAGGGCCACTTACCATCAGACTGCCGAGAGTCATTCAACCCCAAACGGAGAAACTCAATCCCTCCGATGGGCCACTGACAATACGCCTTCCCAAGAAAGGTCATCATCCCGATACAAGGTCTGACACTTCTAGCGAACCAGCTACCCCTCGCTCCACATCGAGTGCCAGACTGGGGGTTGCTAGTCTACCGACAACCCCACGCTCCGCTCCGTCAGTTGAACCTCTGAAGATCAAGCTGACAAGGACGTCCTCTCAATCTTCATTCACACAGGGGGTAGCCGAAGAGGAACCAGAGCTAGCCAAGTATGTGGCTGCCCACACTGATGTTCCCTCCGCAGACGATGTAATCCCTCTAGAAAAGATACCTTACTTCATCAATAAAGGGTTATCTTTGAACTACACCGAGCTCAATAAGCTATGTACAATGTATGCTATGGAACACGGTATAGGCACTCACCTACACACACAGGTGACAAATTTGTACACCGCTATCCAACTTACTCCAGTAGAAGACGCTTACCGAGTAATCGAAGGAGGGGACCACCCAATCATCTTCGGCCGGACAAACAACCCGCATCCCCTCGCCATGGAAGAAGTCGACTTCGGGTCAGCTAACGGAAGACTGCCTCTGTATCTCTATAGCCCTCAATCCAAATATCTCATGCAGAAACAGGGGTATGATCTAGAGACAACGCCAGGACTGAACTACGGTACTGGACGACGATTACCTTTGAAGACGCCAGCCCCGGCGGGCAAACCACGGAACTACTATAACAAAACCCGATGCGGTTTAGGGTATGTAACGCCAACTACGACCCCTGAAAGCTCAGATGAAGAATGCGACTGGCAGTCACACTCAACCGGGTCACCAACTTCCGACTCAGACACAAGCATTGGGGACGTATTCAGACAAGTCCTATCAGTCAACATGGCATTTGCCGACGCTTACGAAGAAGACGAGGACATTCCTGAAATTCTCGAGCTTGAGCCGTGGGCCCAACAGTTAGACGCACAATGGGAAAAGCGGTTCGAGCTAAGAGAACCTCCTACGGAGGACGAAGTTATACAGGTCAACCTCGGCACCGAATCCTCTCCGAAGCCAATCTTCGTCAGTAAAAGCCTAACAGACAAGGAACGAGAATCACTGCTGGAACTCATCCGAGAATACATTGACGTATTTGCATGGAGTTACGAAGACATGCCGGGATTAGATCCCGACATTGCTCTCCATAAACTCAATATACGGCCGGATGCAAAGCCAGTAAAGCAGCAGCAACGACGCTTCCTCCCGGGCGTCATGGACGCGATCGAAGCCGAAGTCAACAAACTGATAGCCAGCGGCTTCATCCGTGAGGAGCAACACCCTGACTGGGTCGCCAATATAGTCCCGGTCCTTAAGAAGAACGGGAAGATCCGAATCTGCATCGACTTCCGTAATCTAAATGAGGCATATCCGAAAGACGAATTTCCCCTCCCGATCACGGACATCATGATTGACAACACATGCGGCTTCGAACGTATGTCATTCATGGATGGATTCTCGGGATACAATCAAATCAAGATGTCCCCCGACGATGAGAAGCACACATCATTTAGAACACCGATCGGCACATACTGCTACACAGTCATGCCTTTCGGTCTGAAGAATGCTGGCGCTACATATCAGCGGGCTATGAGTATCATTTTCAGAGAACATTTGCACAAAACAGTAGAATGCTACGTCGACGACATCGCTGTCAAGAGTCGCCGCAAGGAGGATCATCTGCAAGATCTAAAGACGGTATTCGACCTGATGCGAGCCCACAACCTAAAGATGAACCCTACAAAGTCGTTTTTGGGCGTATCCAGCGGGAAGTTCTTAGGTTTCATCATCACCGCACGGGGTATCCATGTAGACCCTGAGAAAACCAAGGCAATAATGGAGATGGGTCCCCCGAAAAATCTCCGCGAACTCAGAGGCCTCCAAGGGAGGCTAGCCTATATCAGAAGGTACATTTCCAATCTCTTCGGACAATGCCGGCCGTTCACACACCTCATGAAGAAGGGAGTCTCATTCGCATGGGACGAAGAATGCCAACGCGCTTTCGACGACATCAAAGAATATTTGTCAAATCCTCCAGTCCTGGTGGCCCCGGTCCCGGGAAAACCATTCTTGCTCTATGTACGAGCAATGGAACACTCCCTCGGTGCCCTGCTGGCACAAAATAATGACGCAGGACACGAACAGGCCATATACTACCTCAGCCGAATGATGGTCGGGCCCGAACACCGATACACTGCCGTGGAGAAAGAATGCCTCGCCTTGGTGTTCGCTATTCAAAAGACGCGGCACTATGTTACAGGACAAACCATACATGTGATCTCACGGGTAAATCCCCTCAGGGTCCTCATGACTAAACCAGGGGCGCTCAGCTCTCGCCTCGCTACCTGGGCAATACTGCTATCCCCATATCATATGATCTTCGTCCCACAGAAGGCTGTCAAGGGTCAAGCCCTAGCAGACTTTTTGGCAGCCCACCCAGGATCAGAGTCATCCAGAATCTATAAAGAGATCCCAGACGAGGTCGCCGATTCGAATACAGCCACTCACGATAACATATGGCGAATGTTCTTCGATGGCGCCTCAAGAACCGGACCCAAGGGAAATATCGTCGTGGGGGTCGGAGTGGTATTGATCTCTCCTACCGGACTAGTGATCAATCGCGCCTACTCTCTCACGGAACCCTGTTCCAACAATGTGGCCGAGTACAACGCTTTGGTTATTGGCCTCCAACTCGCAAAGGAGCTGGATGTAGAACATCTCAAAGCATACGGCGATTCACAATTAATCGTCAATCAGATTCGGGGGTCGTACAAAGTCCGCCATGAAGACATGATCCCCTACCACCAAATAGCAATCAACATTATCTCTTCTTTCGAAGGATTCTTCATCGAACACGTCCCCAGACTTCAAAATATCGAAGCCGATGCCCTAGCAGGCCTTGCCGCTTCCTTAGCAGTACCGAACCAAGCGCATCACTCGGTTGAAGTGATAGGCCACGAACTGGTCTGTCCCAAGAACAATATTCAATTCGTGGCGAGCTATTCCGTCCGGACGGTCGACGAAACACCAGACTGGAGACAGCCGTTCATTGACTTCGTCGTATACGACATCCTCCCGGAGAACCCAAAGGAAGCCACCTCCATCAGACGGCGTTCTCTCAGATTCTTCTACGACACAGAGACAAAAATGCTGTACCGACGATCCTACGACGGATTATTACTCCGGTGCTTGTCAAACGCAGAAGCCAAAGAAGCTGTACGAGAAGCTCACGATGGTGTCTGTGGGGCCCATCAGCCTGGCCCTAAGCTACAGGACCGCCTTCGCCGTATGGGCTACTACTGGCCCACGATGGTGGCAGACGCAATAGACTATGCCAGAAAATGCAAGGCTTGCCAAGTCCACGCAGACTTCATTCACCAACCCTCCGAGTTTCTACATCCAACGGTGGCATCCTGGCCATTCGAAGCATGGGGAATGGATATCATTGGCCCAATCACCCCACCTTCCTCCCGAGGACATCGCTTCATACTTGCGATCACCGATTACTTCTCCAAATGGTCGGAAGCCGTCCCACTCGCAGAAGTTAAGACCTCAAACGTGATCAGCTTCCTTAAGCATCACGTCATCTACCGCTTCGGACTACCGCGGAGGATCATCCATGATAATGGTCCACAGTTTATAAGCCATGCATTCTACCGATTCTGCGATAAGCACCGCATTCAGAATGTCGCTTCGACACCATATAACCCAGCAGCAAACGGGTTGGCAGAGGCATTCAATAAAACAATCATCAAACTCCTCAATAAGTTTGTCTCCTCCAACAAACGCGACTGGAACGAGAAGCTCGGCGAATGCTTATGGGCTTATCGCACCACAGTTCGAACAGCTACTGGGAATACACCATTCTCTTTAGTATACGGGAGTGAGGCAGTCCTCCCACTGGAAACTCAGATTTCCACACTCCGCGTCGCTCTCACTTATCAATTGACAACGGATGATAACTATCGACGTCGATTACAAGAGTTGGAGGCCTTAGACGAAAAGCACCTACTAGCCCAGCAAAGGATCGAGCTATACCAAGCACGTATCTTAGGAGCCTTCAACAAGAAGGTCAAAATCAGAACATTCCAAGTGGGTGATCTCGTTCTGGCAGTTCGGAGACCAATGGTTATGACTCACAAAACCGCAGGCAAGTTCCAGCCAAAATGGGAAGGTCCATTTGTCATCGAGACCGTGTTCTCCAACGGCGCCTACCGCCTCGCCAAGCAGCATGGGGACTTGCTTATGTTGCCCGTCAACGGCAAGTTTCTGAAGAAATACTATGTTTAGACAACATTCTCCAGATTATCGAGTCATGTACTCTCTTAGTACCCCTGAACTCGTACCCACCATTTTCCAAATTATCGAGTCATGTATCCATTGATACCACTGAACCCACATCCACAACATTTCAGATTACCGAGCCATGCACCCGCTGGTGCCACTGGACTCTCATTTCCTCGATATTCTAGAAGATCCAAATTATGTACTTACATTCCGGTCACTCTCTCAGATAGTAAGTCACGTATAATCATACCTCTGAACTTTCTTTCTGAAAGAGATCCTCCCTCATGATCCACTATCCGTGCTCCCAGTGCACAAAAAGGGTAATCGATCCACTAATCTCCGAAACGACTATGTCATCATTACCTCTGAGTCGTTTTCACTTCCACCAAAAACAAACCGCCCCCTCGCATAGAACTTCCATGTCCACCTACCTCTGAGTAATTCTATGCACCCCTTCTTTATTGGGCCCACTCCTGCCATGTCCTCATTACCTCTGAGTGGGAAGGCTCCGTCGAAGAAATCGCCATATTTGCCATGTCCACATTACCTCTGAACAAGTATGTTGGTTCCCTTTCAACCTATTGTCCGCACCCACAACCGGGGTGCGACAAGGATAATAGGTCCACAAATATCCTCTGTTGACCACAAATGTCCTCTGTTGACCACAAATGTCCTCTGTTGACCACAAACGTCCTCTGTTGACCATAAATGTCCTCTGTTGACCACAAATGTCCTCTGTTGACCACAAATGTCCTCTGTTGACCACAAACGTCCTCTGTTGACCACAAACGTCCTCTGTTGACCACAAATGTCCTCTGTTGACCACAAATGTCCTCTGTTGACCACAAACGTCCTCTGTTGACCACAAATGTCCTCTGTTGACCACAAATGTCCTCTGTTGACCACTATTGATTATAGAAAAGTCTTCTGTGAAGTCTCCCCCTACCATGTTCGCATTACCTCTGAGTAGGAAGATTCCACGGTAAAACCCTCATGTTTGCTACGCCCTCGTAACCTCGGAGCAAATATGACTGGCTTCCTTCCAACTTGTTATCCGTACCTAAAACCAAGGTACGCCTAGGGTAACAGGTCCACAAATATCCCTTGCTAAGCTTCTTGGCATAAATCCACCATCTTACCATGCCCCGGGAGCCCAGCTGCTCTACGGCATTCCTTTCCCCAGTACCGAGAACATCCATGACCATTTTGTCATGGCTGTCCCGGACATCCTGATCAAACTTGTTATCCGTACCAAAAACCAAGGTACGCCTAGGGTAACAGGTCCACAAATAACCCCTCAGCAAGTCCGATTCCATGAACGCCGATACAAGGAAGAAAAGATGAGTTGAAACATGCTCATTTATCCAAGAAATCAAAGGGCTACAACATTGGGGATCACATCCCTTCCAAATAAAAATATACACATGTGGAAAAAAAAAAGAAAAAAGAAGAAGAAGCAGAAGAAGACAGAGGGCGGATCACTGTTCCGGGGCACATAATACCGTGAGGCGGTCCTTTATCAAGGCGACCGACCGCTCAAACCTCTGTTTGGCTCGACGCTCAGCTTCCTGGTTCAACACCGCCGGGTCCTCCAGATGAACGTGGGCCTGCCAGTTGTCCTCGAACTTCTTAAAAGATCGCTCCAGGTTGGCAGAAGTTCGAGAAATTCGCTCGGCCTCCCGAGCAATCGACTCCTGTTCTGCATGAGCAGCCTCCCGCTCTGACTCTAAGAAGGCTAACTCCTCCTGGAGCGCGAGAATCCGCTCCTTCGTGTCAGCTATTCCACGAGAGGCAGACTCTTCCCGGGCCCTACAAGCCTGACTCCGACGACCCAGCCGGTCATAGGAGGCGGAAAACTTGTCAAGATCCCCCTGCACAGCCGGCCCGACAGTTTCTCGAGCGAGCTTGATCCTGTCCCGAGCCGCAACCAGGAAGCCCCGCTCTCGTTCGATCGCGGCAGGCAAACCAGCCTGCCGTACTGCCAGCAGTTGGGTCACAAGCTGGTCAGCCTCTGTCAGCTTAGGCTCCAGGAACGCTGCTAACCCCAGCCCGCCAGGAAGACCCTTCAGAGTGTCAATTTGACCCCGAGCTCCCCGTAGAGACAGAGAAAAAGGGACCCCCCGGTCCACGGCAGCATTTATACCCCTCCCTAAGTGGCGATAAAAGCTGTCAACCACATCCTGCGTCACCTCGTCCAGAGCCTCCGAGGAAACCGGTGTCAGCGAGAGTGTGGCTGGTAGCACGGAAGAAGACGCGACGGAGTCTGCAGCTCCTGCCACTAGAGAAACCAAATCTGCACGGAAAGATGCTTGAACAGCGGCCAACTCCTCTTCAGCAGCCCGCAGGATTTGGATGCTCGATAAGGTCGAGAAGTCGACTTCCGGAGCCGTGTCAACAGCGGAAGACGAGGCGAAAACCATTGCCAACTCCCTCCCCGTCTGCCCGGAGATGGCAGGAGGCTCTTCAACATGAGAGAGAGGAGAAGAAACATTCCTTTCGTCCGGATAATGGCCAACCGAACTCTCCCTGAGAACATCCGCGACGGAAGGTAAAGGGTCAGGACCTGCAGGGCCAAGGCAACCATGAATCGACTTGACCCGAAGGATATGTTGATATAGCGAATAAGCCCCCTCGGTAGTCAATATGTGGCTCAGCTTACCAGTGGAAGAATGTGGAGGCTGAGGTTTGCCTACAGCCATCACAACCTCTTCACCAACAGCCCCCGAGTCAGGAATAAAAGACTCATCTGCCCTTGCATCCTCGGAAGGGGATGCACCGAGGATGGTGTTATCTCGTTGAAATTCAGAAATCCCGTCACCCCGGGCTGGAGCCTCAGCAGCTTGGGAGTCCTTAGTCGCCGCTGAGAGAGCCCCCGCAGAGAGGACCGCGGCACACATGTCGCCAATCAAAACGGCAAGGGCCGGATCAACTACTGGAGCAGCGGATGGTCCAGGAGAGCCTGGTTCGTCAGACACCTATAAAAAGAAATGACCAAGTCATGTCCCCGAGAGGAAAGAAGACTACAATAAAGATAGAACTCCGACTTGGACTTACCTCCGGAACATCGTCTACACCCTCACCTTTCTCCGTAATAAGCAGCCGACGGGGACCGACAGCCACTCTCTTTACAGAAAAAGTTACTTCTCCGCCGGAAAGCTCATGCCTGCCTCGCTTACGCGAAGGACTAGGCATGGCGGGCGATAGATCTACCCGTACCTCCTCCGACGTAGACGGTAACGGGTCCACTGCTTCGTCAAATACGGCCGACGGTTGTTCCATCGCCATCTCAGCAGCCATAACTGGAGGCTGACCCGCCATTATCCCAACACCCGAAGAAAAGGAGTCTTCGATGTCCCGGTCATTATTTTCCTCAATTGTGTCAAAGGATTCGGAATCGGACGAGGGAACCCTATTTGCCCTTTTCTTCTTTGCTCTCGACGTCATAGCCTTCTCCGCTAGGCGAGTGCCCACAATGAAGCTAGTCCTCAAGTCAAAATCGAGGGGAGAAGGATTCGCCGTGACATGATACAGGGCTGCCATATGCAGGATTTCATCCGTCACATTTACGGCAGGGACCAAGAAGCTAGTCCGAGTATGATAGGTGTCATAGTAGCTCCATGCTCTGATGCCGTCAAGAATGCTGCCTTCAAATCCCAGGTGAGAACTGGGGCGCCCGAGGAACAGCTGACTATACCCAAATTGACGGGCAAACCTACTAGGCAAGTAGGGCTCCAAATACACAGTGGTGCGATTCTGGTAAACTAGATGCGCCGGGCGAATGTTGCGCAGCCAAAAACGCATCTTTTCAGGCAAGAAATGAGGAGGTCCGACCCCATCAACATGAACACTCCTCACCTCTTGATCAGTGAAATGAGGAACGGATACGAAGAAATTATACCCATCCACCCTCGCCAGTATCCTCCGACACGCCGGCATGGTACTACATTCCCAAGACTGGTGGTGATACTTGAAAAGAAACGCGTCATCACCTGTAACGCCTTCTCCCGTCCCGGGTCTCATCAAGGATTGATAATACAGCAATAGCCATCCCAGTAAGTAATGGTAAGGCAATTCTACACGTTCAAAATCCATTGCCATGTCACGAGCAATGACCTTGGACGAGAAGGTACGAAGACCATGTTGAATACTACACACCATAGCAGGAAGGAGGGCCAGCCTGACCCCAAAGGCCAACTTCACAGCAGGAAGAATGAAATGGCGACTGATCCTCTCAATAGAGCCTGCCCCTCCTGAGACCACACAATTGCGCAGCCATACCATTAAAAATCCGGCCAAGAGTGCCTTCTCGGACAACCGTCGGGTGCCATAACGAAAGTAGCTAAAGGAGTCAATCTGGCTCCCGAACCTGTCACTGTGAGACCTCGACCTCCCGGCAGTCGACATCAAGACCTCCACTTCTTTAGGAGTTAAACGATCTCGGGAAGTAACTCGGCCAGCCGCGCTAAATTTGAAAAGGTATGCAACCCAAGATTTAGTATGGGGAGAGTCCCCCTCCGAGCTATCATTTTTTTGGATAGTCGTCCGGTGACAGGTGCTATGATGGCATAATAGTTCTTGATACACGGTGACGAAACCGGGGAATCGCTGATCCAAATTTTGGAGCTCCTCATTCGTCGGAGTATACACTTCGAAGGGTTCATCCCCCCAGGGGAGCTTGGAGACAGCATACATCTCGTGAAGAGCGAGCCCTAATTCTCCAATAGAGATAAAAAAGGTCCCCGTTCGATGATTGTACATCTCCAGAAGGGCCATGAACAGGGGCTTATTAACGGGCAATCCGTGGCTGGTACCCCGTATAGCTTCATAAAGGTTGACTCCCCGCAAAAACTCTTCATACTTCCGTAGGATCCATGAAGACAGATTAGCCCACGGAGGAATGGGGTGTACCCAGCTCGGCAGGACCAACCTACCAATAGGATAGGACCCTTTGCAAGCTAGCTGACTCAGGAAGGTATCAGCCTGGAAGAATGAAAAATTAGGACCCGGGGTATTGATGAAGGTACCTGGAACTAACCCCATCACGGACCGACTGGCTGGATCTTTGACTGCGCGCACTGACCTAGTGGCTCTGTTATAACGGATATTACCAACAAACATCCCCGGTCTGGTTGGAGTGAGGGTGTCCGGCATCTGCCTATCCAGAACGATCATATTGAACCACTCAAAAGGGAAATGGCGCTTCATAATAGGGATGTGAATCGGCATCCCATCCAGGTCAAAATCTCAACTCTCCGAAACATCCAACACTCGGGAGTTTTCTACAACCAACGCATCCCCAAAGAGGAAGACCGGTTTCAGATACTTCCCGTCAGACTGCCCAGAGCTTATCATATCAACAAGGAATTGAAAGGATTGAACCCTGATGACATTTAGCCGTTCTAAAGGTTCATCAACAAGTAGCTGTTCGGACACTTGACGAACTAAGTCATCCCGATGTACGCCCGAGGCTAACTGACGCGAGCCTACCATAAGTTCCCCAGCAGGATTCACGGGCAGAGTCACTGAAGACATGCAAAAGA
Source organism: Iris pallida (assembly GCA_029216955.1). Taxonomy (NCBI): domain Eukaryota; kingdom Viridiplantae; phylum Streptophyta; class Magnoliopsida; order Asparagales; family Iridaceae; genus Iris; species Iris pallida. The sequence goes on from JANAVB010005597.1 coordinate 14,864,051, forward strand.
AACAAGGTCAGAAGACAAATAAAGAAGACAGAAGTATTAGAAAAGATTACTGAAGTCTATGCGGCTAAGGTTGCCACAGCCTCATGCGGCTCATCAGCAGATAGGTCCATGCGGCTCTGCGCGTCATAGCTCCATGCGGCTCTGAATTAACCAAATCCGTACGACTCAGATTCAGAAGGGTTTATAAATTCATGCGGCTAAGCCCGACTCATATAAACCACTGCGGCTACAAACCATCAAGTTCATGCGGTTCAAAAGTGAGCAACGCTTATGCGGCCCAAGTCGAAAACACACATGCGGCACTGATCGAATATGACAAACTCATGCGACCATAATGGACGAAGTGCCTATGCGGCCACATCGATACATCTCGTACATGTGGCTTGTGCATAAAGTATGCAACAGAGCCATGGCAGCAGTTAGGGTTTTTCGGAGTGACCCCCTTACCAGCGATGGACAGGTGAACATCAGGATGGACAACGCCTACAGCAGCCGACGGAGGAGCGACCACATTCGTCGCTGCAGTCGCCGTCGCAGCAACTGCCTTGCCCTTCGCGGCCTTCGATGCAGCAGATCTCTTAGGAGCCATGGTCGATAGATGAAGGAGGACGACGAAGAGCAAAACTGACAACAGGAAATTCAAGCAAAGAAAGGAGATAAAGAAATCCCCAAGAGCTGAAAGACTCCTATTTATAGGCGATCCATGAAGTAGAAAGACGCCTCGGATTACGCGCCGCCTCCAAAAATAAAGGCAAGAACGCTTCGGTCAAAGCAAAAACCGACCCTTGGGATCCTCCCCCAAAAGATGGCGTTAAATCAAATCGAAAGCAATTAATGAAGATTTGCTCACGAGGTCAGGACGCGTGGCAAAGAGCCTATGCGGCCAGAAGGAGCTATGCGGCCGAGATGCTAATACGGCCAGGAAGCTCAGGTAAACAGAACATCCTATGCGGCATAAACGGGGCCATGCTTCTTATTCAAAGTGTTTCAATTTTACAAATTGAAAACTTTGAAGGGGGTCCTGTAGAAGCATGGAAAATATTAGAATAAAAGCATAGATAGCCCATGCGGCTTTGGATAGCAAGCCTATGCGGCTCATAACTGGAGTTGCCCCATGCGGCCCGAAAGAAGACCCTCAGACTCATGCGGTTCGGGCTTATATGCGGTTCAGCAGGAACATGCGGCTCAATTGACGCCACGTGTAATCCCCCCACAGCTGGCTACGGGAGTAATGGCCTCATTTAATGCTCTGACACGACTCGACGGCTGCGACGTCTCTGACATAAAGCATCATAATGGCTCTGCCATAATGACAGACTCCTCGGGGAAAGAAGACAATCTCTGACCCGATCTGTCATAAATCCTAGATTGCCACGTGGCAAAAGTCTCATGCGGCTCGGGTAGAAAACAGCTTCATGCGGCTCAGCGAGAAATCACTCTAATATGATTAACAGGAATCCGCCATATGCGGTCCACCCATTAGCCCGGTCTATGCGGCTCAATACCATGTTAACTCAGGCGGCCCACAGAAACTATGCATATGCGGCTCATGGAGGGTTCGTCCCCTGCGGCTCGCAGAGACTACGCATATGCGGCTCACGGAAAGTTCGTCCCCTGCGGCTCGATGAGGCATTGACTCATGCGGCTCATGAAGAGTATCTCTCTGCGGTTCAAGTGTTGGCCATCCTATGCGGCCCTGGCAGGACCTTCAATTAAAACACGTGGCATTGAAGATTCAACCGAATCCCAATAAGAATATTTGACACCATTATCATAATTGCCGAGATCAGGGCATATCATTTATCATCAAGCCAATAGGACACGTGGCGAGCAATCAAATATTGGCATAATCAATCACGAGGATTTAAAACAGTCAGCATTAACTGCTCATGAGATTTGGTGCTATCAGCATTAGTGGCCGAGATTCATTATGATCAGGATCAAGGGCTCAGATAGAATGAAGGAAGCACCGACATTCCAAACAGATAATCATCAGCAAACCCTAATGATCACACCCCACTCCTATAAATAGCCAGCATCCTCCCCATGAAAAAAAAAGAGAAAAGAGGAGAAGAAGAGAGAGAGAGAGGTCGACAACAAAAAAAAATAAAAAAATAAGAAGAGAGAGATCTACACAGAGAGAGCTCCCCCCTTTTCTTCTTGATACTCACAGAGAGAAAGAAGCCAGGAGAGCCACCCGAAGAGAGTAAGAAGAGCCTTTCTTCGTCAATGCCAAGCAGATCTTCCCCGAGCCAAGGCTGCATACTGATCGTCCAAGGAGTAAGGCAGAGCGGCTGTCGCTTTCCCGAGCCTCTATCGTCACCCCCCAGAATCAAAAATAAACAATCGTACTTAGTCTGCTGTACCTAGGTTTTCGTCCCTAGGCTTTCTTTGTACGAGCGAGTTTGTATTGTGAGTCTAAGTTCAGTCCTCCGATAATTGTTCTGTTCTTTTACAATCAATGGCAAACAGTGAGCCGGATTCAGATCGATCCTGGGTCTTCCCTAAGCATCATCCCGAAGGCGCTGCTATCTAAGCTGGGGATCCCGATATACCGGCTGGCACCCTCCAATACAACCATCAGTGGGCTAGCAAGAGCGAGCCACTGGGCAAGATCCGACTGAAGTGTCACATCGGCAGCCTCAAAACTGAGGTGACTTGTTATATGGTAGATGCCGAGGTCAACTACAACATCCTGCTTGGTCGACCATGGCTACATGAGTACATGGTGGTGCCCTCCACGTTCCACCAGTGCATGAAGTATGTATCCACTAATGGCGTCATCCGGACGGAGTTTGCAGACATCGATCCTTTCAAAGGGATTGAAACCTACTTCACCGATTCTGATTTGTACAAGCCAATTGACAAGGAGGAAGCCAACGACGCTGATGATGAGGCAGAGACGACAACAGAGTCGGACATGGAGCCTGAGACGACTCCCAACGCCCCCTTGAAAATCCGACTGAAGGGGAAACCACCCCAGAAGGTGCCTCCAATGAGCATCAAGCTATCGGGGAAAGCGCCGGCTCGCGAAGCACCCCTGAAGATACGCCTCAAGGGAAAGCCATCTCAAACATCGGCTCCCCTGGTGGCAAAATTACAAGGCAAGGTACCACTCACCGGAGGCGCAGCCGAGGCACCTCTCAAGGTGCGTCTTAAGGGCAAGCCGCCGCAGTCATCCAAGGTGCCAGAGAAGGCTCATATAACCCTCTCAGACCCCAAAGTCAAAGCTGTGACAGACTCTCCTAGTCTGTCCCCAGTGCTTACAGACGAGGAGCTTGGCGAATATATCTCGGCTGATGTAGATGCACCCTCCTTTGACAATGTAATCCCACGGGATAAGATCTCGTATTTTATCAATAATAGATTGTCTTTTAATTATTCTTGTCTTCCATACTGGAATGCTATGTATACATTAGATAACGCTCTACGGTCGTTGCAAACACAAATAACGACCGTCCATCATAATCGAGTAGTCCCGTCTCAAGGAGTCTGTTTCATAACCCCTCCACGGAGCCGAGACGAAGGCACCATCATCTTGGTAAAGTCGAGCATCATCAGGACCTCCCGTCACTCGAGCCAGAACCTGATACCGGCAGAGTACAAGTCTATCGATATACGGATACGGCAAAGCACATCATCCAAAAGATGGGCTACGACCTGAAAAGCAACAAAGGTCTGAACTACGGCAAAGGTCGACATCTCCCTCTTCGGTTTTCAACCCCCAAAGGAAAGCCGCAAGACTACTACAACAAAACTCGACGGGGGTTAGGCTATGTCACGCCGCCATCAACCCCAGAAAGTTCAGACGCAGAAGACGTAGAACATTCCCACTCGTCCGAAGCATCGACTTGGGATTCCGATACCAGTATCGTATCAGTCTTCAGGAAAGTGCTGTCAGCTAACATGACATCAGCACAACCTCAAAAAGGTGAAGGCGAAGACCAAGCGTCGGAACCCTTCGAAGAAGAACCCTGGGCCCAACGCCTAGGAGAACAATGGAAAACTCGTTTTGAGTTACGTGAACCTCCCACCGAAGACGAAGTCGAGCAGATCGACCTTGGGGATGGATCTTCTTCCAAACCCATCTTCATCAGCAAAAGTCTAGAAGGAGAAGATCGAGAATCTTTAATCCAACTGGCTAAAGAGTATATCGACGTCTTCGCCTGGAGCTACGAAGACATGCCATGACTCGATCCACAGATCGCGATGCACAGGTTGAACATCTTACCTGATGCCAAACCTGTCAAACAGCAACAGCGAGGTTTTCGGCCGGACATCATGAATGCCATCGATCAGGAGGTTGACAAACTCTTGACCAGCGGCTTTATCCGTGAGGAACAACACCCGGATTGGGTAGCCAACGTCGTTCCTGTCACCAAGAAGAATGGGAAGATACGAGTCTGTATCGACTTCAGGGATCTCAACTCTGCTTGCCCGAAGGACGAATTCCCGCTTCCAATCACTAATATGATGATCGACAACACATGTGGCTTTGAGCGCATGTCCTTTATGGACGGGTATTCAGGCTACAATCAAATCAAGATGTTCCCCGATGACGCAAAACACACGTCATTCAGGACTTCGAAGGGTGTTTTCTGTTATACAGTGATGCCCTTCGGCTTGAAGAATGCTGGTGCAACATACCAGCGAGCCATGAGCACCATCTTCCGTCAACATCTTCGCAAGACAGTCGAATGCTATGTTGACGATATCGCAGTCAAGAGTCGCCTCAAAGGAGATCATCTACAGGACCTGAAAATGGTCTTCGATCTCATGCAGGCACATCAACTCAAAATGAACCCCGCTAAATCCTTTCTGGGGGTTTCTAGCGGCAAATTCTTGGGCTTTGTCATCACAGCGAAAGGCATTCATGTTGATCCTGAGAAGACCAAAGCCATCCTCAACATGGACCCTCCGAAGAACCTTCGAGAACTTCGGGGCTTACAGGGACGTCTGGCATATATCCAGAGGTTCATAGCAAACCTCTCCGGTAGATGTCAACCCTTTACTCAGCTCATAAAGAAGGGAGTTTCTTACGTCTGGACAGAGGAATGCCAAAAGGCTTTCGACGACATCAAGGCTTACTTAACAAGCCCGCCAGTCCTGGTAGCGCCAGTTGCTGGTAAACCTTTTCTCCTCTACGTTCGTGCCATGGATCATTCCCTTGGCGCTCTGCTGGCTCAAAATAGCGATGCAGGCTACGAGCAAGCAATCTACTACCTCAGTTGAACACTCATCGGGGCCGAACACCGGTACAACCCCGTCGAAAAGGAGTGCTTGGCTTTGGTGTTTGTCATCCAGAAGACTCGTCATTACGTCTTAGGCCAGACAATTCATGTCATCTCCCGAGTCAATCCGCTCAGAGTCCTCATGACGAAGCCAGGGTCATTAAACTCCCGGTTGGCTACATGGGCGATCCTGCTAACACCGTACAACATGGTGTTTGTGCCACAAAAAGCTGTTAAAGGTCAAGCTCTGGCTGACTTTTTAGCCGCACACCCCATCCCTGAATCCTCAAAGCTCTATGAAGATATCCCGGATGAGGTCCAAGAATCCAACGTCACCGAAGGAAGCTCCGTTTGGCGGATGTTCTTCGATGGCGCTTCGAGAACAGGCCCCAAAGGCCAAATCATCGCAGGAGTGGGGGTAGTCTTAGTCTCTCCCGATCAGTTGGTCATCCAGCGTGCTTACTCACTTTCGAAGCCGTGCTCCAACAATGTTGCCGAGTACAATGCACTCGTCATGGGACTCCAGCTGGCACAACAGCTGGGGGTGGATCATCTGGAAGCCTACGGCGACTCGAAGCTCGTCGTGAACCAAATTCGGGGACAATACGAGGTTCGCCATGAAGATTTAATCCCTTATCATGAAGTCGCATTGAACATCATTTCAACCTTTACCGGGTTCTTTATCGAACATGTCCCCCGCCTACAAAACTTGGAGGCCGATGCTCTGACTGGCCTCGCAGCCTCATTGGCAGCGCCTCTTGGGACTCAACAATATGTTACGGTGACTGGCCGAGACTTGATTTGTCCCAGAAACAACCCATGCTTGCGGGTGGCTTACGCCATACCGACAAACACTGGTGTTAATGTCCGAGACTGGAGGTTCCCGTTCATCGACTTCGCCGTCTACGGAATCCTTCCAGAGGACCCGAAGGAAGCCGTCTCAGTCAGGAGACGCTCTCTTCGATTCTACTACGATACTGCCACCAAAACGCTGTACCGACGCTCCTTTGATGGGCTTCTCCTTCGATGCCTGTCCAACAAAGAAGCAGTCGAAGCTCTTCAAGAAGCTCATGACGGAACTTGTGGAGCTCATCAACCCGGTCCTAAGTTGCAGGATCGACTGCGACGTATGGGCTACTACTGGCCAACCATGGCCGCCGACGCTGTTGAATATGCTAAGAAGTGCCACGCGTGCCAACTTCATGCAGACTTCATACATACACCGTCGGAACCGCTACATCCTACAGTCGCCTCCTGGCCCTTCGAAGCCTGGGGCATGGACATTGTAGGACCTATCACCCCTCCTTCATCGAGAGGACACCGTTTTATCCTGGCCATCACCGACTACTTCTCCAAATGGGCAGAAGCAGTCCCACTGGCAGAAGTAAAAAGCTCCAGGGTGGTCAGCTTTATCAAACACCATGTCATTTACCGTTTCGGAGTACCCCGACGGATCATCCATGACAATGGTCCTCAGTTTATCAGCCACATTTTCAGCAAGTTCTGTGACAAGAATCGCATTCAGAACGTGGCCTCAACCGCCTACAATCCGGCAGCAAACGGATTGGCTGAGGCATTCAACAAAACTATCGTTAGGCTGCTCAAAAAAGGTCGTGTCATCCAACAAACGCGACTGGGACGAAAAGCTTGGCGAATGCCTTTGGGCCTACCGCACAACGGTACAGACCCCAACAGGCAACACACCATTCTCTCTGGTCTACGGGAGCGAAGCGGTACTGCCTCTCGAGATCCAGATACCCTCACTCCGCGTGGCGATAACAAACAAACTCACAGAAGAGGACAATCAACGTCGTCATCTGCGGGAACTGGAGACACTTGATGAGAAGCGTCTCCTGGCTCAACAACGCATCAAACTCTACCAAGCCCGTATATCACAGGCTTTCAACAAGAAGGTCAAACAGAGGACTTTTCAAGTTGGCGACCTAGTTTTAGCAGTCAGAAGACCAATGGTGTTGACCCACAAGACACCAGGAAAGTTCGAGCCCAAGTGGGAAGGACCTTTCACCATAGAGACGGTATACTCAAACGGTACTTACCGCCTCGCCAAACCTAATGGAGACTTGTTCACGATGCCCATCAACGGCAAGTTCCTAAAGAAGTACTATTCTTGACATCCTCCAGACATGTACTTCCCCAAACAACCTCTTTCCACAAACTCATACGCTTCCGGAACCCAGCTGTTCCGTGGCATCCTCCAGTAGAAAGATAACCACGTCCACATTACCTCTGAGTTGTCTCTCTACACCCTACAAAGCAGAATCTTACACTTCGTAAGCCTATGCTATCCTTCATGTTTACCACGTCCACATTACCTCTGAGTAAACATCTCGTACAAACAACCCCGGTGTTGTTGTACATTGATCGCAGAACTTCCACGTCCACGTCACCTCTGAGTCGTTCAGCGTATCCCCCAAGATCATTCCTACCACGTCCATAATACCTCTGAGTAGGGAGATTCTATCATTTCGAACCCAATGATTGCCATGTCTACATTACCTCTGAGCAAACATATTGGTTCCTTCAAACTTATTATCTGTACCTAAAAATCAAGGTGCGCAAAAGATAATAGGTCCACACAAATCATCAAGTTCATGACAAAAAAAAAATAAAAAAATAAAAATGAACACACCACAAAAAGTTACGTACTTCTTTATTTTTTTCTAAAAAAGAGAGAGTACAAAACTACACTATCCCTCAGCAAGGGTTGCAAAAGAACATCAAAAGGAAGAAGCTACAGTCCCTGAACCTCTCCAGGGTGGGTTGAGAGCTCTCTGACTCGATATCTCAGGTCAGCGGTACGAGTTTCCACAGTTGCCAGAACTCGACGCTCGGCCTCTTGACGCATCAACTCCACAGCCTCAGCGGAAGTTTCGCCTTCATACTTCTCATCAAGCTGTCGTCGCTGCTGAGCCAAGGCCAGAGTCCGCTGAGTAAAAGTCGCTTCCTCCTGCTTGAACGCTACGTATTCAGCCCGGACACGTTCGGCTTCTGACTGGAGTCGGGCCCGCTGGTCCTCAAGGTGGCGCATCTGGGTGTCGATCTCCGCGATGTTGGCATCCAACGCAGCTCGCGTCTCTGTCGTCTTCTTCATAGACTGGGACAACTGCTCTACCGCAGCCTCAGTCTCAGCCACCTCGTGCTCCCAATCGCTCACAATGGCCTGCTAGGAAGACTCAATTTCAGCAATCAACTTCCCCTTCTCCACATCTATTAAGACGGAGAGGTCATTTCGTTGGATGCGCTGAAGTTCCGCGAGCCGCTCGTCCAGCTCAATCACCGAAGCCTCCAGAATTTCGGCCATATGGTCGTGGCCTTGGTGAATACGGATCAGCTCGATACAAGTCATTGCCAGAGCTTTTGCCGTCACAAAACTCCCGTTGGCATCTATTACAGCAGATACACCCTTCTGCAGCATTTTGTACACCCCCTCGACGAGGAATTTTATATACTCGTCTGCATCCGCCAGGACCTGCGGCGTCATAGCAGGAGTTGTAGGAGCTACTACAGTTTGCAGACCGGAAGAAGATCCGCCAACCTCAACCTGCGAGGCTTGAACCTCGGCATCAATGGGCTCTTCATCAACAGGGGCTGGACTGCTAGCCCGAGGAGCCGAAACAACAGAAGGAGTCCGCACAGGCGTCGAGATGGTCCCCCAAGTAGAAGGAGCGACAGAGGGTTCTACACCCTTACCCTTCTCAAGCTCGGAGGAACCACCGACGTCAACGGCCACCTCTTCTACCCCCAACGTCCTATCAACAGTTGGTACCTCCCTTGGCAGAAGAGGGAGATTATCACTTGTCTCTTGACCCGTCTCAGCGGTCGCGACCGGTAGACGGGTCTCATCATCAAGTCCCTCAACAGGGACAGAATCTGTCGCTACCTCCTGAGCGGTAGCCGCCTCAACTTCTACGATTGAAGTCGGGGTAGGAATCGGCAATGATACAACCGACCTTTCCTCATCATGATAAGGAGGGGATTCAACCCTCTCCTCTGTCTCAGTTACTTCTGTTGCTCCCGCAACAAATTCTTGCAAGACCGGAGGGACGTCATCAGAAGGCGATGAACTCCAATCCACTTCATCATCAGGATGCCTCGAGTCCGCAGGACCCTCAGCATCCAAGGCAAATGGTGCTCTCCCAGAAGATGTTGCGACCTCGAAGTCAGGAGATACTAAAATCTCCGCAGGAACATCTTCGGGACCTTCCTCCACGGGAGACATTAGCATCGGTGGAATGTGCTCATCGGAAGAGCCTGCCACCTCCTTCGGTTTACTAGCGCCCGGTTTTGAAACACGGGACTGCTTCTTCAACGATCCCTACAAGAAGAAGGGCATAAGTCGCCACAATAACGAAAAGAACTGGAATTACGAAACATTCCTTACCTCAACAGGAACTGATCCCGTTGACGTTACAAGTGGCACTTCCGTAACCTTTGGGGTCGGCGTCTTTCTCGACCTTTTCGGTACAGAAGAACCAGCTTCTGTGTCAGCCCGCCTTTTCCCGACAGGCGGGTCTCTCACTGGTGCTGCAGCAGCAGCCCGATACCCCGCCAACTCTGGTGGACGATATGATCGGGCTGTCATCAACATATTCGCTGTCGCCTCCAGCTGGGTTCCGATGATGAAACTAGTCTCCCTGTCATAACCAGGAGACATAGCAGTCATGGTACAATACAGCTTGGCGGCCGGATAGAGGATCGGCGGCCGAGGATTGCGAACCGGCGTGGTAAATTTAACGCTAGTGCATCCAGTGTTATAATATTGCCAGCCCCGGGCTCCATCCAGCAAACTCCCGATGAAGCCTAAACTACTACTGGGAGTCCGCAACATTAGCTGAGTATAGCCAAACTGACGAGCAAATCGCCTTGGCAGATACGGCTCCAGATAACATCTATTCTGGTTGCGGTAGACCAGGTGAGAAGGCCGGATACTCTGCAACCAACGAAAACTCCATTTCGGCAAAGTGACCGCATCTTCGCCAGAGTCAACTAAATCTTGGTCGGCCTCGAAATCCTTGAAGATCGGACCAACCTTCACAATTTCCCACCCCTGAAGGAAGGACAAAACTTTCCTACAAACAGGGACGCCAGTGTAAGACCACTTTCTCTTGTAGAAACGGCGAATGAAGGCATCTCCTTCGACATGGTCCTCCTCAGGACCGGGACTCATCACGTTCGGGTGATGCAAAATCAGCCATCCCATAAGATAATGGAAAGGCAGCTCGGCCCGTGGAAAGTTATCATTGTTACCTTTCTCGTGGATCACATCATCAGCAAAAGACCTCAAACCGCACAACAGGTTGCACACCATCGCGGGAAGGAGAGCTAAAGGTCGTCCACAGGCCAACTTCACTGCAGGCAAAATGAGATTCCGATGTACCCTCTCGACGGCACCGGATCCACCTGTAAATACGCAATCCCGGAGCCATATCATCAAGTAGGCCGCCAACACTGCCTTAGATGACATCCGGTGCGCGCAGTGCCAGAAACAACTGTACGTAGCCTTGCCGCCCTCATTAGAATGTGGGGTCCTTTCGTCCAGCCGGCTTATTTCAGAACTCACTTTCGCGGGCTTCAATCCCTACGGAGTCGCAAACCGGATCCTCGAAGGATCCGCCAAATCCTGCCTGAAGACGTAGTCCCTCAAAGCAGTCACATGAGGCTGGGTCTTGCCCTTGTCCCTCCGGTGCATCAGATAATGATGGCTCGTCACCTCTTTGAAAACAGCCATCATCTCCGGATCCTTATCTTCCAGAACCTGGATCTCTTTATTTGATGGGAAATATTCCTCGTACGGTTCCGAGCCCCAAGGAAGCTTGGACACTTCGTACATTTCATGGAGGGCCAATCCCAACTCCTCCACCGGAGTAAAGAAGCTGCCAGTCTGGGCATTGAAAAGCTCCAAGAGCGCAAGGAACATAGGCTTATTGAGGTCCACGCCTGCCTGCGTGGCCCGAATGGCGGCTGTCAGCCCGATCTCTTTAAGCTCAACTTTGAACCTTGAAAGCACCCAAGTGGTCAACTCGTCCCACTTCGGGATGTAGTGACACCAGCCTTCGACTCTAAAGCTACCTGTCGGATACATCACCTTCGATGTCAGCATTCGATTTACAAAGATCGGGGCACTGAAGGGAAACGTGTCGTTAGGGACTTCACTGTAGATGCTCCCAGGACGCAAGGCTCGGTAACTGAAAGAAGAACCGGCTCGTGAAGCAGTCAAAGTATCTCGCTGGTTCGAGGAGGCATCAATTGAGAGGGTACCTCCCAAGGCCCCTCCTTGAGAGGGAGTAAGTTCCCAACCCATCCTTCTCTTCGAAGCTAGACGATAAAAAGCCGTCAGCGGCAACTGGCGGTCAACCTGCCGCATGTACAGAACCATGCCTTTGGCAGAAAAGAACCAGTCTTCTCTGATCCTCAGTATCTTCGCTTCGGAAGACACTAGTCGGTCGCCAAACAGAAAGGCAGATTTTAAGAAAGTTACACTTTCAGATTCAGCAGACTTCAGTTTACCACTCTCCATCATACTCTGGAGGAAAAGCGGCAACTGGGTTTGGATTTGTAGCATTCTCTCACGAGGTTGGTCCTGTAAGATAGCATCCTTCGCAGGGTTGATCACCGCCTCGCCAAAATCAACTCCCATTTGACAAAGAGAAGCGTCCAGGAGGACCTCATTCAACAAAGGGATCGTCATCGACACTGGCACAATAAAGGTGGAAGTCAGGCAAAAAAATATCAAATAGACTAGCGCATTGTCAGGGTACAAGCCCATGCGCGTCAGCATCAGAGCTTCGGCGCATCATCAGGGTGTAAGCCCATGCGCGTCAGCTTGCTTCGGCGCATCATTAGGGCGTAAGCCCATGCGCGTCAGCATTGGAGCTTCGGCACATCATCAGAGCGTGAGCTCATGCGCGTCAGCGAAGGCTTCGGCGCATCATCAGGGTTCAAAACCCATATGCGTCAGCCATTAGACCTCGGTGCATAATAAAGGTGTAAACCTATGCACGTCGGCAGGATAGAACTTCGGCATATCATCAGGACAGAAGTCCATATGCGTCAGCAGATTTGAGTTAGGGCACAATATGGCCCAAAAGCTTAGGTGAAAGAGATGAAACCCACCCGTCACCTCGGGGCGAACGTCAGCCGGAGTCGCCGGAGTGATAGGTGCATCCTCGTCGACGAACTCCTTCACTTTCTCCTTCCCCTTGTCGGCACCGCCACGAGGAGTCTTGGGAGCCATTCTCTCAAAGAAGAAAAAGTTAGGGTTTTGAAGAATAACTCTAAAGAAAGCAAAGGAACAGAGAAGAAGAACTCTCTCTCTCTCCAACCCTCACCTATTTATAGGGCTTGGTCGCACGCGTGAACCGATGACGTGTAATCTTAGCCGTCGCTTCGGGTTCCGTGAAGAGATAACAGCAAATACAACCAAAAGATCATCATTAATCGTTTGGGTTACCAAGGCGTCATCATCATCAAATGGAAGGAGCATACGCCCGAACAAGCATGCGCCCAACAATCGTACGCCCTGACCTCCATGCTTCTTATTCAAAGTATTCTAAAACTTATTCAAAAGTTTTGAAAACTTTGAAGGGGGTCTTGTAGAAGCATGGAATTTTACAACCAGAAAGCCCATGCGCCAGGCACTACATGCGCCAGAACTCAGACAGCAAAATCAAATAAGCCATAGACATTCTAAGAAGGACTTTTTATTTATATATAAAAGTCTATTACATGTCTAGAAAAGGTTGTACAAAGGAGAAATTCTACAAAGGAAAGATCCTAAGTTTACAGCCAGCGGCCACCATGCGCCTCCAGATAGGCGCAGCAGCCACCATACGCCTTCCGATAGGCGCAGCAGTCACCATGTGCTGTCAGTTAGGCGCAACAGATGTCATGCGCCTCCAGTCAGGCGCATCCCACCATCTCTTCAGCAGCTCAGTTATGTGCATCCAGCTCAGTTATGTGCATCCAGCTCAGTTATGTGCATCCCTTCAGCAGCTCAATTATGTGCAACTCTTCCAACCAGGCTCACCTGGCCGAGCAGAGCCCAGTTATGTGCCATTCTTCCAGCCAGGGTCACCTGATAAGTGCTTCGATTATACAAAGCAGTTAACCCTCTGGCTGGAACCAAGGAAGAGAAGAGCACCGCAAAGCTGTAGCCAGGGGAGGCTTCGAAAGAGCCTCCAAAGACCAAAGAAGACCGTGATCGAAATTACGGTAAAAGGAGCAGCTTTCAACACAATCAAAGTGGGCAGCACCCACTTTGAAGGAAGAGAGAGCCTAGCACCGCCATTCCGATCTACGACTCTTCCAGAATAACGGAGACGAGGCTCGAGCATCCCAATCTTTGGATGCAACAGGCACCTTTCGCCTGCCTCAGAAGCCCTCGACTCCGTCTTTTGGATGTAACAGTCACCTTCAAGTGCATCGAAGACAACACAACATCTCATCTTCACCCTCGGGAGCACTTCGTCAACAGAATGCACCCGCATATCCAAGTTTATGTTGGAAGTACATGAGGGAACGAGGAGCAAACCTTCTCTCCATGCCACTATTTATAGGCCGGGCAGATCAAACCCATGCGCCAAGTGGATGGCTCTCCGAATTCTGTGCAATGAATTTGCATTAAATGGATGAACCGGACGCCTCGAATTCAGCCAAACGGCTATTTATAGCACTCGAGGAACGAGACAGTCGCATCATTAAAGGACATGTCGGATGTGCCAGCCAAACAACGTATCATACTGACGCGCCCTCCAGCATCAGGCGCATCACACAGACGCGCCCTACGGTACCCGGCACATCACAGAGGGTGCGTCTCCTCACATCCCCATGCCGAGTGGAACACCAACCAACGTGCCCACTCAGCTGTCCATCGAATATCACAAACATTAAATGCTGAACTGACACCAGAGTTGGCAGCACGCTTCCCAAAGTCTGAACAGTTGACAGCTTTTTCAGAGAACGAAGCGTCGGCAACGTCAGCATCATCATGACTTTATTCCGACGGCTACTGCCACGTGGCCACTCAACCGTCTGCATGCGCCTCTACGGCCATGCGTCCAAATCAGCATGCGCCTCTACGGCCATGCGTCCAAATCAGCATGTGCCTCAAAAGCCGTGCGCCTCAGACCCTTCACTGATCCCTAAAGACAGAAGAAGAGTCTCCAGTTGAAGCTTTGCATGCGCCTCAAAAGCCATGCGCCCCAGACTGATCTTTGATCCCGAAAGACAAAAGGAAAGTCACCTGCATGCGCCTCAAAAGCCATGCGCCCTAAATGGTTTGTAACTCCTAAAGGTTATGAGCCGCAGCCTCCTCCTGCGCCCAGATCCAAGGCACAGCTCACCAGATCACTACCCCCCAAATCCGAGATCTTCGAGCCATGAGTCGACGACATGTGTCCTTTGACTCAACTCGTCCAAGATTTCAGTAACAGAAAGATCTCCTCTTCTGCTACGTGCCGGCTTACAACAGCAGTATGAAGAGTTCAACCTCCCAATCAGGGCGCATCATCCATGCGCCCCCATCAGCAATCTCCACGTGGCGTCTCTACATACCGGCGCATCCTACATGCGCGCATGAGCAGCCAGCCTGCAAAACTATAAATAGAGGGATCTTCTCCTTCACACACACACGGAATCCACAACGAACATACAAGGAATCACCAGAGAGGCAGATCCAGACACTCAACGTCTTCCTCCTCTCAGCAAGCTCCAGCACCTAGAGCAATCCACACCTTCAGAGAACCGATAACCGTCGTCAGCCTGTCAACGGAGTCAACGCATTACCACTCGCTCCATTGGCACTAAGGACCCAGCTTAAACAAAAGTGTACTCCTAGGACTACATCTAAGTCCTATATTGTAACACTGTTCTGTTTGTATTAAAGTTTTCAATCAAGCAATTTTAATGGCAAACAGTATCGAGTACTCCATTAGTCTGTACTGCATAGATACAGAGGTGTCCTTTTCTTTAGCTGTAAAATTCTAGCATAGGTTGAATCATCTTACTCAAGCATCATCCGATTAAAGCACCATATGAGTCTTACTCAAGTATCATCCGATGAGGCACCATTTGAATAGGAATTAGAAAATAATAATTTGAGACTTTTTTGGGTCATATTTTGACATTTATTCTTTTTGTAGTGTAGTCTTGCTATGGCATTCTTGAATTATTCCAGGTGTCTGCTCTGTTTGCAATTATTCTCGGGTTTGTTTTGATATACTTTTCTATGTGAAATACACATTTCTATCTATTTATAAAATAAATTGTTTTGTTATGATTGGTTTAGCTTCAAACTAGTTCATTTTGTGCACCTTTATGCTTCAAAACAACATTCTCTTGGTATAGTGATCTAAGACAATATCTGATTGCGTAGAGGCTCTAATTGGGGCATATTATGTTGGTGGCGGATTAACTGCTGCTCTTGCTGTATTGAAATGGTTAGGCATTGATACTGAACTTGAGTCTGAAATGGTTGGGAAAGTAATGACCACCTCTATGTTATTTTGGAGTTGTGTTCCCAGATCTGATGACATGGAAATTCTGGAAAAGAAATTACGCTATGAGTTTGCTATTAAACGCCTTTTATTGGAGGCAATAACTCATGCTTCTGAAATTGGAACTAGCTACTGCTACCAAGTAAGCAAGTTTGGAAGTTTTTTTCTAGTTGATACTAGATACTGATATATTTATCATTTTTTGTTTGACACTAAAAATTACTTTTCATATTTATAATCATGCATTTGACTTCTTTTTCTTTATTTTTTCAAAACCAGAGGCTTGAATTTCTTGGTGATGCAGTACTAGACCTACTTATCACTTGGCATCTCTTTCAAACTCATACAACTATAGATCCTGGGGTGTTGACTGACTTGAGGTCGGCATCAGTTAACAATGAAAGATTTGCTAAATGTGCAGTCAAGCATAAGCTTCAACACCATCTTCAACATTCATCAGGGTTGCTTGTAGAGCAAATAACAGAATATGTCAAGAAACTGGAGGAATTACAAGAAGTCGAGTGTCCACTTGTATCAAATGCTTCGTCCAAAGGCTACAAGGTAAAGTTTTTTATGAAAGCCTAAACATCATATAATGATGACTGAGAAATCTAAACATTATGTATGATGATTTTTCAGAGTATCTAGCATTACTTTTTACGGTGTTATTTACTTTGTATCATTTTTGCTGTCGCAGGTTCTTGCAGACATTGTCGAAAGCATAGCAGGTGCTATATTAATTGATACAAGGCTCAACCTACATAAGATTTGGGAGGTATTTGAACCATTACTTGCTCCCATTGTATCACCTGATAGTCTTGAACTGCCTCCTCTGAGAGAATTGTTTGAGTTGTGTAGTCATCTTGGCTACTTCTTTAACACAAAGTGTATAATGGAGGGAGACATTTTTCAGGGTTTTGCTACGTGATGCCGACAGTTTTGATGTGCTCAAAGTTGAAGCCAATGTACTAATAGTTTTGAGGGTCTACTTACTAGTAGTAGTTGTAAATATATGTATTTGGATGTCTTATTTTGAAAAAAATGTAATGAAGATGGTGATATATGTTATGTATATATTTGTAAATGGATTAAATGGTACTCTATAACATTTAGATGTTTTCTTGTGAATATGGTTCAAAATGAATGTTTTGAAATTGAATTGAGCAACATTGAGCATTGATCTATAATTTTTTGGAAAGTAATATATAAATGTGCAGAATTGAGCGTTATAAATGTGCTGAATTGAGTCTATACAGATTATCTATTCATAACGCTTTCAAACTATGCTGAAAATAAGTGTAGCAGAAACTCATCATATTCATGACGGTTATTTTATGACGCTTTTAAAACACATTTATAACACCCGTTTTCATGACGGTTGCTGTGGAAAAAAAAAAGCGTCATGGTACGTCATTAATGACGCTTTTTAGCCGTCATTAAAAGGATTTTTTGTTGTAGTGAGACCATCTAGACAATGGCGGCCAAAGGAAATTCTACGACTACGCCTACCGTCACCGTACCGGCGATCCAACCCATTGATGTCGACACGGAGGATCCCGAGCGTCAACCAGCGGCACCGAAAAAGTATAACTTTGAAGTGTCAGAATTCAAGAAGGCGTGTCGTACTTCCTTCAGCGGCACCGAGGGTCCCTCCATAGCGATCGACTGGTTGGAAGAGCTGGAAGATCACTTCGAGCTGCTCGGCATTGAAGAATCCAAGCAAGTCGCCTGCGCACAACTTCAACTACGGTTGAACGCATACGACTGGTGGGCCGTACGCAAGCGAGCGATCCGACCGGACAACACCACCGCGCCGATCTCTTGGGCCACATTCCGTAAAGCTTTCGAAGTCCAGTACCTTCCGTCAGCCGTTCGTCAAGCGAAGGAGAATAAATTCATGCAGTTGAAGCAAGGGAGCCGGACAGTGGAACAGTACGCCGCAGAATTCAACAAGTTGTCTAAGTTTGCTGGCTAGTTTCTGCCTACTGAAGAGTGCCGT
Source organism: Iris pallida (assembly GCA_029216955.1). Lineage (NCBI taxonomy): Eukaryota > Viridiplantae > Streptophyta > Magnoliopsida > Asparagales > Iridaceae > Iris > Iris pallida. The sequence goes on from JANAVB010005597.1 coordinate 14,881,795, forward strand.
GTGCGACGGTTCGAAGTGGGTCTGCGACACTCTATCGGTGCGCATGTCGGGGTCCCGGAGTACAAGACCGTGGGCGAGGCTCTGAATCACGTGCTCCGCCTTGAGAACATCCATCCTTCCGGTGCTGACGACGTTGTGTGCCACCCCAATCACAAACGTCCTAGCTATACGGGAGGCAACAATCACGCGTCAAAGCGTCCAAACAACGGCGGCTATGTGGGTCAGAATCCGTTACCTCGTTACACCAAATGTAATCGCCTCGGGCACGAAGCCACCAACTGCTTCCCCTTCAGAGGGGAATGCCATGCTTGCGGACAAAAGGGTCACCTCGCTCGGTATTGCACAAACCCCAGATTGACTCGCAACGCCCCTCCACAACAACACCGCCAAGAGAATCGAGGATAGGCGCCTCGACCTCCTCCGCCCACTCAACCTGCACCGCAATATGGCCAAGATCGTCGCCCCAACACTCAGGGCCGCATTTACGCCATGACTCAAGACGAAGCGCTGGCGTCAGATATCGTAGTGTCAGGTATACTAAAATTCAATAATGTGCCTGCTCGTGTGTTATTTGATTCAGGCGTTTCACATAGTTTTATATCGACGGACTTTGCCGCCGAGCACAAATTTCCTGTAATATCATTAGATCTCGACCTTAGCGTAAGCACGCCTTCGGGTACACCAATTCTCACAAACTTAGCTTGCGCCGGCGGGATTATCTGTATCGACGGTCAAAAGATCGGTCTGGATGTGATAGTTCTAGACATGAAGGACTTTGACATCATTCTGGGAGTGGATTGGCTCGGGCCGTGCAACGCAACCATAGACTACGCTGAAAAGAAGGTCACATTCTGCATGCCTGGAGTGCCTGAATTCTGCTACTCGTGTGGTGAGGCGTCGCCGACCTGCATGGTGATCTCTGTAATATCTGCTCGACGGATGCTGCATTCCGGGTGTGAAGGCTATCTAGCTTCCGTTCGAGACATGCGGCAGGATGGTACAAACGCGGGTCAGACCAACGTTGTGGCAGAATTCCCCGATGTGTTCTCGGATGAGCTACCCGGCATGCCGCCCCATCGAGAAATAGAGTTCACCATCGACACATTCCCCGACACTCGGCCGATCTCGAAGGCTCCGTACAGAATGGCCCCTGCAGAATTGAAAGAATTGAAGGCACAACTTCAGGAATTGCTCGACAAAGGATTTATCCGTCCGAGTGTCTCGCCGTGGGGTGCGCCCGTGCTATTCGTGAAGAAGAAGGATGGATCGATACGGCTCTGCATCGACTATCGGGAATTGAACAAAGCCACCATCTAAAACAAATACCCCCTGCCCCGCATCGACGACTTGTTCGACCAGCTCCAAGGTGCAACGGTATTTTCGAAGATTGATCTGCGATCGGGTTATCACCAACTCAAAGTCAAGCCAGATGACGTGCCAAAGTCTGCCTTCCGTACTCGTTATGGCCACTACGAGTTTTTGGTAATGCCGTTCGGTCTGACAAATGCCCCTGTCGTCTTCATGGATCAAATAAATCGGGTGTTCCGTCCATTCGTTGACAAGTTCGTAGTAGTCTTCATCGACAACATCCTCGTCTACTCGAAGGATTGAGCGCAACATGCAGAGCATCTGCGGACGGTACTCCAAACCTTTCGAGAGAATCAGTTGTACGCGAAGATGAGCAAGTGCGAGTTCTGGCTGAACAGCGTCTCATTCCTTGGGCACATCATCTCCGCCGCGGGCATCGCAGTCGATCCGAAGAAAGTCGAGGCAGTTGCTGATTGAAAACGGCTCGCATCAGTTAGCGAAATTTGAAGCTTCCTAGGCTTGGCGGGATACTACCGACGCTTCGTGAAGGACTTCGTGAAGATCGCATCGCCGTTGACTCGCCTCACCCAGAAAGGAGTCGCATTCAAGTGGTCAGACGACTGTGAAGCTTCTTTCCAGGAGCTCAAACAACGGCTCATTTCGGCCCCGATACTTGCTCTTCCTGAAGGGACGGAGAGATTTCAAATCTTTAGCGATGCTTCTGGCCAGGGCTTGGGGTGTGTGCTCATGCAGCGGGATAAGGTGATATCTTTTGCTTCCCGACAGTTGAAGCCGCACGAGAAGAACTACCCCACGCACGACCTAGAACTAGCGGCAATTGTGTTCGCGTTGAAGCTGTGGCGTCACTATCTCTATGGCGTGGCGTACAGGATTTATATGGACCATAAAAGCCTCAAGTATCTCTTCACCCAGAAAGAATTGAATTTGTGGCAGAGGCGATGGCTCGAGCTGATCAAAGACTATGACTTGTCAATCGACTACACGCCGGGCAAGGGAAATATGGTAGCGGATGCGCTGAGCCGGAAGTACTTAGCTTCGTTATGTATCAACGACCGACTGCTGCGTGACTTGAAAGGAATGGGCATTGAACTTCGAGTTCGTTTCAGAGACGTGAAACTAGCACAACTACGGGTGGAACCGAGCCTACTGGAGAGGATCAAGTCTGCACAGAAGGACGACCCCTACCTGGAGAAGATGCGGAAGCTGATATCGGCAGGGAAAGCGTCTGACTTTGCAGAGGACGAGTCGGGAGTGTTGCGCGTGAAGGGACGGCTATGCGTACCGGACGACGTAGAACTTAGAAAGGAGATAATGACGGAGGCGCACTATGCAAAATGTCACTCCCCGTTCCCAGAATGCATATTTTTATACATGTGCAACTCATATATATTTATTTAGTATTTATCATATATTATCCTGTATTTAAATTCCTTTAATTTTATGTTAATTAATTATCTGCATTTTATTTCCTGCAATTTTATTTCCTGTAATTTTACTTCTGTACTTTTCTTCCTGCTTTTATTCTCTGCTTTGGTCTTATTGTGGTTCGGCCATGGTTGGTTATTTTTGGGTTCATGGTGGTTCACATGAACCGAACCCCCACAAACCTCCACCTACCACCACCCTTCCTATTTAAAGCCCCCATCTCCTTCTCTCTCCTCATAACTCTCCTTCTCCATTACTTCTTCTTCTTCTTCCTTATCACTCTCTCCACCAACCAACAGCAGGCAAGTACATCTTGCTTCTTGCTTCCACTTGAGAACCATTTTTATGGTTCATTTCTCTTCCTCTTGTGATTCTAAGAGAGTTTACTACTTGGCATTTTTGATTTCTTTGGCTTGTTTCTTCTAGATCTAAGTTGTTGTATTCTCGGTTGTCCATGGGTTTTGATCTCCCAACCTGGCGTATTTTCGGAAGTAGATGGTTCGTATGGCAGAGCTTCTCATTCTTCACCATTCTGAACCATGGGAACTTCATTTCTGGCTTGGAACGAAGGTTCAGTCATGCTCACGTTCTTACGTGCCAGCATGAATTTTCAGTCACGCTCACGTTCTTACGTGCCAGCGTGAATTTTTAGTCACGCACACGTCTTTACGTGTCTGCGTGAATTTTGAGTCACGCACACGTTCTTACGTGCGTGCGTGAATCTTTAGTCACGCTCACGTTCTTGCGTGTCAGCATAAATTTTAGTTACGCTCACGTCTTTACGTGCCAGCGTGACACAAAATATTCCTTGCATCCTGGCAGCACCAAGATGTATAAGGACCTCCGCGTTGTCTTTTGGTGGCACGGCATGAAGAGGGACGTAGCGCTCTTTGTGTCAAAATATATGGCCTGTCAGAAAGTCAAAGCCGAGCACCAGCGACCGGACGGGGAGATACAGAACCTCGCCATTCCAGAGTGGAAGTGGGATCATATCACTATGGACTTCGTTGTTGGCTTGCCGAGGACGCCGCGGGGAAATGACGCCGTCTGGGTCATCGTCGATCGACTAACCAAGTCAGCGCACTTTATCGCCATCAAAGTTACTTGGAGCATCGACCGCCTTGCTCAGATATACCTTGATGAAATAGTTCGGCTGCACGGGGTCCCAGTTTCTATCGTCTCTGATCGGGATGGACGGTTCGTAGCACGCTTCTGGAGTAGTCTACATTCAGTATTGGGGACTAAGTTGAAGTTCAGCTCAGCTTATCATCCTCAGACTGACGGCCAAACAGAGCAGGTGAACCAAATTCTCGAAGACAAGTTACGACTCTGTGCGATCGACTTGAAGTCAAGTTGGGACGTCCATCTACCGCTGGCAGAGTTTGCATACAACAACAGCTATCAGTCCAGCATCCAAATGGCGTCGTATGAAGCTTTGTACGGCCGGAAGTATAGATCGCCCATTTGCTGGGATGAAGTCGGGGAACGGCAGATACTTGGTCCGGAGCTGGTGGAGCAGACTGTGAAGAAGGTCAAGTTGATACAAAAAAGATTGAAGATAGCACAAAGCCGGCAGAAAAGCTATGCCGACACGCACCGACGCCCCCTCGAGTTCTCGGAAGGCGACCATGTATTCCTGAAGGTGATGCCTATGCGTGGAGTTTCCAGGTTCGATACGAAGGGAAAATTGAGCCCAAGATTTGTTGGCCCGTTCGAAATATTGAAGCGAGTCACCCCGGTAGCTTACCAAATCGCCTTGCCGCCTGCGTTGTCAGAGGTACATGACGTCTTCCACGTATCACAATTGAGAAAGTACGTGCATGATCCGAGCCATGTTGTGGATTTGGGTAAGCCGGACCTGAAGGCGGACTTGTCATATGTCGAAGAACCGGTACAAATCTTGGAGCACAAGGATAAACTTCTCCGCAACCGTGCTATTCCCCTCGTCCGCGTCCTCTGGAGAAACCATTCTGTCGAGGAGTCGACATGGGAGCTTGAGTCAGAAATGAAGGAGAAGTTCCCTTCGTTGTTCTCGTAGACGTAGTTTCTATTTTAAGTTTCGAGGACGAAACTTTTTCTTAGTTGGTTATGGTGTAGTGCCCCGTCCCTACATCGTGCCCCGTACTCTGTCCACGGGGTGCGCGAGAAAGGAACACTGTCGCTATCGATTCGGTCGGGACCGATAGGTCGGGATCGACCGAGTCGATCGAACGGAAACGGTTTAATTAAGATCCATTCTTCGTTATGGAATGTCTTCTTCGGAACCAAGTCCCATATTCAGCGGGTTGCGCCTCGAGGATTGACTCTGCGGCTGAGTCGGGAGAGACCTCCCGTTGCTCTGCTTTTCACTCCATTTGCATTGGTTTTGGCTTTGTTTTCTGAATGCGCTTTCGTGAATATTATCAATGGTTTTCATGGCTTGTATTTCGAACTCGCATTTCCTATCGAACTCCTTGAATAATGCAGTGTTCTAATCGGTTGCTTGTGCAATTTCAGGTAATCGCGTAGGCGACGTCTAGCGCGACCAACAAGTACTCTCGCCGAAGTAAACTCAAGGTGAGTGGCTGACCCTTCTCTTCTCGACCCCTTCTTAAGTAAATCGATAGTGTTGATGCGGATTAAAGATTGAATGCAAGGGCATGGGCACGGTAAAATGATTGAGTTTTTAAAGAGAATGTAGGCTATGTCTTAATAACTAAGAGAAGGAAAATAGTCTTCGCACGGTCATGGACAACTTGTCGATAAGGTAAAGTTTTCCCGTACGGCAACCCGGGGCCACAGGACCGTTGCGGCCAAGAAGGAAACATCTCATAAGCTGTGCTGGGCACAATGTTAGGCGAGGACTTGCAGCGGGGCTCGCTACTCGCGCTGAAAGGGCCTCGTCTAATAAAAGCTAGAAGGAGTCCACGATGGCTCTGGGAGCCAGTGACCAACACACGAAATATTGCACTTGGTATGGAAGTGATAACAATTGACAGGGAAGAACATGGTAAGTTTCATAAGGCACGGCGCGGTCCGCCGTCGGTAAGTTTCAACGTAAATTTCACTATGCTTGTCATATGCTTGTTTGAAATTCATTAAGATGGTTAGAAACATTCATACTTTAAGTCAATTAAACTCTTCAACCAAATGAGAGCTTGGAACTTAAATAGCCACGCACCAGTACAAAGTGTAATGTACTGATCCTCGCTCTCCACGCAGGTACCCCGAACTACGAAGGGCGTGCCACTTGAAAGCTCAAGGCGAAGTGAACCCTTTTGAAGCCTCGTCCGCGTGTAAAGGCTTGTTTCTGGATTCCTTTCGAAGAAGACCCGCACTCAGTCCAAAAGAAGATGACGTCTCGACTCGCTTCGATAGCATATGGAAATGTGTAATAGTTTTTGCTTGTAAAAAGGGATGTAATGTATGGAACGACTATCTCATCGGCGTTCATTTTGTAAGTCGAGTCATGTTGTAGCCCGCACGGCAATGAATGTAATGAAGTCAATGTAAATAAAGTTTTATCAATAAAAAAGTCTACTTCTATTTCAAATGTGTCATTCAATTTCTCTGCGTACTCTAACTTGATGTTGTGTTTCGGATAACCTTATGACTTTGCTTTGTGCGATCGCAACTTAGGTTCACACGACATCACGCCCGGGGGACGACTATCGATTCTACGGAATCGGGGCGTGACAAGTATACCCTTTTGCAACCAACCGTGCCTTTAGGCGCTCAACCAAACTATCCGGATGATAGTTAACAGTGTACATCCATCGACAAACCACTATCTGCTTTCCAACATAGTGATGTAAGTTTTTAAGTCTAATTTTGCTGTAAATCACACATCTTCTCATCTGTTGCACTTTTCCAACCAGAAGATGACGTAACCTGTAAGTTTTGAAAATGGAAATGGAAGACAATGCAACATCAAAAGCATGAAAAGATGAGGAAGCACGATGTAAGAAAACATAATTAGAGATGGGATGTTTGTTCTTTTTTGTACAAAGGCATTTGCTTTTTTTGAGAGCAATAGAAATATCATCTGGATCTGTGGCAGTGATAGAAACAGAAACCGCAGGCTCGAAAGCTGACTGGTTGAGGGCTGGATTCTGCAGAACTACTGGCATGTCTTTGGATCTCTGATAAACCTGTAAAGGAGGAATAGAAACAGAAACTGATTCAGGAATGACCGGAAGTGGTATACAAGACACCAAATCTGATGAAAATGAACTTAGACGATCTTCTGAGAGAAAAAAAGGGTAGACTCGAAGAAGGTAACATCTGCACTAACATAATTGTCATGACCCGCATCCTAGAGTTAGGGCACGAGAACGAAACAACGCCTAGCCTACGCCGCAGTGTCGGCGGTAAAATGCTGTCCTAGGTCTCAATGCATCTAACAGTATAAGACTAAACAGTTTATACTCCCCGAATGGGGATGACATAGCAGAATGTAAACTCAATCACATCTAAGGTAGAGCATAAAGGAAGATAGATAAAACATGAAATCGAAAAGAGATACAACAGATAGAAGTCTAAGTGTCTAAGGTACAAACTCAGAATACATCTCAAAGCTCAAATACAGTAATCCATAAAATAAATACAACTCCAGACAACTGAGAATAGCTAACTAAACAACCTCTAATGGGTCTCCTCTAGGCTAGCAGGCAATTTCCAAGCTATCTGTAAAATTTGTCAACGTATCCTGTCAGGAAAATGAGCAAGTACAAACACCAACAGCAGTTCCATATGAATTGAAAAATACTATAAGAGACAGTAATAATGAAATACAAGACAAAGATATCGGCGACTTGGAAACCATTTGAAAGCCGAGTTACAACCCTTAAACCAAACAAGGACCGGGGTTGTAACCCTTCTTTCAAACAGAACTTAGTCCCATAACCATGGTACAGTACGAAACAGGTAGAGCATGTGAGAAATGAATCATAGCATGGTAAAAGTACAGTAAGTAAAGTTGAACTGGAAATATATGATATGACAATAAATGTAAAAAAAAGTGATATGAACTATTAGGGCGATATGTGATCGGCTAGGGAAGCAAGAGATGGTTATCCACTTGGCCCGGCAATCCGCGGTGTACTCAACGGAGAGTCATGCCGTCCAACCTGGATAACTGGTAATGGGGTGTCTCCAACACCCTACGTGAGGTGAGGGTGACGCTAGCAATGTATAGTTACAGGAAGGCTTTGATCACATATCCCCTAATATTTCCTCCATCCCCGAGTAGTATCACGGATCCGGACATGGCACGTCATGACACAAGGTTCGAGAGCAGGGGGCCAGTCCACTCCCAAATCAATGTCTATACAAGTACAGGAACACAGAAATATCTCATACCCATATACCAAGAAAGTCCAGGAATAACATCTCATGACATGATCCGACGTATACTAGTCTGTGAACCATCGTGTCGGGAATCAAGTTGTCACGACCCGTTACCCAAATTATTGGGCCGGGCCGAGCCATGTCCAGCCTACGCTTAAGATAAAGCGCAGTAAGCTGTTCTAGAGATAACAAGATAAGACTAAATGTGCTAACAATTCTATAAGTGAAGAAGAATCATAAATGCTCCAAACACAAAAGTCGTCTCATATATAGAAATAAGTCCAAAGTACAAGTCTGAAATGTAAAACTGGATACATGTCCAGTTACAAAATGATAGAGTCTAATACATGACTACACTAAGTATCCCAAGTAGCTAAGCAAACTAGACGAGTCTCCCCGCAGGAACATCCTCGTAAAGCAGAGCCGGGTCCTCGGCAGTAACTCCATAGTATGAGTCGCAGAGTAACTCCTCCTCAGTAAGTATACCTACAACGTTATCCTGTCAGGACGGGAGCAAGTACTGTTTTCTAGCAAACTAGCATATGAAACATGGCAATGAACATAGAAGAAATAACTGGAAACATGGCATCACACAATCTATCATGGCAATGATACATATGTCATAAAGACAGATGTATATGTAATGTTTAAAACTGTAGCGAGTACGTGATCGGTCAATAGGTGATGGTGCTGTGGCACCGTTAAGAACCATATGTACTTTCGTACATGCCTAAATGTACACACGTACAAGTCCGCGGGCTTTTGGGCCTATGGCAAGGTCTACATGCATAATGTCGTCCTTACACGGCATCAAGGTCGCAGATAGGGGCATGATCACGTACTCAACTGTCAGTTTCCCCATAACCCATATTCTAACATGTGAGAGATACGAGAGCAGTATAAGCATGGCAGGTACTGGAAGCAGTATAAAACTCGTGAATGCTCAGAGCAGTATAAAGCATAGTGAAACATGTACCGAGAACCAGTATGAAACATGTGAAGATATAAGAACTGTCCTTAAGCATGGCAGTAACTGAAAGTACAACATGTAAAGATCTGACTTGCTACCCCAAGGATCAGCATTTAACATGGTGGGGTTTGTAGTTCATTTATGTGACAATATGTAAAGTTCGTAGAAAGTACTTGTCTCTAGCAAAGCAAAACAAAACAAGCTGCGATAACAGTGCTATGGATGTCCAGTAACTCGTCGCTGTAGAAATAAATGCAATAACTTAGCTTTTACACTAAGCTAAATCACTAGGACACTAATTGGTGTGACCTGACTTGTGACTGGGCACCTAGCCAAAATGATGACTTGGCATAGGAGACCAATGTGGGGTGACACACTATGTTAACTAACTTTCTAGGGTCTTTACACTAGTGAGGGATGGGGTTCAACACGACTAAAACTCCAAATAACACAAAAAGCTACAAGTCGTAATTAATCAATAAATAAATCAAAAGATCATTGTGTTCTAACAATTTTTAAAGTAGACAAAAAGCCTAGTTTTGCATAAAACAAAGTACCAAAACGATCCTTGCTAACTATAGAAATTTATTATAATTTTTCTGGAATTTATTAACCAGTACAAATATTTTATAAAAATCAGTTTTCCTAAGTATACAGAAAGTGAGTTTTGGTTTTATATGCCAAACTAGTGGCAAAACAGTAAATTAAATACTACAAAAATTATACTAAATTAGCCAACTTAACAAAGTATCTAAAAACTATTTTTCCATAATTTTAGCAATACTTTAAGTATTTTTAGAAAATCAAAAACAGCATTGTACATAATAATTAATTATCTGCGTATTTTGTCCATGTATATAATTTGAACCAAAGTTCAAATACAGGACCCAAGGCCATGAATCAAGTCCAATATGACTTGTACAGGTCTTGAATGTGTGAAAATACATTTGAGCCCAAATACCCATGCTAGGCTTGGACATCAAATGGTTGCAGTAATTTAAATACAATAAAATATAATTTGGTAAAAGTGCAAAATAAATATTATTATTTTAATAAGGCAAAGTTTTACATAGTAACTATAAAAGTATGAACATTATTTTATATAAATAATTTACACTAAGCTAAGTAAAATACATATAGGAAATAATATATATATAAATATAGGGATATTTATATATAGGAAAATGCTCAACTATATTATATATATATATATATACAAATATATGTATATATACATACATATAAGAAAATACTTATCTATATAACATATATATATATATATATATATACAAAATTAATGTATACATATATATATAATAGTATATATATAATAATATATATACATAAGGAAATATATATACATAAATATATATGTATACATAATACACACACACACATATATATATATATATATATATATATATATATATATATATATATATATATATATATATATATATATATATATATACATAAAATAATGAAGTATATTCATATATATATTTATAAAAACAGCAACTATGTATACCTAAATATAATATGTATAATAATACATATATACATATATACAAATATATGTATACATATATATATATATATATATATATAATTATATATAAAAACAAAAGAAAAAAGAAAAAGAAAAGGAAAAGAAAAGAAAAGAAACAGCAAACGAGCGCAAGGCTCGAACTCGGCCAGCCAGAGGGGGGGAGGATTTTAAATTCGTTCGGGCTGGCCAGTGGGTCGGCCCGTGCTTTGTGTTAGAGTTAGGGTTAGGTTAGTTATAAGTCAGATTTTAAGTTAATGGGTTTTAACCCGTTAGCACAAAACCAAACCCGTTCTCTAAATAACAGTTCGCTCGTGTCCATACAGTCCAGGACACGAGAATATGAAATCTAACACCGTGTCGACGTGTCCATGCACTGCACGACACGCACGACACGATCTACGCGTGTCCACACTTACCACTAGATTCGTCTAGGCTGGGCGAGTCTGTGTCCGTGTATACGAGTCGAGATTCGACACGGGGACGAAGTGATACGTACGTGTCCGAGCTCGACTTGCTGTCGAGAGGGCGATCAGGCGGGGGAGGCGTCGTGGTCGTGGCGGAGCGGTGGCGCTGGACGCGGCTCGACGAGGCGGTCCTGATGGTGGTGGTTGGGGACGTCGACGTCGAGCGGTGGTGGTCGAACGGGGGTCGCCGGAGTAGGGTTAGGGTTTGGGTGTTCGTCGGGGAAGAAGGGGGTTGTGGTTGGTCGTGGGGCTGATTTAGGGTTAGGGTTTAGGTCAGGGGTGAGAGGGGGAGTTTTATAGGGGGTTGATGGCGGTGGGGGCAGCCGGGAAAGGCGGGGGCAGCGGCGTGGGTCGGTCGGGGCAGTCGGGGCTGGTCGTCGGGGGTGGGTAGGAAAATTACAGGAAAACCCCTAGACTTTAGGAAATTACATTAAGGTCCCAACCCTAACTGAATGCAAATATAATTTGCATAAACAATTTATTTATTACAAATCAATATAAAAACAATTCTAATAATTGTAAAACCATATTAAAACAATTCTAATATTTGCAAAATGATATTTTTGTATTTAAAACTCATCTAAAAATCATTTAAAAATTCTAGAAAATTTCCTAAAAATTCTAATAAATATTTTAAGGCTATAAATGACATTAAAAATTAATTTGCACTAATTAAAATGAATTTGAAAAATCAGGGGCTTACAAGTCTTCCCTCCTTGAAAAATTTCGTCCTCAAAATTCACAGGGATTGAAGACCCGACAATATTCTAACATAGCAAGCAATGCAACAAATGACTAAGACTACGGTCAAAACTAACCTCCTGAAACCTGTTCCGGCTCTGGCTCAAGGACTAGGCTCTAAGTCTTCCCCTGGGGTCCCTTGGCTACTGGGCAGTCCCGAATCTGATGGATGGCAGACCCACAAGCTAAACACTGCCCTAACCTCTTCCTGCAGATGGAAACGTCGTGGCCTACCTTCTTGCAGAATGCACAAAAAGTTCCCTTCTGCTGCTGCTGTCGGGGTCCCGGGGCTCTAACTGGCTGGGTCGGGTGATGTGATGTAGGGGGATGGTAAGTCTGCTGGGGTGGCGTCGGTGCTCTCTGCTGGAAAGCCTGACGCTTGGACGGTCCCTTATGGTGTACAGAAGCCGGCCTCTTGCTAGACAGAAGACGCTCCTCAATGCTCCGGGCCAATTCTAGGCTCTGGTAGAGTAGGGTAGTCTGCTCCTGATGGGTTGTTAGGAACCCCCGAATCAGTGTGAGCAGCTGGTTCCCGTCGAGTGTGACGGAAGCCTGGGTGGGTATAGTGATAGGGGGTGGTGAAAGTATCGGGGCCTGCTGGGATTGGGATGTGGAAGGTGGTATCTGGGTCTGTGGATCTGTGGAGTGGGGAAAAGTGGTAGGTGGAGATGCATCAGTCAACTGGTCAGCTGACTGGATATGGAGGGCCCCATTCTCGGGGGTAACATGCTGGGACGAACGAGTAAGCACCATCTAAATTACACATAAAAAAGACTTATAAGGACTTGTTTAAAGTAAGCAATCATATGCAAGAAAATCTAATTATAATAGCAAACATGTGATGTGTTTCCTATGTTGCAATCCTAGCATTCCTCTAGGTGTTCTAAGCGTCTTTCCTAATGTTGTCTAATTACCTTAAGTTTCTAATTGCAGGCATGCTTGGTACAATAACGTAACCAAACAGTTTAGTCAGGACCTTGCATGGGCCGCCAAAAAAAACATGTCACGACCCGTTACCCAAATTGTTGGGCCGGGCCGAGCCATGTCCAGCCTACGCTTAAGATAAAGCGCAGTAAGCTGTTCTAGAGATAACAAGATAAGACTAAATGTGCTAACAATTCTATAAGTGAAGAAGAATCATAAATGCTCCAAACACAAAAGTCGTCTCATATATAGAAATAAGTCCAAAGTACAAGTCTGAAATGTAAAACTGGATACATGTCCAGTTACAAAATGATAGAGTCTAATACATGACTACACTAAGTATCCCAAGTAGCTAAGCAAACTAGACGAGTCTCCCCGCAGGAACATCCTCGTAAAGCAGAGCCGGGTCCTCGGCAGTAACTCCATAGTATGAGTCGCAGAGTAACTCCTCCTCAGTAAGTATACCTACAACATTATCCTGTCAGGACGGGAGCAAGTACTGTTTTCTAGCAAACTAGCATATGAAACATGGCAATGAACATAGAAGAAATAACTGGAAACATGGCATCACACAATCTATCATGGCAATGATACATATGTCATAAAGACAGATGTATATGTAATGTTTAAAACTGTAGCGAGTACGTGATCGGTCAATAGGTGATGGTGCTGTGGCACCGTTAAGAACCATATGTACTTTCGTACATGCCTAAATGTACACACGTACAAGTTCGCGGGCTTTTGGGCCTATGGCAAGGTCTACATGCATAATATCGTCCTTACACGGCATCAAGGTCGCAGATAGGGGCATGATCACGTACTCAACTGTCAGTTTCCCCATAACCCATATTCTAATATGTGAGAGATACGAGAGCAGTATAAGCATGGCAGGTACTGGAAGCAGTATAAGCCTCGTGAATGCTCAGAGCAGTATAAAGCATAGTGAAACATGTACCGAGAACCAGTATGAAACATGTGAAGATATAAGAACTGTCCTTAAGCATGGCAGTAACTGAAAGTACAACATGTAAAGATCTGACTTGCTACCCCAAGGATCAGCATTTAATATGGTGGGGTTTGCAGTTCATTTATGTGACAATATGTAAAGTTCGTAGAAAGTACTTGCCTCTAGCAAAGCAAAACAAAACAAGCTGCGATAACAGTGCTATGGATGTCCAGTAACTCGTCGCTGTAGAAATAAATGTAATAACTTAGCTTTTACACTAAGCTAAATCACTAGGACACTAATTGGTGTGACCTGACTTGTGACTGGGCACCTAGCCAAAATGATGACTTGGCATAGGAGACCAATGTGGGGTGACAAACTATGTTAACTAACTTTCTAGGGTCTTTACACTAGTGAGGGATGGGGTTCAACACGACTAAAACTCCAAATAACACAAAAAGCTACAAGTCGTAATTAATCAATAAATAAATCAAAAGATCATTGTGTTCTAACAATTTTTAAAGTAGACAAAAAGCCTAGTTTTGCATAAAACAAAGTACCAAAACGATCCTTGCTAACTATAGAAATTTATTATAATTTTTCTGGAATTTATTAACCAGTACAAATATTTTATAAAAATCAGTTTTCCTAAGTATACAGAAAGTGAGTTTTGGTTTTATATGCCAAACTAGTGGCAAAACAGTAAATTAAATACTACAAAAATTATACTAAATTAGCCAACTTAACAAAGTATCTAAAAACTATTTTTCCATAATTTTAGCAATACTTTAAGTATTTTTAGAAAATCAAAAACATCATTGTACATAATAATTAATTATCTGCGTATTTTGTCCATGTATATAATTTGAACCAAAGTTCAAATACAGGACCCAAGGCCATGAATCAAGTCCAATATGACTTGTACATGTCTTGAATGTGTGAAAACACATTTGAGCCCAAATACCCATGCTAGGCTTGGACATCAAATGGTTGCAGTAATTTAAATACAATAAAATATAATTTGGTAAAAGTGTAAAATAAATATTATTATTTTAATAAGACAAAGTTTTACATAGTAACTATAAAAGTATGAACATTATTTTATATAAATAATTTACACTAAGCTAAGTAAAATACATATAGGAAATAATATATATATAAATATAGGGATATTTATATATAGGAAAATGCTCAACTATATTATATATATACAAATATATGTATATATACATACATATAAGAAAATACTTATCTATATAACATATATATATATATATATATATATATACAAAATTAATGTATACATATATATATAATAGTATATATATAATAATATATATACATAAGGAAATATATATACATAAATATATATGTATACATAATACACACATATATATATATATATATATATATATATATACATAAAATAATGAAGTATATTTATATATATATTTATAAAAACAGCAACTATGTATACCTAAATATAGTATGTATAATAATACATATATACATATATACAAATATATGTATACATATATATATATATAATTATATATAAAAACAAAAGAAAAAAGAAAAAGAAAAGGAAAAGAAAAGAAAAGAAACAGCAAACGAGCGCAAGGCTCGAACTCGGCCAGCCAGAGGGGGGGAGGATTTTAAATTCGTTCGGGCTGGCCAGTGGGTCGGCCCGTGCTTTGTGTTAGAGTTAGGGTTAGGTTAGTTATAAGTCAGATTTTAAGTTAATGGGTTTTAACCCGTTAGCACAAAACCAAACCCGTTCTCTAAATAACAGTTCGCTCGTGTCCATACAGTCCAGGACACGAGAATATGAAATCTGACACCGTGTCGACGTGTCCATGCACTGTACGACATGCACGACACGATCTACGCGTGTCCACACTTACCACTAGATTCGTCTAGGCTGGGCGAGTCTGTGTCCGTGTATACGAGTCGAGATTCGACACGGAGACGAAGTGATACGTACGTGTCCGAGCTCGACTTGCTGTCGAGAGGGCGATCAGGCGGGGGAGGCGTCGTGGTCGTGGCGGAGCGGTGGCGCTGGACGCGGCTCGACGAGGCGGTCCTGATGGTGGTGGTTGGGGACGTCGACGTCGAGCGGTGGTGGTCGAACGGGGGTCGCCGGAGTAGGGTTAGGGTTTGGGTGTTCGTCGGGGAAGAAGGGGGTTGTGGTTGGTCGTGGGGCTGATTTAGGGTTAGGGTTTAGGTCAGGGGTGAGAGGGGGAGTTTTATAGGGGGTTGATGGCGGTGGGGGCAGCCGGGAAAGGCGGGGGCAGCGGCGTGGGTCGGTCGGGGCAGTCGGGGCTGGTCGTCGGGGGTGGGTAGGAAAATTACAGGAAAACCCCTAGACTTTAGGAAATTACATTAAGGTCCCAACCCTAACTGAATGCAAATATAATTTGCATAAACAATTCATTTATTACAAATCAATATAAAAACAATTCTAATAATTGCAAAACCATATTAAAACAATTCTAATATTTGCAAAATGATATTTTTGTATTTAAAACTCATCTAAAAATCATTTAAAAATTCTAGAAAATTTCCTAAAAATCCTAATAAATATTTTAAGGCTATAAATGATATTAAAAATTAATTTGCACTAATTAAAATGAATTTGAAAAATCAGGGGCTTACACAAGTAAAACACTACGACTGAATCGGATATAGTAGATATCAAGACAATGAAAACTATCAGTGAATGTACTCGCCTGATAACCTGAGCAGCTGATAAGTATAGAGGGTCCAACTGAAGCCACAGAGTCCTATTCAAAGCAACACAGGTTACAAGGTGTTCAAGTTGTAATAAATGAATCTCTATAATCAATCTACATTATCCTAGGTTCTTCTAAGTCAAAACAACTCTAGGTCGACTCCGGTCAATAATCTAGTCAAACTAGGTCAAGTGTTGACTTACAGTTGACTTTGGGTCAACTGGTCAACTCTGGTCAAACATGGTCAATTCTAGTCTAATATAAAGTGTACTTCATTATTTGTACGTCGAAACTTACGACACGCAAATCGAGACAAGATGATCAACGGTAAAGTTGATAATCTTATTATAGTGATCCACGTGTCCAACTTGTCAATTTCAGCGATTTGAGATCACTGGAATTGACTGATCTCAGTTTCGTTGTACTAATCCCGAAATACGAACATTATAAGAATTAATTATTAATTAATTATAAAAGTTTAAACTCAAAGAAACTATAAACAAACATTGTCGGACGATAAAATAAACATTGCCAACGTGTCCAGAATAGTCAAATTAGCTAGGATAGCCTATCCTTCGGTCCAATTTGGACACAAGGGCAAAAAGGTAATTTCGGGTCAAAACGGTGTCCGTGTCGGAGCCGTTTTACACCGAAAGACGTGCAAGAAAACAAGTCTATAAAATATAGTAAATTTTATGTCTACGAAACCAGAATGACGATACGAATCCAACGGTATCTCCAGAATTGGATTCCGTTGACCCGATCTCAATTTGGCCCGTTGACCAGAACTTGAAATTTCGGTTTGCTCGAAAATATGTGCCGGAGCAAAAGTTCTCAAAACTCAGCAAACTACATGTCAAAGAGTCCAGAATGGCGATACGAACTCAACGGTATCTCCAGAATTGGATTCCGATGAGCCGATCTCAAAATGACCCGTTGACTCGGATGTTGGTATCCGACTTGCACCGAAATGCGTGTCGGGTCCAAAGTCCACCAAAATCTAGCAAATTATATGTCAACGAGTCCAGAATGACGATACGAACTCAACAGTATATTCGAAATTGGATTCCGATGAGCCGACATCAAAAAGTCCCTTGACCCAGAAAGTGGGACCCGCTTTGCACCGAAATGCGTGCCCGGGCCCACGTTCTCCAAATCTAACAAATTTAATATAAAAACATGCCAGAACGATGCCACAAGTCTAATGGTGGTGTCAGAAATGAAATCTGGAGTCCCGTGTTCAAAAATGGAATTTTACAAGTTAGAAATTACGAATTCGGACGGCCAATTTTGGCGTCGAATTCAACCAATCATACAAGCTCAGAATGAAACGAAACTGGAGGGGTAGTAAGAGGGTTATACCAGCTTCACACCGGAACTGGTAGCACACCAAACAGAGCTGCGGTGGAGGAGATACAAGCTGACGAAGTTGGCCCCGCGGAACTGTCCAATTTTAATATAATTTAAACGGTCAACTTGGTGGCCGATTTTGATGTATCAAACGATAAAATTAACGGACAAAAATTGACAGGGATGAAGGTGGATATACCGAGATTGTGTCGGAGCGAAGAAATCTTCGATCCAACGGTCGGATCTCCGGGAAAACGCGTGCGAAGTTGCTGCGACGAAGCGATATAACGAACTCGATTCCGCGCGCGTCACGACGGGACGTCGTGCAAAACGCACGAATCGCCTCGACGGCGCATCCCGGAGGACGGTGGCCGCCAGGGGGCTGTCCACCTGAGCTTGTCGGAGGGGGGGCTATCCACGGAGGGGGCCGCGGCGGCGCGGCCAGCGCCTCACGTGTGCGTACGCCATGGTGGTTGCTGCCGCTGTCGCTGTTGCGCGCACGCGCGGCGCGCGGGACGGCACGGCGATGCGTGGGGCGGCACGCAGGGCTGCTACGGTGGAGAAAAGGTGGTGGTCGACTGAGTTGAGAAGGTGGTGGTGGCGGTTGGAGGAGATGATGGAATGGTGATGGAATGGAAGTAGAAGGAGGAGGAGAAGGAGATGGAGGCGCGGGCTCGGCTAGGGTGGCCGGAGCACGGCGAGGAGGGGTCGGGTTTGGCCATGGGAGTGGGGGTGATGGCGTTTGTAGTTGCTGCTGTCGTTTGTTTTGGTTTGATATGTTGTGAAGAAAATAGAAGGGAAGAGAGAGAGGAAGAATAATGAGTGTAATAAATGAATGAGAGGGAGAGAGAGAAAAAGATTCTCTCCAAAATTGTTAGGGCCGGCCAATGCATGGGGTTGGGAAAAGTTTCATGGAGGGAAAATTAATGGATGAGATTTAGTTAGGGGAAATCAATGGCAATGATGGAATATTGGGAAAAATGGGTAATTCCAATAGTAATTTAAATAAATAGAAATTTCTATTAAATATAGAAAAATAGGCAAAATGAGTACTAGATATTTTTGGGCAAGAAATATGAGGGCGTCATGAGAGAGGAAAAATGAAGCAGGTGTTGGATTCAGTGGAGCCGGAATGGATCCAAAACCGGACATTATGCAATAATTGAATTAAAAATAGGTGTTGATGATCATGGGCAAATAAGTAGCACATAGGGATTCCAATAAATAGGACACAAGTGCCGGACGGGTAGTAGGCTTAAAGTGGGCCATGTCCATAGTTGGGGCCGACAGTGGACCCACAAATCAAGTTGGAAAATAAATGTGACGCCGTGGAGTGAAATAAAATTGGGTCACGTGTCAGGAAAGTTGTGCGAAGCAAACTGAGCACAAAAAGGCGTGTCTGAGTGGAACACGAAGGTCAAGGGTGAAGAGCGTCTCGAGTAGATCATCAATGAGAAGTTGGTTTCAAGAAACTGACTGGTCTTGTGCTCCCAATTTAAAAGTCACGGTAACGCGCTGAAAATGATCAAGGAAAAGAGTGGGAAAAATAAATAATAATCAATGGTCTAATTCGACCCGAAGTTCAGCGAAGCAAAAAGAGCACAAGGGAACAAGTTTGGATGGGACACTATATACCATCATGAAGGTAATCCTGTCCACTCCAAAACTCATGAAGAAGATTTCCAGAGTTGAACATCCCTGACACTCCAAATATCAATGGCACGGGAAAGTACACTTAAAGATAAATAACAGAATAAATTATTTATTAAAACTAAATCAATCAGAAAAAAATAAAAAAAATCAACTCGAATTTCAGGGTGCTCACATCCTACCCACTTTATAAAAATTTTGTCCTCGAAATTAAAATGTCCATACTCCCTCTAGGTCAAACCCCCACAATCAAAGTCCCAGATTAAAACCAATCATGTGATCATAAGGACGACATACAGGGTCATGGCATACGGTGGTAGTGAAAGTCTCATCTAGGTATACTAGTCATGCTAACCGAAACGGTCATAGGGTATCAACACACAAGCAGTCTAGGGTGTTAAATCGGAAAAGACACTGAATACAAATCATCAAACTGTAAGGCAGTCTACCATCCTATAAAAACTGGTACTTACCATAAAAATAAAGAAAAGTAACTACCAATTATCTTTAAAGGGTTCAGAAAAATCAAAATCAAAGTTAAAGAATGATAGCCAATTTCATGGAAAATTCCAATCATAATACATATTAAGAATTTTTTAGTCTCGATACGATCTAAGTTGATCAAATTGGGAAAATCAAGATTTAGGCAATATGGAGGACAGTTCAACAAAGTCTGAGAACGAGCATACAAGGATGGAGATTCAGGTCGTAATCAAATTTAAGTTAATTGAGTACAACCCAAGATAAGAAAAGATAATCGAAGTTGATTGGGTCGTGTTTAAGGAAACTAGGATTCAATGATATTGAAAAACCCCTTTTAGAGAAAACAGGAAAAGATTTCATACGAAGTCAGCAAATCATCCCTCTCTAATACTATCAGTTTATCATTTGCCAAATCATATATTTTTTTCCACAAGTCCCAATATGAAAATCAACCTCTATATAACTATCATCGAAATTTTATAACCTTCAGTCATCTAAACATTTACCATGATCACCATAGACAAAATTCCAAACTTCCAAAACATTTTCCACGAAGCATACCCCTCTTAATTAGGTATCAACACTTATCCATTTAATCAAGTTTCCAAATTCTTTCACCTCTTTCTAAATTAGATCCGAAACCTCTAAATCCAGTTTATGGAATCATTGGACTTGTTTAAATCAAGTCTCGTATTTAATTTAACTCCAATACCACTATATCACACAAATTTATTCTTATTTATAAATTAACCTTCATATTTTCTTCAACGTTCACCTTCAAATGTTATCCTTTTGAATTCCACAATTTCTCCCAATCATCTAAAATAATTTCTATAACGTAAAATCCTTGTGTTCTTTCTGTCTCTAGTCATTTCTTACAATACCTTATTCAATTTCGTATCATTATTGCATATAGTTAGAATCTCTTCCCTATTACTAAATACTTAAATTTAACATCATAGCCTTAAGGTGTAACGTCTCAAGAATTAATAACCAAAATTTATTCAAGTTCTCAAAACTAAATTGACCCCGACTATCATTATCAGTTTTTTTTGAACTACATCCGTGAATTACTCATAACCAAATTTTCTGCAATTGTTTCTAAATTGATAACATTTATCACTCAATTCCATTCTAAACCTTTATCACATTTCTATCTCAATTTTTTTTTGACATCCAATATTTTGATTCCTACAAAATTATCATATGATAACCAATCACGTCATTTTCAAACTAGATGATTTACGTCACTTCCTCAATATTTCTCAGAATAAAACGGTATAAGGATTTAAGGGTTCAAGTCTACCCGACAGAATTAGATACGAGACAGGGAATCGATGTAATCATGATAGTTGTATAAGACAAGGAATGATGGAAATAAAATATTGGCAGAAAAAAGAATGATAATATAATCTGTTCTGCTTATCTGTTTAAAAGAGGAACCCATTTTGAAATCAGAGCTATAATATCAAATCCAAGATAAGGTCTAGCAAAATTATCGATTCATTGTATTAAGAAGAAATAAATTTGTAAGAAGTTACACAAGGTTTATAAAAATAGCTAAAGCTACATCCTAAGTAAACAATGAGAAACAAAACAAAACAAAACAACAATAATTTTTTTTTTTTTTGAATGAATGAAACAAAAGTAGCAAAACATGTTCGAAAATATTTAAGGTACAATCTGATAATCATATGCGTCTATCCAAAAATTATGGTACTCTAAATCCTCGTCATACTAGTAAGCAAGGCTACGATAATCACAGAGTCCTCGACTTTGGCACATACTTCTAGAATCATGGTATTTAACATTTTCGCGATGCCGCTAGCTTGGCTGCAAAAACCTTAAATTCCCACACCCGAGAAATAAATCCAAAATCAGACTATATGTCCTCACCATGCTGGCTAATGTGACTATAGAAGACAAGATTTTCATAACTTAGATAACCTAGCCCATATAATTTCATCTTGCCAAAAATTAAATTAAATCAACAATGAATACCAAAAAAAAAAAATCAATTTATCAACAACATCAAAATTCAAAAATGAATAAAATCCATCAAAATACAAACTCGGATGCTACAGCTAACATCAAGATTCAAATTTCCACAATCTTCATCAAAATTAATAAATACAAACTCAAATTCAATAATAATCCATCAAAATCAAATTCAACAACAGAAAGTAAAGATAAATCAAATCAAGGAAAAAGAATTTTCAAATCGGAGTTAAACAAGATTCTCAAGGGTCGTCCCAGGAATCTCTCAAGGGTTCCTAACTGTGATTGAGTATCTTCAAAATATATCCTAATCCTACTGCAGGCTGTAGTGGTACTCTAGTTCGAATACCACTACACTTTTAGTCTCGACCTGCATGGGCCACCACTAAAAATGTGTCACGACCCGCACCATAGAGTTAGGGCACGAGAACGTAACAACGCCCAGCCTACGCCGCAGTGTCGGCGGTAGAACGCTGTCCTAGGTCTCAATGCATCTAACAGTATAAGACTAAACAGTTTATACTCTCCGAATGGGGGTGACATAGCAGAATGTAAACTCAATCACATCTAAGGTAGAGCATAAAGGAAGATAGATAAAACATGAAATCGAAAAGAGATACAACAGATAGAAGTCTATGTGTCTAAGGTACAAACTCAGAATACATCTCAAAGCTCAAATACAGTAATCCATAAAATAAATACAACTCCAGACAACTGAGAATAGCTAACTAAACAACCTCTAATGGGTCTCCTCTAGGCTAGCAGGCAATTTCCAAGCTATTTGTAAAATTTGTCAACGTATCCTGTCAGGAAAATGAGCAAGTACAAACACCAACAGCAGTTCCATATGAATTGAGAAATACTATAAGAGACAGTAATAATGAAATACAAGACAAAGATATCGGCGACTTGGGAACCATTTGAAAGCCGAGTTACAACCCTTAAACCAAACAAGGACCGGGGTTGTAACCCTTCTTTCAAACAGAACTTAGTCCCATAACCATGGTACAGTACGAAACAGGTAGAGCATGTGAGAAATGAATCATAGCATGGTAAAAGTACAGTAAGTAAAGGTGAACTGGAAATATATGATATGACAATAAATGTAAAAAAAAGTGATTTGAACTATTAGGACGATATGTGATCGGCTAGGGAAGCAAGAGATGGTTATCCACTTGGCCCGGCAATCCGCGGTGTACTCAACGGAGAGTCATGCCGTCCAACCTGGATAACTGGTAATGGGGTGTCTGCAACACCCTACGTGAGGTGAGGGTGACGCTAGCAATGTATAGTTACAGGAAGGCTTTGATCACATATCCTCTAATAAGTTCCCCATCCCCGAGTAGTATTACGGATCCGGACATGGCACGTCATGACATAAGGTTCGAGAGCAGGGGGCCAGCCCACTCCCAAATCAATGTCTATACAAGTACAGGAACACAGAAATATCTCATACCCATATACCAAGAAAGTCCAGGAATAACATCTCATGACAGGATCCGACGTATACTAGTCCGTGAACCGTCGTGTCGGGAATCACGTAAAATACTACGACTGAATCGGATATAGTAGATATCAAGACAATGAAAACTATCAGTGAATGTACTCGCCTGATAACCTGAGCAGCTGATAAGTATAGAGGGTCCAACTGAAGCCACAGAGTCCTATTCAAAGCAACACATATTACAAGGTGTTCAAGTTGTAATAAATGAATCTCTATAATCAATCTACATTATCCTAGGTTCTTCTAAGTCAAAACAACTCTAGGTCGACTCCGATCAATAATCTAGTCAAACTAGGTCAAGTGTTGACTTACAGTTGACTTTGGGTCAACTGGTCAACTCTGGTCAAACAGGGTCAATTCTAGTCTAATATAAAGTGTACTTCATTATTTGTACGTCGAAACTTACGACACGCAAATCGAGACAAGATGATCAACGGTAAAGTTGATAATCTTATTATAGTGATCCACGTGTCCAACTTGTCAATTTCAGCAATTTGAGATCACTGGAATTGACTGATCTCAGTTTCGTTGTACTAATCTCGAAATACGAACATTATAAGAATTAATTATAAAAAGGTTAAACTCAAAGAAACTATAAACAAACATTGTCGGACGATAAAATAAACATCGCCAACGTGTCCAGAATAGTCAAATTAGCTAGGATAGCCTACCCTTCGGTCCAATTTGGACACAAGGACAAAAAGATAATTTTGGGTCAAAACGGTGTCCATATCGGAGCCGTTTTGCACCGAAAGACGTGCAAGAAAACAAGTCTATAAAATATAACAAATTATATGTCTACGAAACCAGAATGACGATACAAACCCAACGGTATCTCCAGAATTGGATTCCGTTGACCCGATCTCAATTTGGCCCGTTGACCAGAACTTAGAATTCCGGTTTGTACGGAAATACGTGTCGGAGCCAAAGTTCTCAAAACTCAGCAAACTACATGTCAACGAGTTCAGAATGGCGATACGAACTCAAGGGTATCTCCATAATGGGATTCCGATGAGCCGATCTCAAAATGACCCGTTGACCCGGATGTTGGTATCCGACTTGCACCGAAATGCGTGTCGGGTCCAAAGTCCACCAAAATCTAGCAAATTATATGTCAACGAGTCCAGAATGACGATACAAACTCAACAGTATATCCGGAATTGGATTTCGATGAGCCGGCGTCAAAAAGTTCCGTTGACCCAGAAAGTGGGACCCGCTTTGCACCGAAATGCGTGCCCGGGCCCACGTTCTCCAAATCTAACAAATTTTATATGAAAACATGTTAGAACAACGCCACAAGTCTAATGGTGGTGTCAGAAATGAAATCTAGGTTCTGTGTTCAAAAATGATATTTTATAAGTTGGAAATTACGAATTCGGACGGCCAACTTTGGCGTCGAATTCAACCAATCAAACAAGCTCACAATGAAACGAAACTGGAGGGATAGTAAGAGGGTTATACCAGCTTCGCACCGGAAATAGTAGCACGCCAAACGGAGCTGCGGTGGAGGAGATACAAGCTGACGAAGTTGGCCCCGCAAAACTGTCCAATTTTAATACAATTTAAACGGTCAACTTGGTGGCCGGTTTTGATGTATCAAACGATAAAATTAACGGACGAAAATTGACAGGGATGAAGGTGGATATACCGAGATTGTGACGGAGTAAAGAAATTGCCGATCCAATGGTCGGATCTCCGGGAAAACGTGCGCGAAGTCGCTACGACGGAGCGATATAACGAACTCGATTGCGCGCGTCACGACGGGACGTCGTGCAAAACGCACGAATCGCCTCGACGGCGCGTCCCGGAGGACGGTGGCCGCCAGGGGGCTGTCCACCTGAGCTCGCTGGAGGGGGGGCTGTCCACGGAGGGGGCCACGACGGCGCGTGGCCGGCCACGGCGGCACGGCCAGCGCCTCATGTGTGCGCACGCCATGGTGGCTGCTGCCGCTGTTGCGCGTGCGTACGGCGGGCGGGGCAGCGCGGCGACGCGTGGGGCGGCGCGCAGGGCTGCTACGATGGAGGAAAGGTGGTGGTCGACTGAGTTGAGAAGATGGTGGTGGCGGTTGGAGGAGATGATGGAATGGTGATGGAATGGAAGTAGAAGGAGGAGGAGAAGGAGATGGAGGCGCGGGCTCGGCCAGGGTGGCCGGAGCACGGCAAGGAGGGGTCGGGTTTGGCCATGGGAGTGGGGGTGATGGCGTTTGTAGTTACTGCTGTCGTTTGTTTTGGTTTGATATGTTGTGAAAAAAATAGAAGGGAAGAGAGAGAGAGGAAGAATAATGAGTGTAATAAATGAATGAAAGGGAGAGAGAGAGAAAAAGATTCTCTCCAAAATTGTTAGGGCCGGCCAATGCATGAGGTTGGGAAAAGTTTCCTGGGGGGAAAATTAATGGATGAGAATTAGTTAGGAAAAATCAATGGCAATGATGGAATATTGGAAAAAATGGGTAATTCCAATAGGAATTTAAATAAATAGAAATTTCTATTAAATATAGAAAAAATAGGCATGAGTACTAGATATTTTTGGGCAAGAAATATGAGGGCGTCATGAGAGAGGAAAAATGAAGCTGGTGTTGGGTTCAGTGGAGCCAGAATGGATCCAAAATCGGACATTATGTAATAATTGAATTAAAAATAGGTGTTGATGATCATGGGCAAATAAGTAGCACATAGGGATTCCAATAAATGGGACACAAGTGACGGACGGGTAGTAGGCTCAAAGTGGGCCATGTCCATAGTTGGGGACGACAGGTTTTGGTCGACAGGGGACCCACAAATTAAGTTGGAAAATGAATGTGATGCCGTAAAGTGAAATAAAATCGGGTCACGTGTCAGGAAAGTTGTGCGAAGCAAACTGAGCACAAAAAGGCGTGTCTGAGTGGAACACGAAGGTCAAGGGTGAAGAGCGTCTCGAGTAGATCATCAATAAGAAGTTGGTTTCAAGAAACTGACTGGTCTTGCGCTCCCAATTTAAAAGTCACGGTAACGCGCTGAAAATGATCAAGGAAAAGAGTGGGAAAAATAAATAATAATCAATGGTCTAATTCGACCCGAAGTTCAGCGAAGCAAAAAGAGCACAAGGGAACAAGTTTGGATGGGACACTATATACCATCATGAAGGTAATCCTGTCCACTTCAAAACTCATGAAGAAGATTTCCAGAGTTGAACATCCCTGACACTCCAAATATCAATGGCACGGAAAAGTACACTTAAAGATAAATAACAGAATAAATTATTTATTAAAACTAAATCAATCAGAAAAAAATAAAAAAAAATTAACCTGAATTTTAGGGTGCTCACAATAATACTTACGTGACTGTGGACTGTAATAATGATAACATTTTTGAGTACGAGGATAACCAAGGAAGACACACTTCAGAGATCGAGGAGACAACTTGTCTTGATTAGGTTCCAAGTTGTGAACAAAAGCGAAGCACCCAAACACTCGAGGAATAAAGAAAAAAATGAGGGACACCTGTATGTAATATGGGGAAATGAACTTGATTATTTAATACAGATAATGGCATGCGATTAATTAGACAACATGCAATAAGAACGACATCTATCCAATATTGTTTAGGGACATGCATATTGAACATGAGAGTTCGAGCTACATCTGAAAGGTGTTGATGTTTGCGTTCGACTATACTATTTTACTGAGAGGTGTGAACGTAACTGGTTTGATGAATAATACCACAATCAACACAAAAAGTATTTATAGAAGATTGAGTACCCTCCAAAACATTATCATAAAGCAAGATTTTTATACGTTTATCAAACTAAACATAACTTCTTTATAAAAAGAGGAACACATTTGGAAACTCAAATCTTTCTTTCACTAAATAACACTAGTCATTCTGGAATAAACATCAACAAAAATGACAAAATACTGAAATCCTTTCGGACTTTTGCCTCTAGACGGACCAAAATATCAGAATGAACAAGTTCAAAAGACTGTAATTGATGACTCTCAATACGACGAGAAAAAAACTACGGTGATGCTTGCCTAACTGACAACCTTACATTCAAGAACAGAAATTAAATATGACCCAAACTAGGAACAACTTGACGCAACTTAGCCAAAGATGGATGACCCAGACGATAATGCCACTGTAACGGAGAAGTAGAAACAGAAGTGAAAGCCTTTTCAGGTAGATCCAAGTAATGCAGTCCATCTTTTTCATGCCCCGAACCAATCATCTTCCTCGTCATGAGGTCCTAAAAAACATAAGAATTTGGAGAAAATGTTACAGAACATTAGAGATATTGGTTAACTAGCTCACAGACAACAAATTAAAGGAAAAATTAGACATAGATAAGGTGAATGACACCTTTCTCAAACACAGGACGAGTAGACCCATCAACTAAGATAATATTATGTTTCATAGGACTATGAAGATGAAAGAGAAAATTTATACCAGACATGTGAGAACTTGCTCATGAGTCGATGACCCAAGAGGTGGATAGTGACTGGGTTTCTATGAAAGCATGATTACCTATATGTGCCATGGTTGCAGTAGGTTGAGAGGTGGTACTAGCAAGCGCGTTCAACTTCTGGAGGATCTGTTCCAATGGAGATGAGGTATCGGACGTGGATGTTTGATTGAAACCTTATCATCTCGGGGAGCAAAAGTGGTGACTTGAGAGACTGCATATTCTTATCATATACTTGGTGTGCATATTCTGGTTTACCCCACTTGTCCCAACAGTAGTCTTCGACGTAGAATATTTCACAATAGTTATACTTCCATGTTGGCCACCACCACCACAGCCACCACCACAACCATTGTCTCTACCACTATGACCACCTCTTCGACCAAAACTATGACCACCATCTCTACAAGCACGACTACCACATCCACCACCACGACCAACGACACTAATAATTAACTATTGGGCAGAAGAGTCATTACTCGGCACCACAAAACTCTGTCATAGGAAGAAACGATTAAGACGGAAGAAAGTATCTGACACCGTAGGTAACTGCTCTCTAGCAAGGATCTGAGCCTATAAGGTTCGAACGCAGGATCCAAGCCGGCTAGAATAAGTGAAACATGAAACTCTTACTTATGTCGCTGAGCTTCCTTCAAATAAGTAGTAACATGATAATATTGTAACAGTTCCTCCCACAAAGTCTTCTTCGAAGCCAAATATTCATGCACGAACTTTCTATTTTGCTTTGTATTAAACAATAACTCGTAAAACTCATAGATACGGACCACGTTCCGCTTCTGTGAATATGATTCTTCTAGAGATGTCCAAATCTGTTTGGATGATTCACACCACTGAACATTAGAAGCAAAATGCGGCTCTATACTATGCCACAACCACGACATAACATATGCATCAACACATCCAATCCTCATAATCGTTGGATGTTTCAGGCAGAGGTTCTTCCATTGTGATGCCCGTAGTTCGTATTACGTGTTGGAAATACGTGTACGTATTTTAGGCTCGTATTTTTTTTGGTTTGTCATAATTAGTTAGCCTTGGATTTTATTTTTTTTGCATGTTGCATTAGCATGGTTCATCATGGCATTGCATTGGCTTGGTTTGGTTCGGTTTAGTAGTTTTGGCTTGATTTGGTTTTATGTGGAGAACCACTCCCACCTGCCACCACTCCCACCATAAATATCTATCCCACTCTCTCTCTTCCATTATTACTCATTACTCATTTCTTCTTCTCTATCTTTACTCTTCACCTACCAGGAGAGAGTGAGCTCTAGGCAAGTGTAACTTGCTTCATGGAGGAACTCCAATTTTATTGCTTCATTTTCTTTCTTACAGTATTTTGACTAGCTTTAGAACTTGGCATTTTCACTTTCCATGGCTAGATTCTTGTAGATCTATATTTACTTTATTTTTGGATTTCTTGGGTTTTGATCTACTTAATCTTGTTATTTCTGTATTTTGAGGGTTCCATGTTGTAGAGAATCTCGTTCTACCCCATTTTGACCTATGAAAGTTCGGATTTGGGCTCCGGATGATAGAGTTATGCAGCTTGGAAGCCATGGCTTATGGTGTACTTCTTCTCGGAAATTTGGAGAAGAAGCACAGTTCCGAGCCGCATGATAGCACTTGACCGCATGAAAATTTATGTGGCAAGTCAGCTTCGAAACCGCATGCACTATCAACTGGACTTGACCGCATGACAAGTTCATGCGGCAAGTATTTAGTTCAGCCGCATGAGTCTACATGGAGTTAGTCGCAGGGCTGGGAACGAACTCTTCTCGAGCCGCATATGCAACTGTCCCCCCCCCCCCAGCCGCATAAGAACCCTAGACCCTGGCCGTATGGACTTCTGAGTTCGGGCCGCATGATCCTGATTAATTCCAGCCGCATGCGCCTTTGCATTTCCAGCCGCTGGCGCCCTTGTACTTCCAGCCGCATGCGCCCCCTCCTTTCCTGGCCGCATATGACTGAACCGCATAACTTTCTCATGGTCCTGTGTACTATTATTTATCATTATTTGCCCATGTTTCGTAACTCCTTTATTAGATATTTTACGCCCATTTTATATCCTTACGCCTTTTGTCATGAACTTGATTTTACTTATATGTTTGAAATTGATAATGGAGCACGACCTGACAGTGACCCGTAGTGGTGCACTCCTGACATGACTAACATGACCTGATAGTGGCCCGCCGTGGCGCACTCCTGACAAAGTACACTTGACATGATAAACCTGACATGATATATCTGATAAGCTGTTGCGACGGCTACCTGACATGACATGACTTGTATAATTAATCATGGACACCGTAGGTGATTGTGCTTGTACAAATAATCCAGTCCTGTCTTGCATCATGTCTAGGAGGGGACTCCTGAGTACCACGGTCAGGAGTACCTACTGAAATGGACTAAGGCTAATAACTAGATTAATACAGTAGTCATGAAGAAATTTCCCAGCTACAGGCAATCCCGTTACCTGGGCGCGCCTGGGATCTGTAGCCTGCCGTCGAGTCGGGCACATTTCCAGCACACTGTCATGTGTTGCACCCTTCAAGCTACTTAAGGGTACATGCGTTTCCTGGACGATGTACCCACCTGTATTCAACCCCTAATTTCGACCTGGGTAGCCTGGATGGTTTGCAGGGCTTGTGGCTGAGGAGTAATCTCACTGCATCTTGCTAGTAATTAGGCCTGTGATAACCCTAGTTAGTTAAAGTATTAAGCCGTAATTCTTGCTTGGCCGTGATATGATTGAATGGAGTCTAACCTGTCTAGCCTTGTCCTGATCCTGTTCCCGACTACTGCATGACCAGAATTGCCTGTATTTATTTTACCGATAAATGGTGAGAATTCCAAGTTCTGTTCAGACGAAGGGTTACAACCCCGGTCCTTGTTTGGTTTACGGGTTGTAACCTGGTTATCTGAATAGTTCCATGGTTATCTCGTCGTATATCATCCTGATGTATTTTCTTTATTTCCAGTTCTTACTTTTATTTATACCCTGTGCTGATTGCTGGTTTTAGTTTCTAAGTGAAGCTTCCTTTGTGGCACTTGCTCTTTCTGGGGTCTGACCCAGCTGGTTTTGTGTGGCCAGATTTTGGAGCAGCTCCAGAGGATCTACCGACTTTTCAGCCAGATGGTGGCCACTAGACGGAACCCTGACAACGAGTGGGTTATTTTTGGCTCTCCCACTCTATTGTAAAAATATTCTTTGAGGCGTTTAGCCGACGAGCACCTGTTTAGCTCGATTGTACTTTACTTACTGTCTGCCTACGGGCTGTAACATGATTGACAGATCCTAGGGTTGATCATGTATGACTAAACTCTTGCTAGTCCTCACATTTTGTAACGACTAGCTTCATGATCAGCTGAATATGTAATGTTTGGGACGCCTTACTATTGTATATTTAATGATCATACATCTTGTAACATTTACTTATTTGCTTGTGATTGAGACACTAGGCTTGTTCATGACCATAGGAGACTGTTGGCTTGTAGATAAACCCTCATGTATCTAGACAGCCGTGACCGTATATCGAGATGGAATCCATTTCAATATACGTAGCTGGCTATGTCTGCCCCCGCTCTCCAGTATTCTGGTTCTGGGGCGTGACATCCATAAAAAAAATATCAAGTTCTTCTTCGCCCTCAACACTACTTTGATATACTTGGACCGTGTAAGATAGTTCGCATCCATTGAGTTTCACCGCTGTAATTGATTTTTTCAATTCATCATTATGAATAACAATAAAAGGAGAACCACCTCCGCTACCACTACTAGCATTGTTAACGTCGCCAAAAGATTCGGTTCTCGCCATACTTGCAGATGCAATAGAAGGATAAGATCTGTAGAAACCCTAGATCTTACAACGAACCACAAACGACAACAAAAAATCAACGGAGATCTGTAGAAACTCTAGATCTCATAAACGAACCACGAATGACCACGAACAATGAACGACGATTCATGAAAAGTAGACGAAGAATAGTTCGATCGGCCAAGTCGTGGATGGGATGTACAGTACCTTCAAAAGATGCTCTTATACCAAGTGAAATTTGGAGAGAAGAGACGGAGAAAAGAAGGAGAAGAGAGAATATGAGAAAGAGATTGCAAGAACTTGTAACCCTTAGGTTTCATCTCATGTTATTCATATTGATATGCAGTACATCAAAAATTACTATTATATCCTCATAAGATAAATAACAATAATAACTCTTACATGGATTTATCATATAAATCCTCTTTGCCATTTGTTTAATTGGAGGGCTAGTCATTGTGATTTCGGTTCCTGCACAACTTTCATTAATTTCGGTTCCTGCTCAACAGATTAATTTTATTATAGGACTCGTCCATTTAATTATGTTCACACCCTTTCAAGCAAGATTGGATAAACTCCTCTCTTCAACCTCCTTTGATCTTTTTTTTGCACATCTACTAGCAGAATCTAGTATCTGATAGAGTAATTGCATGTTAATCCTGTCCAAAGATGAGTTAGGCTTTCCTATCAGAAGAAGAAGAAAACAATATGGTATAAGCAACTTCCGAAGGTTTTCAGGTCATGGTGCGGCACATTGCTTTGCTTAAGCCTTTGGTGAGTCAAGTAAGTTTCTGTCCCTTCCACCTTTGGGGAGAACTATGGAAATATGATTAGTTTTGTACTTCAACTTGGTGTCTTCCAAGGTTTTAGTATAGTCCAAAACGAATACAACATTCTGGTAGTCCAAGTGGTTAGGGAGGGGGCTCACATGGAAGAGGTCCCAAGTTCGAGCCCCCCCCCACCCTCCCACCCCCTCCTCCTTCGTGAGCATGGAATGACTGGGTGGTCGCAGGACGGCCACGATTCCAAGCTGACGGCCTAGAAATGGACAAAAAAAAATATGGACTCTGATGTAAATGAAGAGGAAAGCATATATAAGTGTCTAAATGAGTTATTAGTTCCGCTAATCTAGGTTATATGGAATATATTCAGCTTTTGTTATGCTTAAACAATAAATTTGAAGTGTGAGTACTGGCGTCCATCATCCTCATAGATTTAACCCATAATCATTTACCACTTATCATGATCAAATCTTTGTTCCTATTTTTCCAAAACACCCATATGGTTGCTCCAAACACAATGATCGGGAGCGGTGAGTTATCTCCAATTTTCACACACCCGAAAATGTTGAAGATCCCTCCAGTAGCCGGAACCAAGCAAATAGGTGGTCCACAGAATCCGCCCTTGGCGGGGGACAACAGTGGCAACGAGAAGGGAGATGGAAGCCCCATCGGAGAAGGATAACGTCGGTCGGCAATTTGTGTCGGAACATCCTCCAACACAGGATTGACCATTTGAGCGGCCAAGAAGCAGACCACAGCTTGCTGAGCGTGTGGTCGGTTGGTCTCCTAGCCAGCCTTGGTCCGGAGGCCGTGGACAATGCCATCCAGCCGTCTCAGTGCGAGTGGGGGCTCGAACCCGTGCCCTCGCCCCCATATGCAACACGTGTTTTGCACGTATAATAAAGCATAATAAGAATATTATTCAATTATATTCAAATATCTCTTCTAACTTATGTGGTTAAGATGTAAGATATTTTTTTTGTTTGGTTGAGTTCAATTTCCTATGTTGAATATACATAACAAGTTTAAACTTTTTTCAATAATTTTTTTACATAATTTTTTTTAAAAATTAAATGGTTGATGATATACACACGGCTTAAATGACTCAATTTTGAATTGGCCCATTAGCTCAGTTGGTTAGAGCTTTTGAATTAATTGGCCCATTAGCTCAGTTGGTTAGAGCGTGGTGCTAATAACGCCAAGGTCGCAGGTTCGAGATCTGCATTGGCCAAAAGCTAATTGCTGGTTTCAAAAAAAAAATATAAAATTTGAATTAACAAATATATTATGTATTTGTTATTTATATATTATCTATATAAAATATGTATATATAAAATTATTTATTTGATTTCTCTTTCAATAACAAATTATCTATGTTATTTAAATGAATTTAATTTTGCATATGGATAATAATAATTTTTTATTTGACTTTTAAAAATTGAAGCTTTCTTCCTTCATTATTTTTTCAAACGTTTTTTTAATAACTAAATCTTATAACTAATTCTGTGCTTTAACTTTTAGTAGGAAAATAAATGTACATTTTAGTATGAAAATAAATGTACAAACACGTCGCTGTGCAACTGTTCGGATCTCACGGTCGTGATCTCACGGTATCACGACAACGGCTGCTTCGAAATTTTTATTACACAGTTTAGTTCTTTTGGAGCGTCCCTCCACAACCTTTCCCAAAGTCTCTTATTACTCGTTTAAGTTCTCTACAAAATTAGTCCAAAAATTATATATTAAATCACTGTTTGATAATCTTTGTTTATCTGAGATATATTATGTTGGCTATGTTCATCACATTGTAAAATTTACTTAATTAGTTTCCTCTAATATCAAATAACATACATTACAACATTAAGTAATTTTGAGTGCAAATATAAAAAGGAGTAAAATAATCAAAATACATTACACAATGAATATTTATATAAGATTTTTTTATAGCTAAAGTTGACAGAATTATCATGAAATGCATGCATTGAGACATGATTATGGTATGACCATTTAAATTCAATGAACAACCCTAAGGCCTCGTTTGGTTCACGGAAAGGAAATGAATTCCCTTCTATATTCCATAGGAACGGAAAAGTAAATTTCTGTCACATTTTTTTTTTCCCGTTGTTTGGTAAAATAAGAAAACTACCTAGGAAAGAAAAACAAAATATAACAATGATCCAATAATATCGTTACCTGTTAAAATAAAAATAATATTATTAAAAATAACATTAATGGTAAAATAAGCAATGACACACGGTTACTTTTGTCATAACTTTTGTAATAAATATTGGGAAAGGAGGAGGGAAAATCAATCCCATGGGTCCGAGTGGAACCATATTCCCACCAATTTTTTCCCTTTGATTCCCAAGTTTGTGGCTACCAAACAAAGGAAATGAACAACTTTCCTTTCTTGGTTCCTTAAATCCGTGAACCAAACGAGGCCTAAGGGTCTGCTTGGATTGAGGGAGACAAAAATAAGCAGAGTTAAGTGGGATTAAACGAGGAGGATTTAAGTGAGGGGGAGTAGAGTAAATACGTATAACCTTGTTTGGATTGGAGGGAGAGTTAAGTGGGGGTGTTTAATAACTCTTGTTTCGATTATAGGTTTTGAGTGAGAAAATGATTAATAAAACTATGATAGTTACCAAAATAACCTTACTATATATGTCATGTAATTAAATTTGATTAAAATTTTAATTAGAACTTGTCAAAATATTTTCACAAATTAGGAAGGTACGGAGCAACATGTTGAAAATAAAAAAAAATTGAGAAAAAAATTATGATATTTTATAGAACAAATAAGGAATATTTATGACTTTTTAAACAAAACCTCTCAATCCTCCTCGTCAACCCTCCGATTTGGGGTTAAAAATTTGACAAAAGAGGGTCAAATAAATCCCTACTTAATCCTCTATAACCCTCCCTTCTAACCCCCCACCCTCAAACCAAACATGATTTTATTTTTCTCTCACTTAACTCGCTTAACCTTAATCCAAATGGACCCTAAAGGAAGGGTTGAAAATGAATATGGACCCATTAAAATTAATCCAACTAATTTAACAAAATAATATCTAAAGGTAAAAACAATAAAATATTTGGTAAACCGTATGTGAGAGAAGATTTGAAGTTACTATCTTTTATTGCTCCTGTCTTTTTTTTTTTAATTTTATCTTTATTGAAAAAGAAGAAGAAGCTTTTCTACTTCTGTTTTCATGATTTTTTTTTTTTAAAGAACTTGAGCCCCTAGAACCTCTTTAGCCGAGAACAAAACGGACTTTTTCTTTTGTCAGCCGAGAACAAAAGGCGCTTTTTCTTGAGCCGCGTTCTTTTTGAGCCGAGAACAAAACGGGCGTTTTTTTTTTCATCAAAAGAAGGAATAAAGGTGATAAACTCTAATTTATACAATAAAAAATTCCAACTATCAGATTAAAATTAAAAAAATTAACTATCAGATTAAATGAAGAGAGAAGAAGTTAACTGCTTGTTAACTTTTCCATATAAACCAAGTAACTTGTAACAATGATTCTGTAAAACCTATAACGAAGAGAATCTGAAGCTTACGACGATAAGAGTATAAAGCAAAATCTTCTATTTTAAAATAGGGTTATTTAATTTAGGGTTATTTAGTTTTAGGGTCTATATGGAACAAAATCATAATATTCATGTATAATGTGAGTAGGGGTAAGCATTATTCGGTTTTGGACCGAAAATCGAACCGAATAAGAGATTCGGTTCGGTTTTAAAAAAATTCGGTTCGATTTCGGTTTTGAAAATACTAAATTTTCTTATTCGGATTCGGTTTCGGTTTTGGGTTTCGGTTTCGGTCCAAAACCGAAAACCGAATAAAAAAATTAGTTACTATATATATATGTATATACTATATATACACACACATGTATTAATATATATAGGTATATATACCGAATATACATATGTATACTATAGGTATATACTAAATAAATTTAGATATATTTAGTTATTATATATATTAACAAAAAAATTGCAAATAAACCGAAAAATTGAATAAACCGAAAACCGAACCGATTTAATTCGGTTCGGTTTGATTCGGTTATGGATCAATTCGGTTCGGTTTTGCTTATTCGGTTTTCGGTCCAATTCGGTTTTCGGTTATTCGGTTCGGTTTGAACCGAATAAACCGAATGCTCACCCTATATGTGAGACCCTAAAACTAAATATATTTTTATACGAAGAGAACCAACCCGGGGTATGAAGAAGAGCAAGGGGCAAGAAATTAGATATAGACGAGGTAAACGAAGAAACTAGATATAGAAAAACCGGAAGAGAACGAAGAAATCAGAACCAGAAGATCAAACCCGTAATAAAGGAGGAGAGAGAATTTTTAAAAAAACATATTTTAGCTTTTCACTCACCCACTGCTGCAAATCGCATGTTAGTACTTCACCCCAAATATCTGAGCAGCGCAGTGTCAGACACGCGTTTGACACGTATCAGACACAATCCAGAAACTCACGTTTGACACGTATCAGACACAATCCAGAAACTCGTTGGTGTGTCCTTCCCGTGTTGTATTCGCGTCGTCATCCATGTAACAGAAGCATACAAGGTTGGTCGCAGGAATTTTGATCAGCGGGGGCACAAACATTCTGGTTGTTGCTACCGCAAACTTCCTATAGCATGCAAACTTCCTATAGCATGTTGGGTCAACACGGCATTGTGTTGTGGAAGCATTGCAATTTGTTTGTGGGGGCATTTAGGAATGTTGCCACAAGCCTAGATGGTCAATTAGCAGGTTAGGAAATCGACCTTGTTAGCCATGCCATCTAACCCCTTGCAACCAAGCAGCAGCTCTCCACATTGTCCGATAGGGAATGACTCTTTAAAAAAAATCTGCAATGATTAGGGTTTTTTATATAGGGAACTCTAGGGACATGTCGAAAGGATGG
Source organism: Iris pallida (assembly GCA_029216955.1). Taxonomy (NCBI): domain Eukaryota; kingdom Viridiplantae; phylum Streptophyta; class Magnoliopsida; order Asparagales; family Iridaceae; genus Iris; species Iris pallida. The sequence continues at coordinate 14,919,168 of JANAVB010005597.1, forward strand.
ATAAGCCATAAGAGACTGAGGTGGAATCCATGTGTATTCTCTTGGCTTACAAGTGTAGTTCACCATACTAGAATAGAAGCTTCATCACTTGAACTTCTATGATTTTGAGGCCATGAAGTTTTCTACAAGATAAAGGCATTAGGCAATGCAAATTTATGTATGTTATGAAATTGATGACATAGGTGTTTCTAATAGCTTTCATGTTTTCCTGAAAGATTTGTTGGATTATTTACTGATTCCTTGCAACTTGCTTAGTGGTGGCAGGTAATGGGAAAATTATATCGAGTGTTGTGAAGCTCAAGTTGAATAAACATTTAAACAAATTCTTATTTGAAAATATTAACGCATGGTTGATATAGGCCGAGTGAGCATACGTGAACAAGCTCTACAATAAAATAACTTACCTATGAGGTTAATTTTATCTTTTAAGTTTATAACTGCATCCTGGAGTAAGAATTCAAATGTTAATATTCACTATCAACCTTGTTATTAGAAAATTTTAAGAGAAAATATAGATTACAGAAACTCTTTAACATTTCAGTAGCTAAAATGGATCCCTTGCAGTGTTATTTTCCACCCATTTGTAGTCATTTGCACCTGGTCCTTCTAATAGAATGGGTGAGAAATTTTCTTCTTTATAAAATATAAATGTCCATGAACAGAGATCTCCTTTGCCCATAGAAGGCATGACATGACTAGCTACTTGCTGAGGGTTGCCTCCAGAAGTGATACCTAAGAATTTGAGAAGTGATCTGAAAAAAGGTATTGATGACAAAAGAGTTCCCATGATCTATGAGCCAGACAAGAAGCTATTTTTACGGTTTTTTCAGCAGTGTCATCCAAGATAGGATGCAGTACTTCTTCCATGTAAAAGGTTCAGGTGAAGAACAACATTACCAGTGCAATAATGGATATGGGTAATTAAAATTTTGGTTTAAGAAGGATTAGTAGCGGTATAAGGCTGGAGACTGCACAAAATCTCAAACTTTGCAAGAAACGATGCTTCAGTTTTGTTATCACCAATCGGAACATGGACGAGGTAACTTGTGAGGTGGAGCCTCTAGATAGTTGGCAAGTGAACTTTGGAGGTCCCTATTATGGTATATGGATGTTATTCAGTACTAAAGGGAGACGAAGTGATTTACTCTGTCGATTACTCACATCCCATTTATCAATTTGGGAGTCATCTTCCTACTTAGCAAATTGGTATTGCAGATACATGAAGCTATCATACAAGAGATACAAATGGTAAAGAGGTGATACACTTGGAATGTATGAGACTATATAAAACTGGTCATGTCGAGTCGTATATTTGGTTTAAAGTCCGGTACCCATATAATCAAGAGCGGATTCAGAAATGTATACTGGGGTGGGCTAGAGTAGGTTGGGGTGGGTTAGATGTAGGCCAATTCCCACAAAAGAATCAGCAATTTTTTTTATATAATATCATATCTGTGTCATCCTGTACCCTTCACGTCTTGAGGCATCATATCTTTCACTATATAATGAGGCTTCAAAACGGCTCACTTTTGAGCCGTCTAAGTCATAATTATATCATGATCCATTTTATTTAAAAAGAATTTAAATTGTGTAAAAAATTGTTGAAAAAAGTTTAAATTTGTAAACATGGAAAATCGAACTCAACCAAACAAGAAAAATACCTCACATCTTAACCACATGAATTAGAAATGATATTTGACTATAATTGAATAATATCATTATTATACGTTATTATACGTGGCATTTACTAATATGGATATAAAAATATGCTACTCCTAAGTATAAGGATGAACGTGCCTAGCAGAATTTGAGATTGTTGGTCATGGTCAGCAATGCATAAGGCTCTAGATGGTCCAAAAGTATATAAACAAACTGTAGTGATTTATTGGTTACAAAGCACATATTTTTTCCGAAGCTCCGCAGGTAAATGCTGAAGAGAACGTACTTGGACAGGAAGGAAAAGGTATTGGCTTTAAAAGTTTCTAAATTTTAGTGGTCAGAATTTCAAGTGAGATATCAGGATGTGATATGCATCATAAACTCACATCTGATTCATCCGAATATATGGGTAATATATTTACTCTGTTTAGTCCATTTTTGTTCACCCACCAATACTAGGTATGATGTTCACCCTCGACTAAAAAAAATGAATACGTGACATTTTTATCCCACACAAACCACTTTGTAAGTGGTTTTGTTCACCCACCAAAGTGGTTTTGACCTTTAATTTGTCCCGTGTCCATTTTTTAGTAGAGGGTGAACATCACACCTAGTTTTGGTGGGTGAACAAAAATGGACTCTACTCTGTTTATTTCTTGTTTCAGGTGTTTATGTCCTGATGTCATGACTAGATTTGGAAAGGCTTGTTTTGGCTGCTGGCCCTGTGGGTCTTATGCAGGCATGCCTTGATGTTGTTCTTCCATGTGTTCGGCAACGAGAACAATTTGGACGACCAATTGGAGAATTTCAATTAGGACGATGCTACGTTGCCCGCGGGTTTGGACTGCAGTCCTGGCCCGCGGGCCACGTTTCATCATGTAGTTGGATGGGGGTCGGGTGGGGCCTAAAGAGAAGGGGGGGGTGGAGGTTATGTGGGGTGGTGACACGCAACGTGCGGGCACACGCGCGGTACATAAGTGATTTATTTAGGATTCAAGACAACAACAAATATTCCTTAAATGAACGATGTACATAAGTGAGAATTTTCATGATATTTGTACCTCACTGAATTAACATTTATGTTCAGGGAAAGTTGGCTGACATGTATACTTCCTTACAGTCATCAAGGTAAGAAAGAACTCTTTTCATCCCATATTACCTGCAAATTTCTTCAACAATCTCTAAGGAACTTCATTGTTTCAGAGCTTTCGTGTATTCTGTTGCTAGAGATTGCGACAATGGAAAAGTTGAGCCAAAGGTACAGAAGTAGATCATATTTTCCTTGTTTTTGTCCCTTGAACAGCAATGATACGTGAGTCATGGTAATTTGATGTTATTTTTTTTTTATTGCTATTGCTATCAACAGACCAGAGTCTGGCTTAGATCAATGCAACTTCTGGAGAACAAATAATGCTCAAGTTTTATGTTGGATCTGTTGACCAAGGATCATGCTCAATGGTGGTTTGTATGCAACAGTCAAAAATTGTTGCATGTTACTAATGCAACTTTATTGAATCAGGAGATTTAAAAATTAGTTTTTTAGATGTGAATTAGCTTGTAATAAATGCACCTATGTTGCGTGAGACTCCATAAACTTCATGTGCTTATACATTCCCATGTGATCTTTGTTGGAGTAGGTGGGGTTCCCAACCTATATGGAAAATATCTCGGAGTCCGATTAGGTATTCCTATATAATATAGAAATATTTCAATGGAGTTGGATTGGGTATTTCTATACATATTATGGGTTTGAGGCTATATATACTAGATGTTTCTTCACCATAAAATATATCTCAAAAAGGAGAGGAGCAATAATGCTTTACAACTTTTGAGAGAGAGAGAGGATTGAGGACTATTGTCAGGGCCGGTCCTAAGATTTAGAGGGCCCTATTCAAAAACTGAAGATAAATATATTTTACGTAAAATTAATGACACAAGTTTAATTTAATTTTCTTAAATAAATAACGCATGTATATAAGTAAATTTTAATAAGAGAATATCGATTAACTTTCATGTATCATAAAAATTATATTAATCCAGCGAGTATAAAGTTTAAACATTAGAAACATATAATTCAAATTTGCAAAATCTTCAGATATCTCATGTCTCCAAAACTACCAATGCTTTCTAGCAATTCTATGAGTGCAAACTTGAAAAACAAAAAATAAAAAGAGAGAAATCAACAAATTAATATAATAGATACAAACAAATAATGCAAACGTCAAAAGAAAAAAGATAAAATATCAAACAAAACTAGTATATAATTGAAAAATGTATGTAACATCAAAAGCAATGAATTAAACATTAACCATCAAAGATTCAAAAGTAACCAACACCAACAACAAAAGAACCATCACCAAAAAAATTGTCCTCATATATTTAGACGAAAAAACATTAACTAAGGTTTGCTTCATGGAGAAAAAAAATGTCAATAGATAACAAAGTTAATACATTCAAAGATAATAGTCCATAAAAATAATAATTTTAATATGTAAGTGTTAGTCCCTTGGCGAACAATCGATGGAAAACCACGAATTCAGAAACTATTGTAAAGACAATGTTTCCAGCAACAACACCTTAAAGAAGGTGATGTTGTATTACGGGAATCTAAAAAGATTTCGTAATATTTCTCGAAGGCAACAGAACCGTATGACTTCTAAAGAGAAGCGACGGTATTCTCGAAGGCAACAGAACCGTATAACTTCTAAAGAGAAGCGACGGTATTCTCGAAGGCAACAGAGGAAGAAGAAAGCCTGCTGGGGTGAAAGATCACCGGCGCTCAAAGCTATATCCGCCTTACGGACAAGCCTCCAGGAACCAGCAAGTTCGAAGAGAACTTTAGAACGCTGGCCAAAAATGTCGACGACTCCTCGGAATAGCAGCAGCACTTCTCTCTCTCTCTGGAAATTCTCTGATTATTTTCTGTAACCTTAGAGAGAGGAGATGCTTCTGATATTATAGGCACGAGATGGGCTTTTCAAATTTTGAACGCACGCCCTGGTTTAATGCCAGATCCGGATTTTCTGGATCTGAGCTATTTCCGGATCTGAGCCCACAAGACCCGCGGACGTTACATAATTTGAACGGCCCACTCGACCCGCTCGACCCGTACGACCCGTACGCTCAGTACGCCCCGTACGCCACGCAGGCCGCGCAGAGGCTCGCGCACGAGCGCAACTAAAGCGCACAATGCGCCTAGCGACGAGCTGTCGTGCTAAGTGCAAAGTGCCATCAAAAAGCCACATTAAGCCTCAAAAGCCCATTAGCCCAAGCCCAAGTCCGAGCCCGAGCCCGAGCCCGAGCTCGAGTCCGAGTCCGAGTCCGAGTCCGAGTCCGAGTCGCTAAGCCCCTTCGGGGCTTAGCTCCAATCTATTTTTATTTTGGCCAAAAGTTGGTTTCTTATTCTCACCTCTATGTAAAATCCCCCCACATGGCACCCTCCATTGGGCCTCAACCCATGTGCATCTCTCTATTCCTTCATAAGTAATATATAGAGATACATATTGGTGTGATTTTCCGATGTGGGACTATCTTTTAACAATAGAATATTGTGAACACACACAACACATAGAATAAAACACCAACAATTCTCCACATATCTCTATATATATGAGTTAAGCGTTCCACATAATAACTGTCCATTATGCATTAGGATAGTTGTCGCTGACGACTTGAATCTTCCCGCATGGGTTGAACAACAGTATGATACAAGAATGGACTACGCCTTGAATTCTGTACCACAACTGTAATTTTTTCCACTCACATAATGTAGTTATCTGTGCTTCTGGCTGCACATTAAAGGCCTTGTGCCAGCCTGGATTTCAATGTATGTATTTTGGGCGTCTACAAATTTACCCTCAAAAAACGGCCTATTTTTCTGTCCATACATTATAGGTGAGTTCTTTATTAAAGAAACATGGCATGAAGCGTCCAACGCTTCCTTTGCGGTGCTACGCCACTATGACATGGCCTTAAGCCGAGGACCTTACCCCGAATCACTGGGAACCTCATCGTAGTGTCATACTACCCGTAGCATGAGGTCTAGCCCCTTTGTAGTGCCAAACTACCCAGCATGAAGCCTTACGCTTCTGTGCGGTGTTACGCCGCTACGACATGGCTTGCAAGGCTGAGGCTTTATCCCTAGCCGGGTTTACCTCATTGTGGTGTCATGCCACCCGTAACATGAGGAACACCTCCTCTTTGTAGTGCTGACTACATCCCTCTTTAATTCAATATACAGTATTAGGCCAACTGCCTATTTGCGGTGCTACGCCGCTGTGACTTGGCTAACATAGCCGAGGATTTACCTCCTTCGAGAACCTCATGGTGGAGTCACCGCCACATATAGCATGGAGTCACACTCCTTGTAGTGCTGTGCTACCATGTTTCCTGTAAAGCATAACAGACCTTCACTCAGTCTGAGAACTCATTAAGGCATTATGCCATCCTTCCTACAGGATCAATTTTCCGTAGAAAATTCATAGTAGACAACAGTGGTTCTGGGTTCGAAACCCTTCCATGTTCCGCAGAACAAGTACCCACTGTTAACTAATATTTTTCCAGTCAATAGTTCTCCCTTGAATCAAAAATTAGATATCTGGTAGATTTCTCTTTGAACCAATAACATAAAATTTATTGATAGGATTATAATGACACAATATTAGAATGCCTTCAAACCCATCTTCCTTGCTGTGTCCTCGACCAGCTGTCGTTTGAGGCCTTTCGTGAACGGATCCGCCAGGTTCTCCTGACTCCGAACATCGATCACTGCAATGATGCCTCGTTTGATGAGATCGTTCACTGCTCTGTGCTTTAACCGCACAGTCCTCTTCTTCCCGTTAAAGAGTTCATTTGATGCTACTGCTGCTGCCGCCTGGTTGTCACAGTATATCGGGATTGTCGGTATCTGAGCTCCAACCACTGGAAGATCATACATGAGCTTCCGAAGCCACTCTGCTTCATCTGCAGCAGCATCCAATGCAAAGAATTTAGATTCCATGGAGGAGCGAGATAACATTGTCTGCTTCTTCGATTTCCACGATATAGTAGCTCCGCCCAAGGCGAATATGAATCCACCTGTAGAATACTCGCTCTCCACCTCTGAACACTAGCTAGCATCACTGAAGCCTTCCACTACTGACGGATCTCCGCTGTAGTATAGTGCAAATGTCTGAGTCTTTTTAAGATATCTCATAACACGCTTCACAGCATTCCAGTGTTCAACGCCTGGGTTGCTAGTGAACCGACTCAGCATTCCCACCGCAAAAGCTATGTCAGGCCTTGTGGCAGTAGTAGCGTACATCAAGCTTCCGATGACGCTGGCGTACTCCAATTGCTTGACGCTTTCTCTCGAATTTGGCTCCAGCTTTTGATCACTCCGGTACGGTGTATCAATTATAGGAAGATCTTGATACCCGTATCGAGTGAGCATTTTCTCAATGTAATGAGATTGTGACAGTGCTATTCCCGTGCCTGTCCGGATGATCTTGAGCCCCAAGATAACATCGGCATCCCCCAAGTCCTTCATACTGAACTTGGTCGAGAGAAATTTCTTTGTCTCTGTGACACAGCTTAAATCCGTACCTAGGATTAGCATGTCGTCAACGTATAGACAAACGATAACTCCTCTTCCGTCAGCAAACTTAGTATAGACACACTTGTCTGTTTTACTGACCTTGTAGCCATTTGACCTTATCACTTTGTCAAACTTCTCATGCCACATTTTGGGAGCTTGTTTCAAACCATACAGAGACTTCATCAACTTGCAGACTTTGTCTTCCAGACCTCTGACGACAAAACCTTCTGGTTGTTGCATGTAGATCTCTTCTGTCAGCTCGCCATTAAGGAATGCCGTTTTCACATCCATCTGATGTGTATCACTAGTTTGTGTATTGCTGCTAGAGCAATTAACAATCTGATGGTTGTCATCCGAGCTACTGGAGCATAAGTATCAAAATAGTCGATCCCCTGTTTCTGAGCAAACCTTTTGGCCACTAGCCTGGCCTTGAATTTGTCGATGGTTCCATCTGCTTTCATCTTCTTCTTGAAGATCCATTTGCATCCGATGGGTCTTACTCCTTCTGGCAGGTCAACTAACACCCATGTATTATTGGAGGTGATTGAGTCAATCTCATTGTCTATCGCCTCCTTCCAGAATACAACATCTCTGGTCTTCATCGCTTCATCATAGGTAAGCGGATCTGCTTCCACATGATAAGTGACAAAGTCATCTCCGAAGTCTTTCGGCCTCCTTACTCGCTTAGTTGACGGCTCAGCGAGTTCTGGTTCAACTGGTGTCTCTTCGACAATAGCTTCTTCTTGGACTACTGGTTCTTTAATGACTTCTGTCTGCTTTGCACTCTCATCATTCTCCGGAAGATCCGCGAGAATAATATTTTTGTGCCTTGCAAACTTGTCTTCAAAATATTCAGCATCGCGAGATTCAATGATATGATTTGATTCTATATCAAGGAATCTCCGAGCATCACTCTTCTCGGCATAACCCAAGAAGATAGCCTTAGTGGTCCTAGTCCCCAGCTTCTGAATCTTCAGATCTGGGAGCTTCACGTAAGCCAGACACCCCCACACTCGAATGACATTCAAGTTAGGTCTGACTTTGAACCAGAGTTCATGAGGTGTTATGTCCGAAGTTGCATACGGTACTCTATTGAGAATGAAAGTAGCCGTTAATACAGTTTCTCCCCAGAAGCTCTTTGGAAGACCCGCAGTCAACAGCATAGAGTTCATCATCTCTGTCAACGTTCTGTTCTTCCTTTCTGCTACTCCGTTGGATTGAGGAGAGTACGGAGCCGTCGTCTCATTTATGATTCCATGTTCTTTACAGAATGATGAGAAATCATGAGACCGATACTCCCCGCCTCGATCACTCCTTAGCCTTTTGAGTTGTTGTCCAGTTTGCCGTTCAGCCTCGGTCCTGAACTCCTTGAACTTCTCGAATGCTTCGTCTTTAGACTTGAGCAGGTAGACAAAAGCATACTTTGAGAAGTCATCGATGAAAGTAATAAAATACTTCATCCCGGTTTTTGTAGAGAATTGCTTGAAATCACAGATATCTGAGTAAACCAACTCCAGAAGATCTGTGCTTCGATGGACCCTGTGAAAGGGTTTCCTTGTGATCTTCGTCTGAGCATACACTTCACATTTCTCTACCTTACCCCCACACTTGGAGATAAGTCCTAGGCTAGACATCTTGTTAATCCTTTTACAATGAACATGTCCTAGCCTATTATGCCACAACTCAAAAGAATAGTTCAAAGTAGAAATAGCATTAATATCATTTTTCTGGGTTACAACAAGCTGAATTTTGTACATTCCTTCAGTCTGGAAAGCTTTTTCGAAGAATGTACCCTTCTTGGACATCACCATCTGGCCAGCATTGATGTCCATCCTCAAGCCTGCGTTACAAAGTAGGCTCCCAGAGATCAGGTGTCACGCTCCGATTCCGTCGAATCGATAGTCGTCCCCCGGGCGTGATGCCGTGCGAACCTAAGTTGCGTTCGCACAAGGCATAGTCATAAGGTTATCCGAAACACAACATCAAATTAGAGTACGCAGAGAAATTGAATAACACATTTGAAATAAAAATAGACTTTTCATTGATAATATGAACTTTACATAGACTTCTTTTTACAATCATTGTCGCGCGGGCTACAACATGACTTCGACTTACAAAAATGAACGCCGATGAGATAGTCGTTCCATACATTACACCCTTTTATACAAGTAAAAACCAATACATATTTCCACCTGCTATGGCGGGAAGTCGAGTCGTCATTTTTCTTTGGACTGATGTGCGGTCTTCTTCAAAAGAAAATCCAGAAAACAAGCCTTCACACGGACGAGGCTTCAAAAGGGTTCACTTCGCCTTGAGCTTTCAAGTGGCACGCCCTTCGTAGTTCGGGGTACCTGCGTGGAGAGCGAGGATCAGTACATTACACTTTATACTGGTGCGTGGCTATTTAAGTTCCAAGCTCTCATTTGGTTGAAGAGTTTATATGACTTAGAGTATGAATGTTTCTAACCATCCTAATGAATTGCAAACAAGCATATGACAAGCATAGTAAAATTTATGTTGAAACTTACCGACGGCGGCCGCGCCGCGCCTTATGAAACTTACCATGTTCTTCCCTGTCAATTGTTATCATTTTCATACCAAGTGCAATATTTCGTGTGTTGGTCACTGACTCCCAGAGCCATCGTGGACTCCTCTAGCTTTTGTTAGACGGGGTCCTTTCAGCGTGAGTAGCGAGCCCCGCTGCAAGTCCTCGCCTAACCCGTGCCCAGCACAGCTAATTATTTGTTTCCCTATGCCCGCAACGGTCCCGTGGCCTCGGGTTGCCGTGCGGAGAAAACGCTCACCTTGTCGACAAGTTGTCCATGACCGTGCAAAGACATATTTTTAGTTGTTAAGACATAGCCTACATTTTCTTTTGAGAACTTGCTCATTCATTCGTGTCCGTGCACTTGCATTTATCTTTTCATTCGCAACAACACTATCGACTTTGCCTAAGAGGGGGGTCGAGAAGAGAAGGGTCAGCCACTCACCTTGAGTTTACTTCGGCGAGAGAACTTGCTTGGTTGCGCTAGACGTCGCCTACGCGATTACCTGAAATCGCACAAGCAACCGATTAGAACACTGCATTATTCAAGAAGTTCGATAGGAAATGCGAGTTCGAAATGCAAGCCATGAAAACCATCGAAAACATTCACGAAAGCGCATTCAGAAAACAAAGCCAAAACCAACGCAAGCGGCGTGAAAAGCAGAGCAACGGGAGGTCTCTCCCGACTCAGCCGCAGAGTCAATCCTCGAGGCACAGCCCGCTGAATATGGGACTTGGTTCCGAAGAAGACATTCCATAACGAGGAATAGGTCTTAATTCAACCGTTCCCGTTTGATCGACTCGGCCGATCCCGACCTATCGGTCCCGACCGAATCGATAGCGACAGTGTTCCTTTCTCGCACACCCCGTGGACAAAGTACGGGGCACGATGTAGGGACGGGGCACTACACCATAACCAACTAAGAAAAAGTTTTGTCCTCGAAACTTAAGAATAGAACCTACCTCTACGAGAACAATGAAGGGAACTTCTCCTTCATTTCAGACTCAAGCTCCCACGTCGACTCCTCGACAGAATGGTTTCTCCAGAGGACGCGGACTAGAGGAATAGCACGGTTGCGGAGAAGTTTATCCTTGCGCTCCAAGATTTGCACCGGCTCTTCGACATATGATAAGTCCGCCTTCAGGTCCAGCTTACCCAACTCTACCACATGTTCCGGATCGTGCACGTACTTCCGTAATTGTGAGACATGGAAGACGTCATGTACCTCTGACAATGCCGGCGGCAAGGCGAGTTGGTAAGCTACCGGGGCGACACGCTTCAATATTTCGAATGGGCCAACAAATCTTGGGCTCAACTTTCCTTTCGCACCGAACCGGGAAACTCCACGCATAGGCATCACCTTCAGGAATACATGGTCGCCTTCCGAGAACTCGAGGGGGCGTCGGTGCGTGTCGGCATAGCTTTTCTGCCGACTTTGTGCTATCTTCAATCTTTCTCGTATCAACTTGACCTTCTGCACAGTCTGCTCCACCAGCTCCGGACCAAGTATCTGCCGTTCCCCGACTTCATCCCAGCAAATGGGCGATCTACACTTCCGGCCGTACAAAGCTTCATACGGCGCCATTTGGATGCTGGACTGATAGCTATTGTTGTATGCAAACTCGGCCAGCGGTAGATGGACGTCCCAACTTGACTTCAAGTCGATCGCACAGAGTCGCAACATGTCTTCGAGAATTTGGTTCACCCGCTCTGTTTGGCCGTCAGTCTGAGGATGATAAGCTGAGCTGAACTTCAACTTGGTCCCCAGTGCTGAATGTAGACTACTCCAGAAGCGCGCTACGAACCGTCCATCCCGATCCGAGACGATAGAAACTGGGACCCCGTGCAGCCGAACTATTTCATCAAGATATATCTGAGCAAGGCGGTCGACGCTCCAAGTAACTTTGATGGCGATAAAGTGCGCTGACTTGGTTAGTCGATCGACGATGACCCAGATGGCGTCGTTTCCCCGCGGCGTCCTCGGCAAGCCAACAACGAAGTCCATAGTGATGTGATCCCATTTCCACTCTGGAATGGCAAGGTTCTGCATCTTCCCGCCCGGTCGCTGGTGCTCGGCTTTGACTTGCTGACAGGCCATACATTTTGACACAAAGAGCGCTACGTCCCTCTTCATGTCGTGCCACCAAAAGACAACGCGGAGGTCCTTATACATCTTGGTGCTGCCAGGATGCAAGGAATATTTTGCATAGTGTGCCTCCGTCATTATCTCCTTTCTGAGTTCTACGTCGTCCGGTACGCATAGCCGTCCCTTCACGCGCAACACTCCCGACTCGTCCTTTGCAAAGTCGAACGCTTTCCATGTCGATATCAGCTTCCGCATCTTCTCCAGGTACGGGTCGTCCTTCTGTGCAGACTTGATCCTCTCCAGTAGGCTCGGTTCCACCCGCAGTTGCGCCAGTTTCACGTCTCTGAAACGAACTCGAAGCTCGATGCCCATTCCTTCCAAGTCGCGCAGCAGTCGATCGTTGATGCATAATGAAGCTAAGTACTTTCGGCTCAGTGCATCCGCTACCACATTTCCCTTGCCTGGCGTGTAGTCGATCGATAAGTCATAGTCTTTGATTAGTTCGAGCCATCGCCTCTGCCGCAAATTCAGTTCTTTCTGGGTAAAGAGATACTTGAGGCTTTTGTGGTCCGTATAAATCCTGCACGCCACGCCATAGAGATAGTGACGCCACAGCTTTAATGCGAACACAATTGCCGCTAGTTCTAGGTCGTGCGTGGGGTAGTTCTTCTCGTGCGGCTTCAACTGCCGGGAAGCAAAAGATATCACCTTATCCCGCTGTATGAGCACACACCCCAAGCCCTGGCCAGAAGCATCGCTGAAGATTTGAAATCCCTCCGTCCCTTCAGGAAGAGCAAGTATCGGGGCCGAAACGAGCCATTGTTTGAGCTCCTGGAAGGAAGCTTCACAGTCGTCTGACCACTTGAACGCGACTCCTTTCTGGGTGAGGCGAGTCAACGGCGATGCGATCTTCGCGAAGTCCTTCACGAAGCGTCGGTAGTATCCCGCCAAGCCTAGGAAGCTTCGAATTTCGCTAACTGATGCGGGCCGTTTCCAATCAGCAACTGCCTCGACTTTCTTTGGATCGACTGCGATGCCCGCGGCGGAGATGATGTGCCCAAGGAATGAGACGCTGTCCAGCCAGAACTCGCACTTGCTCATCTTCGCATACAACTGATTCTCTCGAAGGGTTTGGAGTACCGTCCGCAGATGCTCTGCATGTTGCGCTCGATCCTTCGAGTAGACGAGAATGTCGTCGATGAAGACTACTACGAACTTGTCAACGAACGGACGGAACACCCGATTCATTAGATCCATGAAGACGGCAGGGGCGTTTGTCAGACCGAATGACATTACCAAGAACTCGTAGTGGCCATAACGAGTACGGAAGGCAGACTTCGGCACGTCATCTGGCTTGACTTTGAGTTGGTGATAACCCGATCGCAGATCAATCTTCGAAAACACGGTTGCACCTTGGAGCTGGTCGAACAAGTCGTCGATACGGGGCAGGGGGTATTTGTTTCGGACGGTGGCTTTATTCAATTCTCGATAGTCGATGCAGAGTCGCATCGATCCATCCTTTTTCTTTACGAATAGCACGGGCGCACCCCACGGCGAGACACTCGGACGGATAAACCCTCTGTCGAGCAATTCCTGAAGTTGTGCCTTCAATTCTTTCAATTATGCAGGAGCCATTCTGTACGGAGCCTTCGAGATCGGACGGGTGTCGGGGAATGTGTCGATGGTGAACTCTATTTCTCGATCGGGCGGCATGCCGGGTAGCTCGTCCGGGAACACGTCTGGGAATTCTGCCACAACGTCGGTCTGACCAGCGTTTGCACCATCCTGTCGCATGTCTCGAACGGAAGCTAGATAGCCTTCGCACCCGGAATGCAGCATCCGTCGAGCAGAAATTGCGGAGATCACCATGCAGGTCGGCGACGCCTCACCACACGAGTAGCAGAATTCAGGCACTCCAGGCATGCGGAATGTGACCCTCTTTTCAGCACAGTCTATGGTTGCGTTGCACGGCCCGAGCCAATCCATTCCCAGAATGATGTCGAAGTCCTTCATATCTAGAACTATCACATCCAGACCGATCTTTTGACCGCCGATACAGATAATCCCGCCGGCGCAAGCTAAGTTTGTGAGAATTGGTGTGCCCGAAGGCGTGCTTACGCTAAGGTCGAGATCTAATGATATTACAGGGAATTTGTGCTCGGCGGCAAAGTCCGCCGATATGAAACTATGTGAAGCACCTGAATCAAATAACACACGAGCAGGCACATTATTGAATTTTAGTATACCTGTCACTACGGTGTCTGATTCCATTGCTTCATCTCGAGTCATGGCATAGACGCGGCCCTGAGGGTTAGGGCGACGGTCTCGACCATTTTACGGTGTGGGATGAGTGGGCGGAGGAGGTCGAGGCGCCTGTCCTCGATTCTCTTGTCGGTGTTGTTGGGGCGGGGTGTTACGAGTTTGACGAAAGCTTGGACAATTTGGAGCTGTGTGACCCCTCTGTCCGCAAGCGAAACATTCAACGTTGCGGTGCCAGCAGTGGACTTCACGGTGTCCAAGTCGCCCGCAATTGGTGCACTTAGGTATCGTTTTCTCACCCTTGTAGCCGCCATTATTTGGACGCTTTGACGCGTCGTTGTTGCCTCCCATATGGCTAGGACGTTTGTGATTGGAGTTGCGCACAACGTCGTCAGCACTGGGAGGATGCAGGTTCTCAAGGCGGAGAGCGTGATTCAGAGCCTCGCCCGTGGTCTTGTACTCCGGGACGCCGACATGTGCACCAATAGATTGTCGCAGTCCCACTTCGAACCGTCGTACGCGGCACTCTTCAGTAGGCAGAAACGCACCAGCGAACTTGGACAATTTGTTGAACTCTGCGGCGTACTGCTGCACGGTCCTGTTCCCCTGCTTCAATGACATGAATTCGTTTTCCTTTGCTTGGCGAACGGCAGACGGAAGGTACTCGAGTTCGAAGGCCTTGCGGAACGTGGCCCAAGAGATCGGCGCGGTAGTGTTGTCCGGTCGAATCGCTCGCTTGCGCACGGCCCACCAGTCGTGCGCGTTCAACCGTAGTTGAAGTTGTGCGCAGGCGACTTGCTTTGAATCTTCGATGCCGAGAAGCTCGAAGTAGTCTTCTAGTTCTTCCAGCCAGTCGATCGCAATAGAAGGACCCTCGGTGCCGCTGAAAGAGGTGCGACACGCCTTCTTGAATTCTGACACTTCGAAGTTGTACTTCTTTGGTGCCGCTGGTTGAAGCTCGGGCTCCACCGTGTCGACTTCAATGGGTGGAATCGCCGGCACGGTGGTAGTAGGTACGGTGACGGTAGGTGCCGTCGCAGAATTCCCGTTGGCCGCAAACGTCTGGACGATCTGCTGCAGGGTATCCATCTGCTTTTGTTGAAGTTTGATGTGCGCATCGAAGCGAGCTTCGAACTGGGCCTGTCGTTCCTCTAGTCGTTGATGTCGGTTCTCGGACTGGTTCCGCTGTGCCTCCATCATGTACAGCATCTTTTCGATGGTATCGTTAGAAGGTCCGGCCTGTGGACGATGCGAACTACTAGAGCCGCTGGAAGCGCTCTGTTCTTGCTCGGCCGTGGGTTCCGCTACTTCTGCGATACGAAGGCAACGCATCAGTCTCAAATTATTACGGACTCATTGTATGGAACAACTTATCTCATCGTTGCGTGGTCAATGGTTTGAAACTCTAGACGCGAGGCCAAAGAATGTAAAGCCGTGCTCTGATACCATTATGTCACGCCCCGATTCTGTCGAATCGATAGTCGTCCCCCGGGCGTGATGCCGTGCGAACCTAAGTTGCGTTCGCACAAGGCATAGTCATAAGGTTATCCGAAACACAACATCAAATTAGAGTACGCAGAGAAATTGAATAACACATTTGAAATAGAAATAGACTTTTTATTGATAATATGAACTTTACATAGACTTCTTTTTACAATCATTGCCGCGCGGACTACAACATGACTTCGACTTACAAAAATGAACGCCGATGAGATAGTCGTTCCATACATTACACCCTTTTATACAAGTAAAAACCAATACATATTTCCACCTGCTATGGCGGGAAGTCGAGTCGTCATTTTTCTTTGGACTGATGTGCGGTCTTCTTCAAAAGGAAATCCAGAAAACAAGCCTTCACACGGACGAGGCTTCAAAAGGGTTCACTTCGCCTTGAGCTTTCAAGTGGCACGCCCTTCGTAGTTCGGGGTACCTGCGTGGAGAGCGAGGATCAGTACATTACACTTTGTACTGGTGCGTGGCTATTTAAGTTCCAAGCTCTCATTTGGTTGAAGAGTTTATATGACTTAGAGTATGAATGTTTCTAACCATCCTAATGAATTGCAAACAAGCATATGACAAGCATAGTAAAATTTATGTTGAAACTTACCGACGGCGGCCGCGTCGCGCCTTATGAAACTTACCATGTTCTTCCTTGTCAATTGTTATCATTTCCATACCAAGTGCAATATTTCGTGTGTTGGTCACTGACTCCCAGAGCCATCGTGGACTCCTCTAGCTTTTGTTAGACGGGGTCCTTTCAGCGTGAGTAGCGAGCCCCGCTGCAAGTCCTCGCCTAACCCGTGCCCAGCACAGCTAATTATTTGTTTCCCTATGCCCGCAACGGTCCCGTGGCCTCGGGTTGCCGTGCGGAGAAAACGCTCACCTTGTCGACAAGTTGTCCATGACCGTGCAAAGACATATTTTTAGTTGTTAAGACATAGCCTACATTTTCTTTTGAGAACTTGCTCATTCATTCGTGTTCGTGCACTTGCATTTATCTTTTCATTCGCAACAACACTATCGACTTTGCCTAAGAGGGGGGGTCGAGAAGAGAAGGGTCAGCCACTCACCTTGAGTTTACTTCGGCGAGAGAACTTGCTTGGTTGCGCTAGACGTCGCCTACGCGATTACCTGAAATCGCACAAGCAACCGATTAGAATACTGCATTATTCAAGAAGTTCGATAGGAAATGCGAGTTCGAAATGCAAGCCATGAAAACCATCGAAAACATTCACGAAAGCGCATTCAGAAAACAAAGCCAAAACCAACGCAAGCGGCGTGAAAAGCAGAGCAACGGGAGGTCTCTCCCGACTCAGCCGCAGAGTCAATCCTCGAGGCACAGCCCGCTGAATATGGGACTTGGTTCCGAAGAAGACATTCCATAACGAGGAATGGGTCTTAATTCAACCGTTCTCGTTTGATCGACTCGGCCGATCCCGACCTATCGGTCCCGACCGAATCGATAGCGACAGTGTTCCTTTCTCGCGCACCCCGTGGACAGAGTACGGGGCACGATGTAGGGACGGGGCACTACATCAGGTTCTTAGCAATTCCAGGAACATGCTTTACTCCTTGAAGCGTCAGAGTGTTCCCCGATGTGAGTTTCAGCTCCACCGTCCCGATCTCCAGTACTTCAGCTTGTGCCTGGTTTGCCATTATGACTTTCTCGGAAGTTGGCTCATAGGAGTCGAACCATTCCTTGTCTGAGCAGACATGACATGTCGCACCAGTGTCTATCCACCAGTCCGAGTCGACCCCCACATTTGCAACCTGCGCTATCATTGCAACCAGATTAGTAACCAAAGAAACCTTACTAGGCTCACCTTTTTCTGGTTCCTTGCAGTCACTTTTGTAGTGGCCCTTCTTGCCACATTTGTAACAAGTCACATGGGACTTGGACTTCTGATTCTTGAATGAAGGACTCTTCACTTTCAGATTAGTGAAGTCCTTCTTCTTCTTGTGAGGAGAAGCCGCCTGCTTCCCCTTGTACTCTCTGGTTTGGACCAGATTTGCTTTTGCCAGTTGTTTGGACAGAGAATCCATCTTCTGTTGAGAGCGCATCTCGTCCTCAACATGGATCTCTTGCAGGAGATCTTCCATACATATGTCTAGCTTCTTGCGGTGCATCCTTGCATAGAAGTTGCTCCAACCCGCAGGAAGTTTAAAGACGATTCCTCCAACGACAAACTTGTCGACAAGAGGCATCTTCTCGTCATCCAACTTTTGGCGCAGCTTCAGAAACTCCTTTACTTGGGACAGCATAGCCTTCTCATCTTCGAAGGTCCACTTGTGGTATCTTTCAACCAAGAAGATCTTGGACCGATTCTCGTCATCTTCGTACAATTTTCCCAAGGAGTCCCAAATCTCTTTGGCAGAATTCTTCTTGGAATAGGACTCTGCCAGAGAGTCTTCCATGCTATTGAGAATCAACAGTTTACAGATACTGTTTTCTCTAATCCATTTTGCCTGCTTGGACTTAGCAGCTGCAATAACTTCTGCGGTTCCGGTTGTTGGAACGATCGGTTCTTCCTCATTCAGCACGTGATCAACTTCCACGAGTTGAATGTTTAAGGTTACTTTCCGTTTCCAGATTTGGAAATGTTCGCCGTCGAATTTCTCCAACTTGTTAAAGTCGGTATTGACGAGCGATGCACGTGAGTTATCCATCTTTTCGATGTAGCTTTGAGATTGTTAGTCCCTTGGCGAACAATCGATGGAAAACCACGAATTCAGAAACTATTGTAAAGATAATGTTTCCAGCAACAACACCTTAAAGAAGGTGATGTTGTATTACGGGAATCTAAAAAGATTTCGTAATATTTTTCGAAGGCAACAGAACCGTATGACTTCTAAAGAGAAGCGACGGTATTCTCGAAGGCAACAGAACCGTATAACTTCTAAAGAGAAGCGACGGTATTCTCGAAGGCAACAGAGGAAGAAGAAAGCCTGCTGGGGTGAAAGATCACCGGCGCTCAAAGCTATATCCGCCTTACGGACAAGCCTCCAGGAACCAACAAGTTCGAAGAGAACTTTAGAACGCTGGCCAAAAATGTCGACGACTCCTCGGAATAGCAGCAGCACTTCTCTCTCTCTCTGGAAATTCTCTGATTATTTTCTGTAACCTTAGAGAGAGGAGATGCTTCTGATATTATAGGCACGAGATGGGCTTTTTAAATTCTGAACGCACGCCCTGGTTTAATGCCAGATCCGGATTTTCTGGATCTGAGCCATTTTCGGATCTGAGCCCACAAGACCCGCGGACGTTACATAATTTGAACGGCCCACTCGACCCGCTCGACCCGCTCGACCCGTACGCCATCAAAAAGCCACATTAGGCCTCAAAAGTCCGAGTCCGAGTCCGAGCCCGAGCCCGAGCCCGAGCCCGAGTCCGAGCCCGAGCCCGAGCCCGAGCCGCTAAGCCCCTTCGGGGCTTAGCTCCAATCTATTTTCATTTTGGCCAAAAGTTGGTTTCTTATTCTCACCTCTATGTAAAATCCCCCCACATGGCACCCTCCATTGGGCCTCAACCCCATGTGCATCTCTCTATTCCTTCATAAGTAATATATAGAGATACATATTGGTGTGATTTTCCGATGTGGGACTATCTTTTAACAATAGAATGTTGTGAACACACACAACACATAGAATAAAACACCAACAGTAAGAGATGTTATTTAAAAATATCGTACAAAATCATACATAAAAAAAATAACAAATGAATATTGTGAAAACAACTCTAAGCACAAGTAAAATACAAGAATGAAAAATAATGACATCAATAATTAGTGATTAATTAAAAAAAAGTGTTAGTCTCTAATAACATCCATTCTAGTACTTAAAATGTGACTTATTATTATTATTATTATTACTAAACATTAAAAAATACTATAGTGCACGCATAAAAGTCATATTAATAATCAATATTAAGCAAAAGTATTAGATTTAGTAACATATTTTAGCACTAAAACAGTGCTTCTTTAATAAACATTAAAAAATACTATAGTGCAATGCTCTCTTTCTGAAATTAAAAATATCTTCTGAAATATATTTAGAACCTTTTCCCAATGAATACCCGTATAATATGTGATTTCGTGTTGATTCCATTGTCACAAAAGATTTAACTATATAATGTAATATATAATTGTGTTAAGTAATAAATTTACCTTAAATATCAGGTTTTGTGAAGACTTCTTGTGAGTGTTTGGTAAAATTATAAACAAACCTTCTGCCAGCTTTTATGTCTGTATCACATCTATAACTTCGATTATAGACACAATTTTCAGTCAAAACCTCTGCAAATAGTGCCCAAGCCTTCTTCCGTCAGAATGGAGTCGGCTATGGATCAATACAAAGCACAACAGAAGAATTGCCAAAAAAAATTCTTTTAGGTGCCCGCCTGTCAACTCGAAGAAAGTTACAATCAAAAGAGAGCATTGCCATTGCCATAAAACATACAACATCAGTTTGTTGGTTAGTTGGCCTACCATTTTGGTAATGTGACCAAGAAGGACCTCTAAGCTCCCCTAGACTAGAAAAGAGTCTAGGTGAAATGGTAAGATGAGGCAATTTGCTGTAGCGAAATTCATTCGCTCTATGCACTTCCTCTCTGAACATGCGTGGGACAATTTATTAGTATTTTTAAGTTGTTTCTGGTGGTTGATGTCCGAAGCCGGTCATCAGCATTCAGGTGTTTAGATTCTTCTCTGGTTCGACTGTGATTGAAGAAAACAGCTTTATAATATATTTTAGAGCAAATATTGACCATTCAGTTTCCTAGATTGGTATATCATTATTTCTTATATATTTTCTGTTCTTGATTTGGTTGAAGAAATGAACCATCAATTTGATTTTGAAGGTCTTTTATCAGTTTGTAAGATATTCATAGCTTCATCTCTGTTGAATGATGACAGGCTGCCAAAGAAGCAAGATCTGACAAGGAAGCTGTGATTAAGTTTTTCCGCGCATGTAATTCGATGGCACAGAAGCGAAACCCAACTAGGGACATCAAGCATAAGAAAAGAATAGTAGCACCCAATGCTAAAAGAAAATGTTAGTTCGTTCTCCCAAAACCTAGTCTTCTAATTGCATGCATACTTGCATCCAAGACATTTCCCATCCAAAGGTAATAAATTGTATGTCTTGTGTAATCAAATGTATGTCTTGTACATAAAACGTTCTCTTGCATGATTAAAACCTCAGAGTAACTTAAAATTATAAAAAACAGAAATAAATATATTGATCCTCTTGCGTTTCATGAGTACTACATTATACTGACCACTTTCTTCTTTTATAAATTTTATAAAACAAAGTGATGACCAGTGTTATAAGTTTCTATAGAAAAATATAAACGATAGGGATGATCTATGTAATTAGTTTAAAAAAAGGATAATTTTTGTAATAAATGTAATGATAGGAATAGTTAATACAATTTGCCCAACAAGTGAAAAGGTAAAAATCTAGAAATCACCATTTTCATGCCACGAGTTTCATACTCTTTGAAGCTTGTTGTGCGACATATTCCGATACGGGCATATATATATATATATATATATATATATATATATATATATATATGTGTGTGTGTGTGTGTGTGTGTGTGTGTGTGTGTGTGTGTGTGTGTGTGTGTGTCGTTTTGATAATTCACACAAATATTAAAGAAAAGAAACTAACAGGATGTAAACGAGAGGATGAATTAAATTAAAGAGATGATGAAATATTTAATATTGAGATTTGGATGTTGAGAGAATGAGCGAGGGGAGAGAGCTCCCTCGATGGGAGCGCTATGCAGAGACAATTATTAGGCATAGGAAAATGCTAAAGTGACCGTAGGTCTTCCCTGCGCCTATCTTATTCCCCCAACCACCCCCCCCCCCCCCCCCCCCCCCCCCCACCCCCCCCACCCACACACACACACAAAAAAAAAAAAAACAAAACATGGGTCCTACCCCAAAAAAATTTAAACCCTCCTCCAATGGGGGACTGACACGTGGCTGCGGATCAGGACCGTGGTAACATATCGTGGTCCATGTAGCACTACCGTTAAAGATATATGGTGAGGCTGATAGGATTTTTTTACAAGATTAAATAAATAGGTATCACCACAGCAACCCTAACCCTAAGTGAAATCCAATCTAACCGCCCGCGCGTTCAGCCAATCAAAGTCTAATCGATCCTTCTTCTAATCGGAATCAGAATATATATAGGTTTTGGATTCCCAGTCCCACTCATTCCGTCCCTCCGTCCGATTCTTCCTTCTTCTAATTACAATAAGTTTCCTAGTCACTATATATACTTGTATATACTGCTAGCCGCCGCCTCCTGTCGAGGACCACCACCGTGTTCTCCCCTGCACTGCACACTAATAAATTCTCCTCCAATGGCAGCGGAATATGACCCCCCACAAATAGGGATTTGCTTTACTGAAGGCAACACAACCATGATCTTAGAAGCATTCGTGTTGGAAGCATGCAACGTCGAGTTCAACTTCCTCTTCACAGACAAAGACTACTTAGACGGTGACCTTGGCGATGACGACTATGGCAAAGACATCGAATATTTCTCCCTCCCCTTGAAGGATGACGAAGACGGATCCTTCTTATCCCGAAAGCTCTTATCGGACATGATCTCTAGCCTCCCCTCCTGCAAGGACAATGCCGAGAACATGACCATCCTACGTACACGGGAAGACACCATCTACTTCCTCCTCGACTACGCTCTTAGACGGATGCTGCGCGACTCTGCATCCCTCGGGGTCCGTCAAGGGGCCTCTTTCTTACTAATCTTCAGCAAGAGACCGTCATCAATATCGATGATGAGCGACCGGGGGACCGTCCTCACCAGTCCGGCCGGCAACCTTTTGAAGCAGCACAAGCTGAAGCGGCACAATAAGCTGAAGCGGCACAAGCTGGACAACGGCAGCTGTGCTATTTGCTTAGAGAATCTTGAGGGAGGGGACGACTTGACGTACATACCTTGCTTGCACACCTTCCACTCTCGATGCCTCGTCGAGTGGTTGCTCAAGAGCCCAACCTGTCCTCTCTGCAGGTACCAGATGAATTGGAGAGTATATCTATATAGGCGACGAATCTGAATCACCTTGATGATGGCGACTTATAATAGTATCGTTCACTAATCGACCTAATTTTTTTTGTTGAGGATCCATGGGGGGTGGTTTGTGTTCTTGTATCCTATGGTTGAGGATGGATGGATGACCTGGGTTAATTGTTTCAATAAGATTTCAATAGAAACAGTTTCTTTTCATGAGGGCTTGTTTGGTAAAATAGATTTTGTTTTGGATTTGGAAATCCAAAATTCAAATCCAAATCCAAATCATGGATTTTCAAATCCAAATCCAAAGCAAAATCCAACTCCAACCAAACATAGAATTTGGTAAAATAGACTTATGATTAACAATTATGATAATAAAAATACTATTTCATAAAATAATAGTTATTATATTTAATATAACAACGAAATTATTAAAAAATGATTTTTTTTTTTCCCAAAATCCAACTTTCCAAATTTTTGATTTGGTTATACTTTCCATATCTAAATTCATCTCCAACCAAACATGGGATTCCATGAATTTAACTCAAAATCCACAAAATTCTAAAATCTACCTCTAAATACGGTTTACCAAACGGACCCTAAAGACAGTTATGGAAAGGTTTTGGTACATAGAATATTTTTCTGATATATCAAATTGATGGTTGGTTGACAGAAAATATTCAAGACATGCCTTTTAGAACATAGACATTATAAGCAAGCCATATCCAGTATTGGGGGGTAGAGGTGAGCATCAGTTCGGTTCGATTCAGAACCGTTTATTTGAAAACGACTTAAAACGTAATTTTTAAAACCGGAAACCGAAACGTTATCAGAAAAATCGATCAAAACAGAACCAAATTAAAACGGTAATTTTTTTTTTCGGTTGGTTCGATTTCTTCTGAAATCCGTTAGAGGGATTGCTTACGTCTCTACAGTTTTTTGCAAGGAAAAAAATTACAAACAACCAACAGTTTATCAACAACCTAATTTCAAAACTGGAACTGCCCTTGATGTAGTGGTTATCAACTTTTTTTTCTTGGTATTTCAAAACTTGTGGTGACCGTAGACGTAGACTCTTTTCTAATTGAAACTGAAACAGTCCCTTGAAGTAGAGGTGAACATTCATAAAATGGCATTAAAATCCGACAAGAAATTGAGCCTACTTTCTTCGAGCAAATATGAAAAAAAGAAAAAAAAAAAAAAAGAAAAGGCAGCAACCGCGCTGGGATGAAGAGAAATAGGTGTTTATTGAATCGTTGTTAGCTCGAAACTGTTGGATATTTTTCATAAAATTAGAACTTTTGTAGTGGAGGAGGAAGTCGTTTCCATGAATGGTAGGAGAGCATGAATTAATGAGATGATGAAATCTTTGTTGAGATTTGGACGTTGAGAGAGAGGGAGAGAGCTCTCTGCATGGGAGCGCCATAGACAATTAGGGATATATGGCGCGGCTGATTTTTTACAGATTAAATAAATAAATAGGTATCACCACACCAACCGGAATCCTAAGTGAAGTCCAATCTAACTGCGCATTCACCCAATCAAAGTCTAACTGATCCTTCTTCTATAATCTTTTTTTTGCTAAAAGGAAACCTTGCATTAAGGAACAACTGATTGTAAGTTAGCCATACAATAATTAATATAAACTTGAATACAATGAGGTCATGAACATCAAATAGATACAGATAGTTCAAATGAACTTAACACCAGAGAATAAGAAACTAAAATGTGAGCAACCTTATTAGCTTTCCGCGGAATAGAGTTGAAAGAGATTCCATTTTCAATGCTGAGCACTTCTCGTCCTTCTTCTTTTGCATGACGCGCTCTCCAAAGAACGTCATAGTCCTTGTGGTTGATGGCATGCGACAGAGTCTTACAATCACCCTCTACAATGACATTGGAAGAGCGATATCTTCAACTGAGCTCTATAGCCAAACGAAGAACCAGTCCTTCTGCTTCCAATGGCTATCCACCGGTCTGGTGACTCAAGATAGCAGCTATAAAGCACCCAAGATTGTCCCTTAAGATAGCAGCCCCGCTCATATTATCCTTGAAGAAAGCCCTATCAAAGTTAATTCTCCAGAAATTTTGTGGAGGAGCACGCCAAAAGCCATCAAGAGGGTCAACTGGTTGAGGAGATGGAGCATGTTGTTGAACATAGCTTTTAACTTCGAATTTAGCATGCAATCTTTGAGCAGAAGCAATAATACTAACTGGACAGAACTTCTTGGATTGAAACAATATTTGTTCATTCCTAGCCTCCCATAGCGACCACAATAAGTGGAAACAAGTAATTGCAGCCTCTTGAATATCAATTATTTGGAAGTGTTTTTTTGATGGACTAGAGTGGAAAGATGGAAGCTTTTGAAGTGTTTTGGTGGATCAGAAGATGTTAGTTCGTTCTCCTAAAATCTATAGCCAGTCTTTTAATTGCATGCATACTTGCATATATCCAAGACATTTCCCATCCAAAAGCAATCAAATGTATGTTTTGTGTAAACAAATGTATGTCTTGTATGAAGTTCTCTTGCATGATTAAAACTTCAGAGTAACTAAAAATATTAAAAAAAAAACTCAACTGACAGAAATGTATACTGAGTGCTTCTATTAGCTAGCATCTTTGGCTTCAGAGTCTTTAACATATATTTGCACTGTTTTCCTTGATCAACACTAGTTATTACTAAACCTGTAAATGGACCGGATTTTGATCCGGACCCGCTCCGGATCCGTGGTTTTTAAACGGATTTGGATCGAGAAATTTGATCCATTGAGCCGTCAACGACCCGTATCCGTTTACCCGTTTAATAAATGGATCGAATACGGATCAAGGCTGATCCGATCCGTTAATGACCCTGCCCGTTATAAAATTAATTAATAATATTTTTAAATATACTAATACTGATAAAATATGAAATATACACTATAATTTTCTTGATAACCCAAACGTCTCCGTCCATTAAATCTGTGCATTGGAAAAGAAGAAGAAATCCCACCGTTTAGTTTACCAAAAGCTTAAAAGGTTGGGGCCCACCGTTTAGTTTACCAAAAGAAGAAGAAATCCCAACCGTTGGGCTCCTCTCATTACTCATACCAAGCTAATAAAGCTCCTCCCACCTCAATTAATGCTAGTACCTTTGGACCATTTCCTATATATACAGGAAGCCCAGCTCCAAAGCATTGCAGAGCATGAAGCCAGCTCCAAAGCACGATAAAGTAAGCTCCTTTGGACCATTTCCTATATATATATTGCCATCCTCAAGCTTAGAAGGTTGGGCTTCCTGTACGTCTCTCACTTTTTATGAATGAAAGAAGAAATCTGCTCCAGACTTCCAGAGTGGTTATCGATCTACTGATCTGGTAAGGGAGTCATCTTCGTTTTACAAATTATTCAGTTCTTTCATCACTAGGCTAATGGGTTACTTTATTTACAATCAAATCTTGGTAATTGATTGTTATTTTTCTGGTTTGAATCCCTCTTTTTTTCAGAAAATTCTTGATTTCAAAGATGGTTGATGATGCTGGAAAAAAAGATGAGCAGGGGAATGTTGTTGAAGTGGATGCCAACGGGAAGGCTATCGAAGTACCTTCAACTTCGCCAAAGAAGCGAAAGTTGACATCAACGGTATGGCTTGACTTTGAGAAAAAAAGAAATCCAGATGGAAGTGAAAGTGCAAAATGTAAGCATTGTCGTAAGGTACTGGTATCTGGAGCTGATAAAGGAACAAGTCATTTGAGAAATCATTTGTCTAGGTGTAATAGAAGAAACAAGAGAGCCATTGATCAACTACTGCTAACTGCAGAAACTAATGACTCAGGTACTACATCAATTGAAAGCTTTAAGTTTGATCAAGAGAGAAGTCGTATGGATTTTGCTAAGATGGTCATTAAGCATAACTATTCATTTAGTATGGCTGAGCATGAATACTTTGAAATTTTTGTAAACCATCTTCAACCAAGTTTCAAGCTTGTGTGTAGAAATACAGTCAGGTCAGATATACTCAAAGTACACAAAAAAGAGAAAGAGAATATGTGCAATTTTTTTGAACGATATCCTGGTAGGGTTAGTCTTACTACTGATCTTTGGACGTCTGATCATCAAGATATTGGATACATATGTTTGACATCGCATTTTATTGGTGAGGATTGGGAATTGAAAAAGAAAATACTTGCTTACAGATGTATTGAGTATCCTCATGATGCAGAAACTCTTTTTCGATACATCACTGACCTGATTTTGGATTGGAATCTTGAAAAGAAATTGTTATCCATGGTGGTGGATAATGCATCTGTGAATGATGCAATGGTGAGAAGCTTGAAGAGTTGGCTTTGTGACAAGTCTCTGATCTTACTGGAAGGTAAATTATTTCATGTTCGTTGTTCTGCTCATATACTTAATTTGATTGTTCAAGATGGGTTACAAGTAATTGGAGGCTTCATTTTTAAGGTCAGAGAATCTGTAAAATACTTGAAAAGGTCTGGTTATGCAACACAAAAATTCAATCATGCAAAAAACCAACTCAAGTTGAAGGATAAGAAAAAAAGTTAAATTGGATTGCCCTACCAGGTGGAATTCAACTTTTTTGATGATTAAAAGTGCTCTTGAAATGAAAGAGGTGTTTTGGCGCTTGTCACAAACAGATCGTAATTATAAATTTCATCCGACTGATGAAGAGTGGAAAATAGCTCAAGTTATCTCTGATTGTTTGGAACATTTTTTTGATGCAACGAATCATTTTTCTGGTTCCAATTTTCCTACCTCAAATGTGTTTTTTCCTGATATATGTAAGATTAAAATGCATTTGTCTAAGTGGGAAAAAAGTGAGCATGAGTTTTTACGGTCGATGGCTGGCCCCATGAAAGAGAAGTTTGACAAATATTGGGATGAATGCAGCTTGGTTCTAGCAGTAGGTGTTGTTTTTGATCCTAGATTTAAAATGCAGTTGGTTGAATATTATTATGAACAACTTCATGGTTCGGAAGTTTATGAGTATACTGAAAGAGTTCGCAGTGCTATGTTTGAGCTTTTCACTGAGTATGGAGATGATTCATCTCAATCTGAGATGGAATCATATTTGGAAGGTAGTGATTCTTGTATTGACAAAACAGTAGCCTCTAGAGATGATGGATTGAGTGGATTTGATGCATTTGTGACGAAGGTGTCTTCTCATATTGTTGTTAAGAAAAAATCTGAATTGGAGCAATATCTGGAGGAGCCTTTATTTCCAAGAGCTGAATCCTTCAATGTTTTAAACTGGTGGAAAATTAATAGTGCAAAATTTCCTACTTTAGCAAGAATGGCTCGAGACATATTAGCAGTTCCAGCAACTACAGTAGCTTCTGAGGCAGCGTTTAGTGTTGGAGGAAGAGTGATTGATGAATCCCGTGCCTCTATGCTTCCAGAAACTGTAGAGGCTTTGGTGACAACTAAAGATTGGCTTCCCTCTCGAAAACGAAAAAGTAAGTTTTTATGGTGTTCATATGCATTTAACGTTATCGCTGATTTTCTCATTATACATACGCTGAGTTCCAATTCCTTTTATGTTTCTTTCTATGAAGGATATGTTTTACAATATGAAGCAGAGGAGATGACAAAATAAACTCATGTCCTGGCCTTCATGTGCTGCAGAGATGTGTAAGTATATTTATATGATTATTATGTTGCTTTATAGCTAATTAGCTTACATTTTGTATAACAGCTACTTTTCTTGGTAGAAAAAATAACTGAGCTGATCAGACTTATTCTCCATGGCTGTGGCAGTGGCAGTGCGGGACAGAGCGGGAGAGGAGGAGCCTCTATAAATAGAGCAATAAAGAACTGCTCTCTCTATCAAACCCAAAAAAAAAAAAAGTTTTGTACGTAGTAGTCTTGTTTGGGAAGAGCTCAACCCTAACGCGAACAGCATACTCTTCTTCTTGATTGGGCTGCCTGCCATGGAGAATAAGTCTGATCAGCTCAGCACCACCAATGCCATGAACGACTCTCCTCCTCCTCCTTCGATCATCCCACTGCCACTGTTATACAAAATGTTATACAAAATGTAACAATGCTTGAAAAAAATTAGCTTACATTTTGTATAACAGCTACTTTTCTTCGATCATCCCACAGCTACTTTATAGCTAATTAGCTTACATTTCATTCAATTTGCCTTGTATGATATTATAACAATGCTTGAAAAAAAAATAACTGTTTCCTTTTGTTCATACAGGTTTTGACTGGTGATCGTATCTAAATTGTGTCTAAAGTATAATGCATGAAGTTGAAGGTCACTGATGCTTATGTTCTTTTTTGTACTCATATATAAACATTGGAGGGTTTAGTATTTTGGTTATATTTGTTTATCATTAAGGAGTATTTTGGCCATGTAATTTTACTTGTTGTGAACTTGTGAACCTTCATTTTGTTCAAATTCCTTTAGTGTTTTATGAGATATTATTTTAAAATTCTAATATTATTGTTTAAAATTTGAAAATATTGATTATTATTAACGGATCGAAGAAACCCGGCGGGTATTCGTTAATCTGCCGGATACGGATTCGGATCGAGCTATCAATGGTCCGACGGGTAACGGATCGGGTATGGATCGAAGATTTTCAATTACTAAACGGATCCGGATCTATGTTGATCCGCTCCGTATCCGGTCCATTTACAGGTCTGGTTATTACCACATAATCTAGACCCCATGAGGCAGGGAGAGGAGTTTTTGTAGCACTTCCATGCATGTTGGTGGAGGAGGAAGAAGACGATTCCATGAATGGTGGAAGAGGACGATGGAATCTTTAATATCGAGATTTGGACGTTTTGAGAGAGAGAGAGAGAGAGAGAGAGAGAGAGAGGGGGGGGGGGGGGGGGAGAGCTCTTTGCCGAGACAATTATTAAGGACTAGTAAATACACGTGCTTTGCACGTATAATAATATATAATAAGAACATTATTCAATTATAATCAAATGTTCTTCTAACTCATATGGTTAAGATGTGAGGTATTTTTCTTGTTTGGTTGAGTTCGATCGATTCCCTATGTTGAATATATATAACAATTTTAAACTTTTTCAACATTTGTTTATATAATTTTTTTTAAAATAAAATGGACCGTGATATAATGACAGCTTAGACGGCTCACTTTTGTGCCGTTTTGAAGCCTCATCATATAAGATTAAATAGGTATCACCAACCCGAAACCTAAGTGAAACCCAATCTAACCGCCTGGTGCGTTTACCCGATCAAAGTCTAATCGATCCTTCTTCTAATCAGAATCCGAATATATATAGGTTTTGGATTCCTATTCCCACTCATTCTCTCTAGCCGTCCCTCCGTCCCTCCGATCCTATCCTTCCTTCCTTAACCTTCCTTCTAACTACAACATATAGGTTTCGGATTCCTATTCCTACTCATTCTCTCTTACTCTATTTATATATACTCCTTCTATCCATGCATGTACATGTCCCCGACTCGAGAATTAATCTATTTACTGCTCGTCGTGTCGACGACCATCACTGTGTTCTCGATCCCCTTCTTCCCTTCCCCACAGAACCCTCCACCACTAATAAATTCTCCTCCAATGGCAGCGGAGCGATCTGACCCACAGATAAAGGTTTGCTTTTCCGAAGGTAACACGACCACGATCTTAGAAGCATTCGTGTTAAAGGAAGCATGCAACGTTGCCGAGTTCGAGTTCTACTTACTCACAGACAAAGACTTACTGGATTACGACACCAGTGACGATTACAACGAATGTTTCTCCCTCCCCTTGAAGGATGACGAAGACGGCTCCTTCCTAACCCGAAAGCACTTATCAGACATGATCTCCCTCCTCCCCTCCTGCAAGGACAACACCGAGAAGATGACCATCCTACGCACACAGGAAGACACCATCTACTTCCTCCTTGACTACGCTCTTAGGCGGATGTTGCTGCGCAACTCTGCATCCCTCGACGGGGTCCGTCCAGGGGTCTCTTTCAACCTAGTCTTCTTGAGGAGATCGGCATCACCGATGGTGACCGGCAACCTTCTGAAGCGGCACGAGCTGGACAAGAACGACGACTGCAGCATCGACAGCTGTGCTATTTGCTTAGAGAATCTTGAGGGAGGGGACGACTTGACGCGCATGCCTTGCTCGCACACCTTCCACTATCGATGCCTCGCCGAGTGGTTCCCCAAGAGCCGCACCTGTCCCCTCTGCAGATACGGGATGATATGGAGCGTAGATGATGACTCTAAATCATCTGATGATGACGACTTATCGACCTAATTTTGTGTTTGTATTCTTGTATCCTACGGTTGAGGATGGATAGATGACCTGGGTTAATTGTTTGAATAAGATTTTTTTTTTCTTTTAATTAGATGCATTTTAGACAGTTATGGAAAGGTTTTTTTTTTTTTTTGAAATCCCACTCACACACGCAATTGGGGGGCTCGAACCTTGCCAGCCCCTCCGGGTGTCCGCTCTAATACCACTAGGCTAGAGAGCTCGGACTTTATGGAAAGGTTTTGGTACATACAATATGAAAAAATATTCACGACACAAAATATTCACGACATGCCAAAATTATTTCCAACTGTAGTTGTGTGCTTTTGGAACATAGACATTATAAGCAAGCCATATCCAGTATTGGGGGTAGAGGTTGTAATGTCCTGTCCCGCTCAGTCAATCGGAGGAATCGAAACGCCAACGGCGTTCGAACTTAGCCATGCAACGGCTGCTTGAAGACTGTAAAACTCCCAAATTTTTGTGGATTTTTATATTGGCTTAAATTAAATTTTGCTATTTTACATAATTTGTAGATTTATTTGTTTATATATTTTTGGTTGTATAATATTAATGATAGATTCTTACAAAAAATCACATCCTACAAATATTTGCGAGATATTCATTTATGTATATATTATGAGGGTTAGAGATTATTTTGTCAAAGGATTTTATTGATTAAATATAAAGAATATTTTCTATATAATAAATACAAAATTTTCCTTGGTATATAATATATATCTATAATATGTTTTTAAATTATTTTAATATTTTTATACTAGAATGATTATGATTAATATTAATATAGAAGTGTATTATATGTTTTAATCGGAATAATTTTTTTATATGCTAACTCATATTTTTAGATATATAGATATATGCATATATAAACATATATCAAATATAGTTAGTAAATGTAGATATTTTTATATATTTTTAAAATATTTTTTGGACATATTTTAAGCTATTTTATGCATTTATAAGATTTTATATATATATATATATATATATATATATATATATATATATATATATATATATATATATATATATAAATCAGAATAAGAATATATAATAGGTTTTTTTTTTTTGAAATCATATATAATAGGTTTTGGATTCCTAGTCCCACTCATTCTCTCTAGCAGTCCCTCCGTCCGTCCGATCCTAACCTTCCTTCTATTTACAACATATAGGTTTCGGATTCCTATTCCTACTCCTCCTCTCTTACTCTATTTATATATACTCCTATCCATGTACATGTTCTCGACTCAAGAATCTATTTCTCGCTGCTATATATTGTCTCCCTGTAACCTGCTCGTGTCGTGTCGACGACCACAACAGTCTTCTCGATCCCCTTCTCCCAGTCCCACTCATTCCGTCCCTCCGTCCGACTCAAGAATCTATTTATCGCTGCTATTGTCTCCCTGCAACCTGCTCGTGTCGTGTGATCCCCTTCTTCCCTTCCACATAGAACCCTGCACACTAATACATTCTCCTCCAATGGCAGCGGAATATGACCCCCCACAAATAGAGATTTGCTTTACTGAAGGTAACAGGACCATGATCTTAGAAGCTTTCGCGTCGAAAGCATGCAAAGTCGAGTTCAACTTCCTCTTCACAGACGAAGACTGCTTAGACGGTGACGATTACGATGACTATGGCTATGACATCGAATGTTTCTCCTTCCCCTTGAAGGATGACGAAGACGGCTCCTTCTTATCCCGAAAGCTCTTATCAGACATGATCTCCAGCCTCCCCTCCTGCAAGGACAACACCGAGAACATGGCCATCCTACGTACATGTGAAGACACCGCCTACTTCCTCCTTGACTACGCTCTTAGGCAGATGTTGCGCAACTCTGCATCCCTCGGGGTCCGTCGAGGGGCCGCTTTCAACCTAATCTTCTGCAAGAGACCGTCACCATCGAGGATGAGCGACCGGGGGACCGTCCTCACCGGTCCGGCCGGCAACCTTCTGAAGCGGCACAAGCTGGACAAGAGCCTCACCTGTCCCCTCTGCATGCCTTGCTCGCACACCTTCCACTCACGATGCCTCGCCGAGTGCTTGTTCAAGAGCCTCACCTGTCCCCTCTGTTGGAGTGGGTGGGGTTCCCAACCTATGTGGAGAAGATCCCGGAGTGCGACGAGCGCCGTCCGATGTCGGAGAAGCTCGGGAGTAGTTGTTACTGCTGCTGCTGCCCCAAAGGGGGTTCTGGACCAAGTCTGCCGAGTTCGGGCCGAACTCGGTCCCAGGCCGAGTTCTGGCCGAACTCGGTCTGGCCGTTCCAGGGTTTGGCCATCCAGTGCTGGTTGCCCCACACAGAGTTCTGGCCGAACTCTGTGTGTCGGGGGGCTGAAGCGGATTTCAGGATGAGTTTTCATCATTGGATTTAATCCAACGGTCCAGGTTGGTTGCGGGATTAGGGAGATATATTGAGTTTTCTCAACCCTAATTCATAATCGTATTATCGCATTGGACAACACAAGTTTGAGAGAGAAGGAGGCAAGAGTGCCATTGCAACTTCGGAGAAGAAGACGGAGGATTGAAGGTCGTTTTCGAAGGAGATCGTGTTTCGGGTAATCTCTACTCGTCGTTCTCGTTCTTCGTAGCCTTGTGATCATTGTTCTTGTCTCTGAGTGTTGTGGGGATCCGATTTGGATCGGGAGGAGTTTGTAGAGGGTGTAATTCTTCTATTCCATTAGTGGAGGCTTCTCATGGTTGGACTCCGATTGTCCCGTGGTTTTTTCCGCAAGGGTTTCCACGTCAAAAATTCTCTGTGTCTGCGTGGTTGTTTTTGTGTGCTTGTTTTTGGGTTCGTGCGTTGTTTGCTCGGTCCTCTCGCAGGTACTCTCCGGTTTGGGAAAAGGTTTCCGCGCTTCTTTTCCAACAGAGTGGTATCAGAGCATAGGTTTTGTTCTGGCTGATACCAACAGAGTGGTATCAGAGCTTTGGGTTCAAAGGGTGTCAGAAGTTGACAGAGGAACCAGAAAGGAGAGATGGACGCGAAGCCGGTGCGCATGGTGAATCTTAATGGCACAAACTATCATTATTGGCGGAGCAAGATGAAAGATTTGCTATTTGTCAAGAAGCTGCATCTACCTGTGTTTGCAACCGAGAGGCCCAGTGATAAATCCGAGGAGGACTGGAAGTTCGAGCACATACAGGTGTGTGGGTACATACGACAGTTTGTTGATGAGAACGTGTACAATCACGTTGCCAATATTGAGCACGCGAAGACGTTGTGGGATAAGCTGGAATCCTTGTATGCGAAGAAGACCGGGGTAAACAAGTTGTTCCTGATCCGAACGATGATGGGTCTGCGGTACAAGGATGGGGCGTCTATTTCGGATCACTTGAGTGAGTTCCAGGACGTGGTTGACCAGCTATCTTCTATGGGAGTCAAGTTCGACGACGAAGTTCAGGGACTGTGGCTGCTGTGTACCTTGCCAGACTCGTGGGAGACCGTACGAGTATCTATGATCGCTTCTGCTCCAGAGGGCGTGGTTAGTCTGGAGTTTGCCAAGAGCGGGGTGTTGAATGAAGAGATGCGGAGACGTTCTCAGGGCACTTCATCCACATCCCACCACTCAGAGGCACTTGTTTCAGAGAGCCGCGGAAGGGGCAAAAGCAGGGGTCCAGGTAGTGGCAGAGACAAGAGCAGGGGGAAGTCCAAGGATCGGTACGAGGACTCAGAGTGTTATCATTGCGGTAAGAAGGGCCATATCAAGCGGAACTGTTTCGCTTGGAAGAAGGAGAAGAAGGGCGACAAGGGGAAGCAAGAAGAGAACACTACAGCGACGGCCTCGACGCATGGAGGCGATGTGATCGTCGTAGGTGATGAGGTCATTACTAACCTCGCCTGCGATGACAATTCTTGGCTGGTGGACTCAGGGGCTTCAGCACATGTATCTCACAATAGGACACTGTTTGCCACCTACACGACAGGCGACTGTGGCGTGTTGAAGATGGGCAACGGAGATGTGTCGAAGGCGGTTGCCGTTGGAGATGTGCATTTGAGAACGAAGACGGGTGCGGTTCTTGTTCTCAAGGATGTTCGTCATGTCCCTGATATCCGTTTCAACCTGGTGTCGGTTGGAAGGTTGGATGACGAGGGATTCTTCAGTCTCTTCGGGAATAGTCAGTGGAAGCTTTCCAGAGGTTCGATGGTGATTGCCAGAGGAAGCAAGAAGTCCGGTCTCTACTATATGGAGGGGAGCGCAGAGGGGGCACAGGAGGTGAACGCAGTCAGTGACGCGTCTACCGAGTTGTGGCACAGGCGGCTCGGCCATATCAGCGAGAAGGGGATGAGCTACTTGGTGAACAGGAAGGTGATTCCGGGGCTCAAGTCTACAAAGTTGGAGAAGTGCACGCACTGTTTGGCTGGGAAGCAAAGTAGGGTGTCTTTCCAGAGTCACCCAAGTTCGAGGAAGCCGGCATTGCTCGAGTTGATTCACTCGGATGTCTGCGGTCCTATGAAGGTAAAATCTCTTGGTGGTGCTTCTTACTTTGTGACTTTTATTGATGACTGTTCCAGGAAGGTTTGGGTCTATGCCTTAAAGACCAAGGATCAGGTGCTGCCTACTTTCAAGGAGTTTCAGGCCTCCGTTGAAAGGGAGACGGGCAAGAAGTTGTTGTGTGTTCGGTCCGACAATGGCGGCGAATACATCGGTCCCTTTGATGCGTATTGCAGAGAGCAAGGGATACGACACCAGAAGACTCCGCTAAAGACACCTCAGCTCAATGGTGTAGCGGAGCGCATGAACAGGACACTGATGGAGAGGGTGCGGTATTTGCTGTCAGAAGCAAACTTGCCGGGCAGTTATTGGGGTGAGGCTCTTCTCACAGCTGCTTATATTATTAATTTGTCTCCTAGTGCTCCTTTGCAGGGTGATGTGCCTGACAAAGTATGGTACGGCAAAGAGCCGTCATACAGTCACCTGCGGGCGTTTGGTTGTAAAGCCTTCGTGCATGTACCGAAGGACGAGAGGACCAAACTTGAGCCGAAGACGAGGCGATGCGTCTTTGTCGGCTACGGTCGGGATGAGTTTGGCTATAGACTCTACGACCCAGTGGAAGGAAAGCTCTACAGAAGCAGGGACGTGGTGTTCGTCGAGGATCAGACCATGACCAACACTCAGGATTCCGAGACGCCTTCTGAGGCTGAGGAATTGCCTGAGTTAGAGTCATTTCGCTTCGAGCAGTTTCCAGAAGACATCGCGGAGGATCCAGTTATGGGGGAGCCGGTACATGGAGTTGCTCCCAACCTTGATCATCAGCCTGCTGATGGTGGTCAGGGTGTCCCTCAGGAGGATGAGCATGCCGGGGAGGCAGTTCCTGAAGGGGAGGAGGCTGTCGGTATACAGCCAGCACCAGTGGCTCCA
Source organism: Iris pallida (assembly GCA_029216955.1). Classification (NCBI taxonomy): domain Eukaryota; kingdom Viridiplantae; phylum Streptophyta; class Magnoliopsida; order Asparagales; family Iridaceae; genus Iris; species Iris pallida. The sequence goes on from JANAVB010005597.1 coordinate 14,955,465, forward strand.
CTGAGAAGGAGCAACAGGGATCGTCGACCATCTACGAGATACTCGCCGGATGAGTATGTGCTACTGACTGACGGAGGAGAGCCCGAAAGTTTCGCAGAGGCTATGGAAGACGAACACAGGCAGGAGTGGATGGTAGCTATGCAGGAGGAGATGAGTTCCTTGCACACCAATTCTACTTATGATCTGGTGCGGTTGCCAAAGGGCAAGAAGGCTTTGAAGAATCGATGGGTGTTCAGAGTGAAGCAGACGGATGATGCTACTCGCCCTCGATACAAAGCGAGGCTGGTAGTCAAGGGCTACGGTCAGCGGAAAGGCGTGGATTATGATGAGATCTTTTCGCCTGTCGTCAAGCATTCGTCTATCCGGGTGGTGCTAGCATTAGCAGCCAGTTTCGACTTGGAGGTCGAGCAGATGGACGTGAAGACGGCGTTCCTCCACGGTGATCTTGAGGAGGAGTTGTACATGGAGCAGCCGGAGGGATTCTGTGAGAAGGGCAAGTCACATTTGGTCTGCCGGTTGAGGAAGAGCTTGTATGGTCTGAAGCAGGCTCCGAGGCAGTGGTACAGAAAGTTCGAGTCGTTTATGGGGGAGCATGGTTATGCACGGACGACGTCGGACCATTGTACATTTGTGAGGTATTTTGCCGAGGATGATTTCATCATTTTATTGCTCTATGTTGATGATATGCTATTAGTGGGTCGGAATGCCACTAGGATAGCGGAGTTGAAGCGCCAACTGGGCGCGGCCTTCTCTATGAAGGATTTGGGCGCAGCGAAGACTATTCTTGGGATGGAGATCAGCCGAGAGAGAGAGTCCAAGCTGCTACACTTGTCCCAAACGAAGTATATTTACCGGGTACTTCAGCGTTTCGGGATGGACGGGTCGAAGAAAGTGAGTTCCCCCCTCGCGACTCACTTTAAGCTCACTGAGGAACAGTGTCCATCTACCGAGGACGAAAAGGAAGATATGGAGCGGGTTCCATATGCTTCAGCTGTGGGAAGCCTTATGTATGCCATGGTGTGTACGAGGCCAGATATTGCTCATGCAGTTGGTACGGTTAGCAGGTATCTTTCAAATCCTGGAAGGGTACATTGGAGTGCGGTCAAGTGGATTCTACGATACCTTCAGGGCACTGCCGGTTGGAGACTTTCCTTTGGTGGTGACGAGCCGAAGCTGGTCGGGTATACCGACGCTGATATGGCTGGAGATGTAGACACGAGGCGATCGACTTCGGGCTACGTGATGATGTTTGCGGGAGGAGCAGTGTCGTGGCAGTCGCGGTTGCAGAAGTGTGTTGCCTTGTCGACGACAGAGGCGGAATACATTGCGGCGACGGAGGCTTGCAAGGAGCTGTTGTGGATGAAGAAGCTGTTGCAGGAAATGGGACTGAAGCAAGAGCAGTATACTTTGCTTTGCGACAGTCAGAGTGCTATCCATCTTGTGAAGAATCAGACGTTTTATAGCCGGTCCAAGCACATCGAGACTCGGTATCATTGGATACGGGATGTGGTTGAAAAGAAGGACGCGGAGCTTGAGAAGGTGCATACAGATGACAACGGAGCTGATATGTTCACGAAGATTCTACCAAGGGGGAAGTTTGAGTACTGCAGGCAGATCGTCGGGATGACGACGTCCTCCACATAGTTGTGAAGGGGGAGATTTGTTGGAGTGGGTGGGGTTCCCAACCTATGTGGAGAAGATCCCGGAGTGCGACGAGCGCCGTCCGATGTCGGAGAAGCTCGGGAGTAGTTGTTACTGCTGCTGCTGCCCCAAAGGGGGTTCTGGACCAAGTCTGCCGAGTTCGGGCCGAACTCGGTCCCAGGCCGAGTTCTGGCCGAACTCGGTCTGGCCGTTCCAGGGTTTGGCCATCCAGTGCTGGTTGCCCCACACAGAGTTCTGGCCGAACTCTGTGTGTCGGGGGGCTGAAGCGGATTTCAGGATGAGTTTTCATCATTGGATTTAATCCAACGGTCCAGGTTGGTTGCGGGATTAGGGAAATATATTGAGTTTTCTCAACTCTAATTCATAATCGTATTATCGCATTGGACAACACAAGTTTGAGAGAGAAGGAGGCAAGAGTGCCATTGCAACTTCGGAGAAGAAGACGGAGGATTGAAGGTCGTTTTCGAAGGAGATCGTGTTTCGGGTAATCTCTACTCGTCGTTCTCGTTCTTCGTAGCCTTGTGATTATTGTTCTTGTCTCTGAGTGTTGTGGGGATCCGATTTGGATCGGGAGGAGTTTGTAGAGGGTGTAATTCTTCTATTCCATTAGTGGAGGCTTCTCAGGGTTGGACTCCGATCGTCCCGTGGTTTTTTCCGCAAGGGTTTCCACGTCAAAAATTCTCTGTGTCTGCGTGGTTGTTTTTGTGTGCTTGTTTTTGGGTTCGTGCGTTGTTTGCTCGGTCCTCTCGCAGGTACTCTCCGGTTTGGGGAAAGGTTTCCGCGCTTCTTTCCCAACACCCTCTGCATGTACGAGATGAAATGGAGCGTATATATAGGTGATGAATCTGAATCATCTTGATGATGGCGACTTATAAAGTATCGTTCACTAATCCACCTAATTTTTTTTGTTGAGGATCCATGGAGGTGGTTTGTATTCTTGTATCCTATGGTTAATTGAGGCCTGGATGGATCATGGATGACCTGGGTTATTGGTTTGAATTAGATTTCAATAGAAACAGTTTCTTTTAATGAGATGCATTTTAGACAGTTATGGAAAGGTTTTGGTGCATAGAATATTTTTCTCATATATCAAATTGATGGTTGGTTGACACAAAATATTCACGACATGCCAAAATTACTTCCAACGAGTAGACATTATAAGCTAGTCAAAAAAAAAAAAAAAAAAGACATTATAAGCAAGCAATATCCAATATTGGGTGGTAGAGGTGAGCATCGGTTCGATTCAAACCGAATCATATTTATCTGAAAACCGACTCAACCTTAGTTTTCAAAATGGACCGTTATCAGAAAAACTGATCAAAACATAACCAAATTAAAACGATCGTTTTTCAGTCGTTCGGTTTCTTCTGAAGTCTGTTAGAGGGACTGCTTACGTCTCTACTGTCTTTTGCAAGAAAAAAAATTACAAACACCCAACAGTTTTTCAAAACTCGAAAAATTACAAACAACCAACAACCTAATTTTCAAAACTCGAACAACCCTTGATGCAGTGGGGATGAACTTTTTTTTCTTTGGTATTTCAAAACTTATGGTGACTGTAAACGTGAACTTTTTTCTAACTGAAACTGAAATAGTCCCTTGAAGTAGAGTTGAACATTCATAAAATGGCATTAAAATCCAACAAGAAATTTAGCCTAATTTCTTCAAGCAAATATGAAAAATTGAAGAAAAGAAAATGAAGAAAAAAATAAGAGGAAACGGCAGCGACAATGCTTGGATGAAGAGAGTGTTTATCGAATCGTTGTTAGCTAGAAACTGTTGGATATTTTTCATACAATTAGAACTTTTGTAGTGGAGGAGGAAGTCGATTCCATGAATGGTAGGAGAGCATGAATTAATGAGATGATGAAATCTTTGTTGAGATTTGGACGTTGAGAGAGGGAGGAGGGAGAAAGCTCTTTGCATGGGAGCGCCAGAGACAATTAGGGATATATGGCTAAGTGAAATCCAATCTAAATAGGTATCACCACGCCAATCCGAATCCTAAGTGAAATCCAATCTAACTGCGCATTCCCCCAATCAAAGTCTAACTGATCCTTCTTCTATAATCTTTTTTTGCTAAAAGGAAACCTTGCATTAAGGAACAACTGATTGTAAGTTAGCCATACAATAATTAATATGAACTTGAATACAAAGGGGTTGAACATCAAATAAATACAGATAGTTCAAATGAACTAACTCTAGAGAGTAAGAAGCTCAAATGTGAGCAACCATATGTACCTCCGCCACGTGGCACTTCCTTATTGACAAAAGCAAATATAGGGGGGGAGATTGGGGAAAGATATGAGCGAATAGGAGAGGACCACGTGGCAGAGGGACATGGAGGGATGGATATTTGGAGGTACATAAAGTATTTTCCATTAGCTCCGCGGAGTAATGTTGAAAGAGATTCCATTGTCAATGCTGAGCACTTCTCGTCCTTCTTAATTTGCGTGACGCGCTCGCCAAAGAACGTCATAGTTCTTGTGGTTGATGGCATGCAATAGAGTCTTATAATCACCCTCTACAATGACATTGGAAGAGAGGTATCTTCAACTGAGCTCTATAGCCAAACGAAGGACCAGTCCTGCTTCCAATGGCGATCCACCGGCCTAGTGACTCAAGATGGCAGCTATAAAGCACCCAATTATTGTCCCTTAAGATAGCAGCCCCGTTCATATTATCCTCGAAGAAAGTCCCATCAAAGTTAATTTTCCAGAAAATTTGTGGAGGACTACACCAAAAGCCATCAAGAGTGCCAATTGGTTGAGGAGATAGAGCATGTTGTTGAACATAGCTTTTAACTTTGACGTTAGCTTGCAATCTTTGAGCAGAAGCAATAATACTAACTGGACAACTTCTTGGATTGAAACATTTGTTCATTCCTAGCCTTCCATAGCGACCACAACAAGTAGAAACAAGTAACTTTAGCCTACCGTTTAGAATACTATGGATTGAGATTGTGGAGTTTTGATTCAAATGATTGTTGATTGAATGGATTCCTTGCCACACAACACCTGAAACAGAGCAATGAAGAAGAAGACGTTGAGTAGTTTCAGTTTGTACCTTGCATAGTGGGCTCAGTACTGGATTAAAATGTTTGAGACGTTTATGAATATCATCTCCAGTAGGTAGGTGATTTGGTGATAGATCTCCAAATAAACATAAGAACGCGGGGGTAGATATGAGAGAACTTCCAAAGTTGTTTCCAATTCTAAAATTCAGAGAGTGCAGAAGGCTGCAGAGGATTCATTTGATTATCATGAATAAAATCTGTAGGCATATTGTTGGAGTGGGTGGGGTTCCCAACCTATGTGGAGAAGACCCCGGAGTGCGACGAGCGCCGTTCGTGTGTCGAAGAAGCTCGGGAAGTAGGCGACGGAGTTGCTGCTGTTGCTGCTGGAGCTGCTGGAAGCAGGGGATCCGAGTTCGGGCCGAACTCGGTCCCATGGCGAGTTCGGACCGAACTCGGTCTGGCTGTTCCAGGGTTTGGCGAGTAGGTGCTGGTTGTCCCACACAGAGTTCTGGCCGAACTCTGTGTCGTCGGGGGCTGAAGCGGGATTCTGGATGAGTTTTCATCATTGGATCTAATCCAACGGTCCAGGTTGGCTGCGGGATTAGGGAGTTATATTGGGATTTTCCAACCCTAATTCATTGCGCAACATAACACAACTTTGAGAGAGAAGGAGGCAAGAGTGTCATTGCAACTTCGGAGAAGGAGACGGAGGATTGAAGGTCGTTTTTCGAAGGAGATCGTGTTTCGGGTAATCTCTACTCGTCGTTCTCGTTCTTCGTAGCCTTGTAATCATTGTTCTTATCTCTGAGTGTTGTGGGGATCCGATTTGGATCGGGAGGAGTTTGTAGAGGGTGTAATTCTTCTATTCCATTAGTGGAGGCTTCTCAGGGTTGGACTCCGATCGTCCCGTGGTTTTTCCCGCAAGGGTTTCTACGTCAAAAATTCTCTGTGTCTGCGTGGATTGTTTTTGTGTGCTTGTTTTTGGGTTCGTGCATTGTATTGCTCGGTCCTCTCGCAGGTACTCTCCGGTTTGGGGAAAAATTTCTGCGCTTCTTTCCCAACAGAGTGGTATCAGAGCTTTGGGTTCAAAGGGTGTCAGGAGTTGACAGAGGAACCAGAGAGGAGAGATGGACGCGAAGCCGGTGCGCATGGTGAACCTCAATGGCACAAACTATCATTATTGGCGGAGCAAGATGAAGGATTTGCTATTTGTCAAGAAGCTGCATCTACCTGTGTTTGCAACCGAGAGGCCCAGTGATAAATCCGAGGAGGACTGGAAGTTCGAGCACATACAGGTGTGTGGGTACATACGGCAGTTTGTTGATGAGAACGTGTACAACCACGTTGCCAATATTGAGCACGCGAAGACGTTGTGGGATAAGCTGGAATCCTTGTATGCGAAGAAGACCGGGGTAAACAAGTTGTTCCTGATCCGAACGATGATGGGTCTGCGATACAAGGATGGGGCGTCTATTTCGGATCACTTGAGTGAGTTCCAGGGCGTGGTTGACCAGCTATCTTCTATGGGAGTCAAGTTCGACGACGAAGTTCAGGGACTGTGGCTGCTGTGTACCTTGCCAGACTCGTGGGAGACCGTACGAGTATCTATGATCGCTTCTGCTCCAGAGGGCGTGGTTAGTCTGGAGTTTGCCAAGAGCGGGGTGTTGAATGAAGAGATGCGGAGACGTTCTCAGGGCACTCCATCCACATCCCACCACTCAGAGGCACTTGTTTCAGAGAGCCGCGGAAGGGGCAAAAGCAGGGGTCCAGGTGGTGGCAGAGACAAGAGCAGGGGGAAGTCCAAGGGTCGTTACGAGGACTCAGAGTGTTACCATTGCGGTAAGAAGGGCCATATCAAGCGGAATTGTTTCGCTTGGAAGAGAGAGAAGAAGGGCGACAAGGGGAAGCAAGAAGAGAACACTACAGCGGCGGCCTTGACGCATGGAGGCGATGTGATCGTCGTAGGTGATGAGGTCATTACTAATCTCGCCTGCGATGACAATTCTTGGTTGGTGGACTCAGGGGCTTCAGCACATGTATCTCACAATAGGGCACTGTTTGCCACTTACACGACAGGTGACTGTGGCGTGTTGAAGATGGGCAACGGAGATGTGTCGAAGGCGGTTGTCGTTGGAGATGTGCATTTGAGAACGAAGACGGGTGCGGTTCTTGTTCTCAAGGATGTTCGTCATGTCCCTGATATCCGTTTCAACCTGGTGTCGGTTGGAAGGTTGGATGACGAGGGATTCTTCAGTCTCTTCGGGAATAGTCAGTGGAAGCTTTCCAGGGGTTCGTTGGTGATTGCCAGAGGAAGCAAGAAGTCCGGTCTCTACTATATGGAGGGGAGCACACAGGGGGCACAGGAGGTGAACGCAGTCAGTGATGCGTCTACCGAGTTGTGGCACAGGCGGCTCGGCCATATCAGCGAGAAGGGGATGAGCTACTTGGTGAACAGGAAGGTGATTCCGGGGCTCAAGTCTACAAAGTTGGAGAAGTGCACGCACTGTTTAGCTGGGAAGCAAAATAGGGTGTCTTTCCAAAGTCACCCAAGTTCGAGGAAGCCGGCGTTGCTCGAGTTGATTCACTCGGATGTCTGCGGTCCTATGAAGGTAAAATCTCTTGGTGGTGCTTCTTACTTTGTGACTTTTATTGATGACTGTTCCAGGAAGGTTTGGGTCTATGCCTTAAAGACCAAGGATCAGGTGCTGCCTACTTTCAAGGAGTTTCAGGCCTTCGTTGAAAGGGAGACGGGCAAGAAGTTGTTGTGTGTTCGGTCCGACAATGGCGGCGAATACATCGGTCCCTTTGATGCGTATTGCAGAGAGCAAGGGATACGACACCAGAAGACTCCGCCAAAGACACCTCAGCTCAATGGTGCAGCGGAGCGCATGAACAGGACACTGATGGAGAGGGTGCGGTGTTTGCTGTCAGAAGCAAACTTGCCGGGCAGTTATTGGGGTGAGGCTCTTCTCACAGCTGCTTATATTATTAATTTGTCTCCTAGTGCTCCTTTGCAGGGTGATGAGTCACGCCCCGAGTCGGCAACGTTCGTCTCCGATGTTAATTTTGCCGATTCGATCGTCCTCGCTAAGGCGTGATGCCGCACGAGCCTGGAGTTGCGCTCGTGCAAGGCAAGATGACAAGTTCTCAAACGGTTATCTTTTGATTTTGATAATAATACGCCAAGTCGAAACTTCACAAATCACATCAGAATATAAGACGCAGCATAGAAAGATAGAAATGCTTTTCATTCATAGCTTGCAACGAAGTGCAAGTCGTAATTTACATTGGATGCCGTTGCGGCTACATTGATTGAAAACAGAAAGAAGATACATTCGACAAGTTGCCTGAACTACGCTTGCCGTCCCATACATTCGCCCCTTTATACATAAGCCGTCGACTTGAATTGGCTTCAAAATACTTCAGCATAGGAAGAGCTTCAAAACGCCTCTCCGCACTTCAGCTTCGTTTTAGGTTGGAGCGCCCGCCGCACCTGGGGAAATTGGGGGAGGGGATTAGCACACTTGCTAAGTGGACGAGACGAACCAACTCGTCTAAACCGACTCTGATTTGTTAGGATAGGCATGCTTTAGAGTTGTCTTTCTATTAGAACTAAATGAATTCAGTTCATATTCGATAGCCGTCTTTGAGTAATAAAGCATACAGTATAACATCGCAGTTTTTATATTTCTTACCACGGCCGTGCTCGTCCCTGCATGAAAACATACATAATATTTACCCTGCAGAAGACAATAGATGAGCATGAAACTATCTTATATGCGGTCATTGGTGCTACGCACCACGAGGGACTTAATCGAAGTTGGCATGCGACGCTACCCTTTCAGCCTAGGTTGTAAGCCTTACTGAAGGTCCCGCATGCATCGTGCCGAAGCACGATAAATTATTCCCCCTAGGACGAATCGGTTCCGATGCCCCGGATACTGTTTCGAGGAAAACGAACTTGTGCACAAGCTATCCATGACCATGCCTATGTGCGAATGTTTGATATATGCAACCCATTTTGTATAGCGTGAATAGTATCGAACGACATTATCATTTCTCGCAACTCATGCAACGATTCATTTTCCCCAAAGCCGTACACCGATTTAGCGTCCCGTGGGCACCAAATTGTCCGAGGCATCATAACCCATGTTCAACGTTTCATAATATTTTGCAGCACTTGAAATAGTCTATCTTTTTCTGTAAACCTTAAACTTTTTGGTTTATGTGAAAAACTTGTATTTGTAAATCGATACGTTTTTCCCGAGTTCTTGACTTAGTGGATTGGCATGCAATTAACTTGGCATCGTTCGATTTGAATGTATTCGAAGCAAGGAATAAGTTTGCGGGACAGAATAGAAAAGAAGGCCGAATCACCCACCGATTACTTTGCTTCGTGCCGATCGTCCAAGCGCTACGCAACGTCAATCCTTAGTTATGCGAGCTCCTGCAATGGCACCAACGCTTTGTTAGAATTCCTTCTTTTCCCTTTGCATCGAAATTGTAATTGCATCCATGAAAACGACGCGAAAGCACTTCATCAAGCCCAGCGGCAAAAGATCCAAGAAAATCATACAGCGGTCCGGTCCCGTCGAAGGGACTCTTATAGAGAGCTCGCGCGCCGAGACGCAGTCCGCTGCATCTAGGACTTGTTCCAACAGAAGTCGTTCCATTAGTTGGATCGATTCTCGTATCTTCCGTCCAAATCGAATTGAATCGATGCCGCAAGGCGTTAACGTTTACCAAGCTTAGCGATCGAGTCCGATGGCCATCTAAGTTCCCGGCCGATCTGACTCGGCGCTAGCATATTATGAAGTTCCGTCGCCTATCAAAAGCGGGGCGCTACATAATATACCACTAAGAAAAAGTTTCGTCCCGAAACTTAAGAACAAGGGTCTGACCTTAACTTAGAGAAACAACGCAGGGTACTTCTCCTTCATCTCCGCCTCCATCTCCCACGTCGACTCCTCGACTGAATGGTTCCGCCAAAGCACGCGGACTAAGGACATCGACCGATTTCGTAGCACCTTTTCCTTGCGGTCCAAAATTTGAATAGGCTCCTCCGAGTAAGACAAGTCAGTACGTAGCTCCAACTGATCGAAGCTAACCACATGACTTGGATCGTGCACGTATTTTCGAAGTTGTGAAACGTGGAAAACATCGTGCACATCGGCTAAGGCAGGAGGTAGCGCGATCCGATAAGCAACCGTCGCAACTCGCTCAATGATCTCGAAGGGGCCTACAAATCTCGGGCTCAATTTGCTTTTAACGCCGAACCGCATTACTCCGCGCATGGGCGTTACTTTCAGAAACACATGGTCCCCGGCCAAGAACTCTAGCGGTCGCCGACGAAGATCTGCGTAGCTCTTTTGTCGACTTTGCGCGATGCGGAGTCTATCTCGAATCAAGCGGACCTTTTCGACGGCCTGCTCCACCAGTTCCGGTCCAAGCACTTGTCGCTCTCCGACTTCATCCCAGCATATCGGCGAACGACACTTCCTCCCGTAGAGCGCTTCGTATGGAGCCATCTGAATGCTCGACTGATAACTGTTGTTATACGCAAACTCCGCAAGCGGCAAATACGTATCCCAACTAGTCTTTAGGTTGATCGCACACAGACGCAGCATGTCTTCTAAGATCTGGTTGACCCTCTCCGTCTGACCGTCTGTTTGGGGATGGTACGCCGAGCTAAAGTTCAGTTTGGTCCCCATCGCCGCTTGGAGGCTCGTCCAGAAACGCGATAGGAATCGCCCGTCTCTGTCCGAAATTATTGAGGCCGGCACCCCGTACAGTCGAACAATCTCATCGACGTAGATTTGTGCTAACCGATCGACGCTCCATCCTACTTTAATTGCGATGAAGTGATCCGACTTGGTCAATCTATCAACAATGACCCAAATCGCGTCATTCCCCCGCGGCGTCTTCGGAAATCCCACAATGAAATCCATCGAGATATTGTCCCACTTCCACTCGGGAATGGCGATGTTCTGCAGCTCGCCGCCGGGCCTCTGGTGTTCCGCCTTCACCTGCTGACACGCCATGCATTGCGATACAAACGTAGCTACGTCTTTCTTCATGCCGTGCCACCAAAAGCTTATGCGCAAGTCCTTGTACATCTTGGTGCTCCCAGGATGTAACGAGTACTTCGCATAATGCGCCTCCGTCAGAATTTCTTTTCTGAGTTCGGCAGTTTCAGGAATGCAGAGCCTTCCCTTTAGTCGCATCGTCCCGTCTCCGTCTTCCGCAAAGTCAGTCGCCCTTCCCGTTGAAATCAGCTCGCGCATCTTCTTCAGGAAAGAGTCGTCCTCCTGTGCGGTCTTTATCTTGCTAAGCAGGCTCGATCCTAACTTCAGTTGAGCTAGGTGCAGGTGTCGATACTCAATTCCGAGTTCGATACCCATCGCTTCAAGGTCTCGCCGTATTTCCTTGTTTATGGCTAGTGTTCCCATAAACATTCTGCTGAGTGCGTCGGCCACTACGTTTCCCTTGCCCGGCGTGTACTCGATCGTTAGCTCGTAATCTTTTATGAGTTCGAGCCATCGTCGCTGTCGTAGGTTGAGTTCCCGTTGCGTAAACATGTACTTTAGACTTTTGTGATCGGTGTAGATTCTGTATGCCACACCATAGAGGTAGTGCCGCCATAACTTCAATGCAAAGACGATCGCCGCCAATTCTAGGTCGTGCGTCGGGTAGTTTTTCTCGTGCTGCTTCAACTGCCGTGAAGCGTAGGAGATGACTTTGTCTCTCTGCATGAGTACGCACCCGAGGCCAGTTCCCGACGCGTCGCTGAATATCTGAAAGCCTTTTGGACCGTCTGGAAGTGCAAGGATTGGAGCTGAGACGAGCCGTTGCTTCAACTCTTGAAAGCTGGATTCACAGTCGTCGCTCCATTCAAATACTACTCCCTTCTGGGTGAGGCGAGTCAGAGGCGACGCTAGTTTTGAAAACCTTCGCACGAACCTACGGTAGTAGCCCGCTAAGCCCAGGAAACTCCGAATGTCGCTAGCCGAGGCAGGTCGTTTCCAATCCACCACCGTATCAATCTTCTTTGGGTCCACCGCGACTCCTTCGGCAGATATTACGTGCCCGAGAAATGTCACGCTACTCATCCAGAACTCGCACTTACTCTGCTTGGCGTATAGTTTGTTTTCACGCAGAATCTGCAGTACCGTCTTCAAATGTTCCGCGTGCTCTTTCCGATTCTTTGAGTAGACGAGGATATCGTCGATGAATACGACTACAAATTTATCTATTTGAAGTCGGAAGACTCGGTTCATCAGATCCATGAAAGCGGTCGGGGCATTCGTCAAACCGAATGGCATGACGAGGAATTCGTAATGACCATATCGAGTGCGGAAGGCAGACTTCGATACGTCGTCGGACTTGATCTTCAATTGATGATAGCCTGAGCGAAGATCGATTTTTGAAAATACCGACGCGCCTTGCAGTTGGTCAAACAAGTCGTCGATTCGCAGCAAAGGATACTTGTTCCGCACGGTCGCCTTGTTGAGTTCCAGATAGTCGATGCATAGCCGCAACGATCCATCTTTCTTCTTCACGAACAATACGGGAGCTCCCCACGGAGAGACGCTAGGGCGAATAAATCCGCGGTCTAGCAACTCTTGTAATTGCACCTTCAGCTCCTTCAGTTCTGCTGGAGCCATTCAGTAAGGCGCCTTAGATATCGACCGTGTATCCGGAAAGGTGTCGATGCTGAATTCAATTTCTCGATCCGGCGGCATCCCAGGCATCTCGTCAGGAAAAACGTCGGGAAATTCTGCCACAACATCAGTTTGCATTATTTTTGTATTATCCGCCCGCGTGTCTCGAACAGATGCCAAGTATCCCGCACAGCCGGAACGCAGCATACGCCTTGCCGAGATTGCCGATACCATCATCGCCGTCTTCGAGGCCGTACCGCATGAATATGAGAACTCTGTCTCGCCAGGAAGATGAAACACCACTCTCTTCTCCGCGCACTCGATCGTTGCACGACAAGCGTCCAACCAATCCATGCCCAGGATTATGTCGTAATCTTTTATGTCTAGCACGACGGCATCCAAGGATAGATATCTTCCCCCGACGCAAATGTGGCCATCCCTACAAATAAAGTTTGCAGGCATATCGACTCCCGACGGAGTGCTAACGCTAATGTTCATATCTAGTGATTGCATTGTGATTTTATTTTCTTTCGCAAAATCAGTAGATATAAAGCTATGCGTCGCACCCGAATCGAATAATACTCGAGCAGGTATATCTTTGTAGAGTAATATATCTGTTACAACCGTATCGGACGCAAACGCCTCGTCCCGAGTTAAGGCATAAACTCGGCCTTGAGCTCCGTGGCGTTGGTTCTGTTGGTTGACGGGCACCGTATTCGCGCCATGCAGTGTCGGCGCTTTAGGCGGATTCGGAATGTTCCTTGGTGGGTTTTGTTGATTCTGAACTCTCTGCGGGCAAAACGTTGCTACGTGGCCTAGCTCGCCACACTTGAAGCATGTTCTCAGTCTACACTCGGGATCTCGATGCCCGTGCTTACCGCATCTATTGCAGTGTGGTCCGCCATGGCCTCGGTTATCAATTATGTTTGGACGTTTTGATACTCCCGATCCCCCGGCGTCGTTAGGACGCTTGTTGAAGTTGTTGCGAATGACAGGCACGGCCCTTTGTGACATACGGCCGAAGATTCGTTCACTATCAAGTGCGGCTTCGTAGGATTCACGATAAGTTTGGCACCGTTGGTTCATGACGTCCCTACGCAGTTCGTCGTTGAGGCCTTGCTGAAAACGCTCGCACCATTCTTCTTTGTTGGGCAGGAAGGCACCGGCAAATTTTGCAAGTTTCGAGAAGCTTGCGTCATAATCTTCAACACACATATTCCCCTGCCTCAACATCATGAACTCATCCGCTTTCTGTCGACGGATGGCGCGAGGAACGTACTGCTCAAGGAAGGCTGTCTTGAACATTTCCCAAGAGATCTTTTTGTTGGAATCGGCTTCACAGATCCCTTGTTTCTTCGCCGCCCACCAGTCATGTGCTCGTAGTTGTAACTGTAGCGCCGCACAGGCCACCCTCTGGGACCCTTCGATGCAGAGGAGATCGAACAAGTCTTCCATCTCTGCGAGCCATCCTACTATCACGTCGGGCTCTGCTCGGCCGTTGAACTTTGGCGGGTTCATTTTGCGAAACTCCTTCACTTTGAACATGGAAGGAGAGTTCATCATTTGCGGGGAGCCATCTTCCTCCTCGTCTTCTTCTTGATCACCTTGCTTTTCCTCGGGCTCTTCGTCCGTCGTCTTGGCATTGCCCGCCATTCTGCTCACTATCTGAGTCAGGGCGTTCATCTGTTTTTGTTGCGCATCAAATTGCACTTTGAATTGTATCTGAAGCTGCTGTTGCTGCACTTCCATCAGCTGTAGCATCTTCTCCATAGTCGTCTCGCTAAGCCCAGTGCTCGACGTACTATCTACAGTTTGGGTGGTTGGGCCGGCGATTTTCTTATCTCGCTTAGTCATTCCTACAAACAGTATAAACCCGTTAGTATTTTTCAAAAAAAAATATCTACGGGCTTACCTGTATGGAACTCGTATTTCATGCAGCATGCCGACAAGCATTCAATCAAGCCATCGCAACGGATATTCCAACAATGAAACATCTTTCGAAAATCCGAGGAAACATAACTGAGCTCTGATACCAATTTGTCACGCCCCGAGTCGGCAACGTTCGTCTCCGATGTTAATTTTGCCGATTCGATCGTCCTCGCTAAGGCGTGATGCCGCACGAGCCTGGAGTTGCGCTCGTGCAAGGCAAGATGACAAGTTCTCAAACGGTTATCTTTTGATTTTGATAATAATACGCCAAGTCGAAACTTCACAAATCACATCAGAATATAAGACGCAGCATAGGAAGATAGAAATGCTTTTCATTCATAGCTTGCAACGAAGTGCAAGTCGTAATTTACATTGGATGCCGTTGCGGCTACATTGATTGAAAACAGAAAGAAGATACATTCGACAAGTTGCCTGAACTACGCTTGCCGTCCCATACATTCGCCCCTTTATACATAAGCCGTCGACTTGAATTGGCTTCAAAATACTTCAGCATAGGAAGAGCTTCAAAACGCCTCTCCGCACTTCAGCTTCGTTTTAGGTTGGAGCGCCCGTCGCACCTGGGGAAATTGGGGGAGGGGATTAGCACACTTGCTAAGTGGACGAGACGAACCAACTCGTCTAAACCGACTCTGATTTGTTAGGATAGGCATGCTTTAGAGTTGTCTTTCTATTAGAACTAAATGAATTCAGTTCATATTCGATAGCCGTCTTTGAGTAATAAAGCATACAGTATAACATCGCAGTTTTCATATTTCTTACCACGGCCGTGCTCGTCCCTGCATGAAAACATACATAATATTTACCCTGCAGAAGACAATAGATGAGCATGAAACTATCTTATATGCGGTCATTGGTGCTACGCACCACGAGGGACTTAATCGAAGTTGGCATGCGACGCTACCCTTTCAGCCTAGGTTGCAAGCCTTACTGAAGGTCCCGCATGCATCGTGCCGAAGCACGATAAATTATTCCCCCTAGGACGAATCGGTTCCGATGCCCCGGATACCGTTTCGAGGAAAACGAACTTGTGCACAAGCTGTCCATGACCATGCCTATGTGCGAATGTTTGATATATGCAACCCATTTTGTATAGCGCGAATAGTATCGAACGACATTATCATTTCTCGCAACTCATGCAACGATTCATTTTCCCCAAAGCCGTACATCGATTTAGCGTCCCGTGGGCACCAAATTGTCTGAGGCATCATAACCCATGTTCAACGTTTCATAATATTTTGCAGCACTTGAAATAGTCTATCTTTTTCTGTAAACCTTAAACTTTTTGGTTTATGTGAAAAACTTGTATTTGTAAATCGATACGTTTTTCCCGAGTTCTTGACTTAGTGGATTGGCATGCAATTAACTTGGCATCGTTCGATTTGAATGTATTCGAAGCAAGGAATAAGTTTGCGGGACAGAATAGAAAAGAAGGCCGAATCACCCACCGATTACTTTGCTTCGTGCCGATCGTCCAAGCGCTACGCAACGTCAATCCTTAGTTATGCGAGCTCCTGCAATGGCACCAACGCTTTGTTAGAATTCCTTCTTTTCCCCTTGCATCAAAATTGTAATTTCATCCATAAAAATGACGCGAAAGCACTTCATCAAGCCCAGCGGCAAAAGATCCAAGAAAACCATACAGCGGTCCGGTCCCGTCTAAGGGACTCTTATAGAGAGCTCGCGCGCCGAGACGCAGCCCGCTGCATCTAGGACTTGTTCCAACAGAAGTCGTTCCATTAGTTGGATCGATTCTCGTATCTTCCGTCCAAATCGAATTGAATCGATGCCGCAAGGCGTTAACGTTTACCAAGCTTAGCGATCGAGTCCGATGGCCATCTAAGTTCTCGGCCGATCTGACTCGGCGCTAGCATATTATGAAGTTCCGTCGCCTATCGAAAGCGGGGCGCTACATGATGTGCCTGACAAAGTATGGTACGGCAAAGAGCCGTCATACAGTCACCTGCGGGCGTTTGGTTGTAAGGCCTTCGTGCATGTACCGAAGGACGAGAGGACCAAACTTGAGCCGAAGACGAGGCGATGCGTCTTTGTCGGCTACGGTCGGAATGAGTTTGGCTATAGACTCTACGACCCAGTGGAAGGAAAGCTCTACAGAAGTAGGGACGTGGTGTTCGTCGAGGATCAGACCATGACCAACACTCAGGATTCTGAGACGCCTTCTGAGGCTGAGGAATTGCCTGAGTTAGAGTCATTTCGCTTCGAGCAGTTTCCAGAGGACATCGCGGAGG
Organism: Iris pallida; assembly: GCA_029216955.1. Lineage (NCBI taxonomy): Eukaryota > Viridiplantae > Streptophyta > Magnoliopsida > Asparagales > Iridaceae > Iris > Iris pallida. The sequence goes on from JANAVB010005597.1 coordinate 14,972,000, forward strand.
ATCCAGTTATGGGGGAGCCGGTACATGGAGTTGCTCCCAACCTTGATCATCAGCCTGCTGATGGTGGTCAGGGTGTCCCTCCGGAGGATGAGCATACCGGGGAGGCAGTTCCTGAAGGGAAGGAGGCTGTCAGTATACAGCCAGCACCAGTGGCTCCGCCGAGAAGGAGCAACAGGGATCGTCGACCATCTACGAGATACTCGCCGGATGAGTATGTGCGATTGACTGACGGGGGAGAGCCCGAAAGTTTCGCAGAGGCTATGGAAGACGAACACAGACAGGAGTGGATGGTGGCTATGCAGGAGGAGATGAGGTCCTTGCACACCAATTCCACTTATGATCTGGTGCGGTTGCCAAAGGGCAAGAAGGCTTTGAAGAATCGATGGGTGTTCAGAGTGAAGCAGACGGATGATGCTACTCGCCCTCGATACAAAGCGAGGCTGGTAGTCAAGGGCTACGGTCAGCGGAAAGGCGTGGATTATGATGAGATCTTTTCGCCTGTCGTCAAGCATTCGTCTATTCGGGTGGTGCTAGCATTAGCAGCCAGTCTCGACTTGGAGGTCGAGCAGATGGACGTGAAGACGGCGTTCCTCCACGGTGATCTTGAGGAGGAGTTGTACATGGAGCATCCGGAGGGATTCTGTGAGAAGGGCAAGTCACATTTGGTCTGCCGGTTGAGGAAGAGCTTGTATGGTCTGAAGCATGCTCCGAGGCAGTGGTACAAAAAGTTCGAGTCGTTTATGGGGGAGCATGGTTATGCACGGACGACGTCGGACCATTGCGTATTTGTGAGGTATTTTGCCGAGGATGATTTCATTATTTTATTGCTCTATGTAGATGATATGCTATTAGTGGGTCGGAATGCCACTAGGATGGCGGAGTTGAAGCGCCAACTGGGCGCGGCCTTCTCTATGAAGGATTTGGGCGCAGCAAAGACTATTCTTGGGATGGAGATCAGCCGAGAGAGAGTCCAAGCTGCTACACTTGTCCCAAAAGAAGTACATTCACCGGGTACTTCAGCGTTTCGGGATGGACGGGTCGAAGAAAGTGAGTTCCCCCTCGTGGCTCACTTTAAGTTCACTGAGGAGCAGTGTCCATCTACCGAGGACGAAAAGGAAGATATGGAGCGGGTTCCATATGCCTCAGCTGTGGAAAGCCTTATGTATGCTATGGTGTGTACGAGGCCAGATATTGCTCATGCAGTAGGTACGGTTAGCAGGTATCTTTCAAATCATGGAAGGGTATATTGGAGTGCGGTCAAGTAGATTCTACGATACCTTCAGGGCACTGCCGGTTGGAGACTTTCCTTTGGTGGTGACGAGCCGAAGCTGGTTGGGTATACCGACACTGATATGGCTGGAGATGTAGACACGAGGCGATCGACTTCAGGCTACGTGATGATGTTTGCGGGAGGAGCAGTGTCGTGGCAGTCGCGGTTGCAGAAGTGTGTTGCCTTGTCGACGACGGAGGCGGAATACATTGCGGCGACGGAGGCTTGCAAGGAGCTGTTGTGGATGAAGAAGCTATTGCAGGAAATGGGACTGAAGCAGGAGCAGTATACTTTGCTTTGCGACAGTCAGAGTGCTATCCACCTTGTGAAGAATCAGACGTTTCATAGCCGGTCCAAGCACATCGAGACTCGGTATCATTGGATACGGGATGTGGTTGAGAAGAAGGACGCGGAGCTTGAGAAGGTACATACAGATGACAACGAAGCTGATATGTTCACGAAGATTCTACCAAGGGGGAAGTTTGAGTACTGCAGGCAGATCGTCGGGATGACGACATCCTCCCTATAGTTGTGAAGGGGGAGATTTGTTGGAGTGGGTGGGGTTCCCAACCTATGTGGAGAAGACCCCGGAGTGCGACGAGCGCCGTTCGTGTGTCGAAGAAGCTCGGGAAGTAGGCGACGGAGTTGCTGCTGTTGCTGCTGGAGCTGCTGGAAGCAGGGGATCCGAGTTCGGGCCGAACTCGGTCCCATGGCGAGTTCGGGCCGAACTCGGTCTGGCTGTTCCAGGGTTTGGCGAGTAGGTGCTGGTTGCCCCACACAGAGTTCTGGCCGAACTCTGTGTCGTCGGAGGCTGAAGCGGGATTCTGGATGAGTTTTCATCATTGGATCTAATCTAACGGTCCAGGTTGGCTGCGGGATTAGGGAGTTATATTGGGATTTTCCAACCCTAATTCATTGCGCAACATAACACAACTTTGAGAGAGAAGGAGGCAAGAGTGCCATTGCAACTTCGGAGAAGGAGACGGAGGATTGAAGGTCGTTTTTCGAAGGAGATCGTGTTTCGGATAATCTCTACTCGTCGTTCTCGTTCTTCGTAGCCTTGTAATCATTGTTCTTATCTCTGAGTGTTGTGGGGATCCGATTTGGATCGGGAGGAGTTTGTAGAGGGTGTAATTCTTCTATTCCACTAGTGGAGGCTTCTCAGGGTTGGACTCCGATCGTCCCGTGGTTTTTCCCGCAAGGGTTTCCACGTCAAAAATTCTCTGTGTCTGCGTGGATTGTTTTTGTGTGCTTGTTTTTGGGTTCGTGCATTGTATTGCTCGGTCCTCTCGCAGGTACTCTCCGGTTTGGGGAAAGGTTTCCGCGCTTCTTTCCCAACACATATTTGGTATTAAACAATCCATTCGCGGTCTGTATCCACACTAGTTTGTCAGCTTGGCTTACAGAGGACAAAGGCAGTTGGAGAATGGCCAAATTCATGTAGACCAAAAGCAAGAAGAAGAAGGCTTGATTTTCGCATTCCAGAAATTAGAATGGTTAAGATAATTCTTTCTCAATAATTTCACCCAATCAGAATCCGGCTTAGTAAGAAATCTCCATGCAAGCTTTGTGATCAAGGCCATGTTTGTAATCTTAGGGTTACAGATTCCCAGTCTCCTTTGTGCTTTAAGAGTAGTAAAGACCGACCAAGGAGTAAAATGCATTCTTCTCTTATCTTCAAATCCGCCCCTAGAACCGACGCTGGTGTTGGGATAGTTTATTTGTGACATTTTTTTTATTTCAAGAGATGATGTCCAAGATATTTATCATGAATATTCATATGTTTCACACAGAGTATATCCATAAGAGTTTGCCTCATATAGATGTCCAGACTGTGGGAGAAATAAATAGATGATTTGTCAAAATTTACCTTTTGGCCAGACCAGAGTTCAAAGGTATGAACTGTTAGTCCCTTGGCGAACAATCGATGGAAAAAACACGAATTCAGAAACTATTGTAAAGACAATGTTTCCAGCAACGACACCCTAAAGAAGGTGATATTGTATTACGAGAATCTAAAAAGATTATTTCGTAATATTTCTCGAAGGCAACAGAACCGTTTAACTTCTAAAGAGAAGCGACGGTATTATCGAAGGCAACAGAACCGTATAACTTCTAAAGAGAAGCGACGGTATTCTCGAAGGCAACAAAGGAAGAAGAAAGCCTGCTGGGGTGAAAGATCACCGACGCTCAAAGCTATATCCGCCTTACGGACAAGCCTCCAGGAACCAGCAAGTTCGTAGAGAACTTTAGAACGCTTGCTGGCCAAAAATGTCGACTCCTCGGAATAGCAGCAGCACTTCACTCTCTCTTTGGAAATTCTCTGTGAATTTTTGTAACCTTGGAGAGAGGAGATGCTTCTGTTATTATAGGCACGAGATGGGCTTTTCAAATTCTGAACGCACGCCCTGTTTAATGCCAGATCCGGATTTTCTGGATCTGAGCCTTTTTCGGATCTGAGCCCACAAGACCCGCGGACGTTACATAATTTGAACGGCCCACTCGACCCGCACGACCCGTACGCTCCGTACGCTCCGTACAATAAGCCTCAAAAGCCCGAGTCCGAGTCGCTAAGCCCCTTCGGGGCTTAGCTCTAGATTTAAATCTATTTTCATTTGGCCAAAAGTTGGTTTCTTATTCTCACCTCTATGTAAAATCCTCCCACATGGCACCCTCCATTGGGCCTCAACCCATGTGCATCTCTCTATTCCTTCATAAGTAATATATAGAGATACAACTTGGTGTGTTTTTCCGATGTGGGACTATCTTTTAACAATAGAATGTTGCGAACACACAACATGTAGAATAAAACACCAACATGAACCAGATGCTCAATTTGAAGGGTATTCTTGATAGATATTGTCCAAATAAAAGTAGATCATCCACACACAAAAAAATGGGTGTAGGGATCTTGGTTACCAGAAAACGTGAAACCAGAGTATAGTGAAAACCTCTCTAAGATATTGATATGAGTCGATAGTAATTCCCCACACATAATAAGGATATAGGGGGAGAGGGGACACCCCTGTCTAATGCCCCGATTGGGTTTGAATGAAGGGGAGGGAGAACCATTGATTAATAAGACAAAAGACACGGTCGTAACATGATAAGATCATGAGTTTTCCAATGAATACCAAAGCCATGTAGAGCACGACTGCTGATAACATCTCAACTCAATCTATCATAGGCCTTAGACACGTCACAAATCTGAAGGACTAAGTTTGGAAATAGAATGGAAAAGCGATTGTGCTGTGCTATGATAACATGATCACAAATCTGACGACATGGAACGAAAGCGTTCTAGTTAGGACTAATCAGTTTGTGGAGCAAAGATCGTAGTATATTTGTTGCGATGTGTTTGGTGATAGTTTTGTACACAATATTGCAAAGGGAGATTGGTCTGAACTCAAGAGGGGTAAGTTGGGTTTGGAATTTTAGGAATGAGTGCAATGAAAGTATGGTCGAGTGAAGGAGGCATAGTACCTGTGTCAAAGAATTCTTGGATCAGATTAATAACATCCCATGCGTATTTTTGATCTCGTCAGTAGTAGGGATACTACACAAGAACTCATTCTCAGCCCTCCCAATCTTATGAAGCTTATTTAGAACATCTGATGGAACTGTAATAGTACTGCTGTGTTGGTCTTGAAATGATCTATCAGAATACCAGAGATATCATCATGGGTAGTAGCAAATTCTCCATTTGATTTCCTAATACTTGAAATTGTGTTCTTCTTTTTCCTCTTAAGAGAGTCACCTTCTTTAAGCCAAGCAACACAAGACCGCTGCTTCCAAATAAGTTCCTGTTGCTGCGGTAGCTTATTGATGATAATGTGAGTGTTTTTTTTTTTTCTTTTCCTTTTGAAGTCTATTGTCGGTGATTGGTTGTTTTTGCAGATCCATGGGCCTCAGCTCTTCCATTTTGATGTCATCATAAATATGTCCCGTTCACCCAATCAAAACAAAGTATAATGGCCCGGCCCGACTCTAATCGATCCTTCTTATAATCTAATCAGAATCAGAATATATAATTGGTTTTGGATTCCTAGTCCCACTCGTTCTCTCTCTCCCTCCCAATATACTTACATTATATATACTGCTAGGCTAGGCTAGGCTTAGCCTCCCATCCCTGCGCTGCTGTGTTTCTCCCCTTCTTCCCTTGCACACTAATAAATTCGCCTCCAATGGAAGCGGAATTTGACCCACAAATAGATATTTGCTTTACTGAAGGTAACAGGACCATGATCTTAGAAGCTTACTCGTCGACAACATGCAAAGTCGTGTTCGACTTCCACTTCACAGAGGAAGACTACTTAGACTGTGGCCGTGGCGATGACTATGGCTATGACATCGAAGGTTTCTCCTTCCCCTTGAAGGATGACGAAGACGGCTCCTTCTTATCCCGAAAGCTCTTATCGGACATGATCTCTAGCCTCCCCTGCTGCAAGGACAATACCGAGAACATGACCATCCTACGTACGCGGGAAGACACCATCTACTTCCTCCTTGACTACGCTTTTAGGCGGATGTTGTCCGACTCCGCATCCCTCGGGGTCCGTCGAGGGGCCGTTTTGAGCCTGATCTTCTGCAAGAGACCCTCACGCTCGAGGATGAGCGACCGGGGGACCATCCTCACCGGTCCGGCCGGCAACCTTCTGAAGCGGCACAAGCTGGACAAGGACGACTGCAGCGGCGGCACCTGTGCTATTTGCCTAGAGAATCTCGAGGGAGGGGACGACTTGACGTGCATGCCTTGCTCGCACACCTTCCATTCTCGATGCCTCGCAGAGTAGTTGCCCGAGAGACTCACCTGTCCCCTCTGCAGGTACGAGATGAATTGGTACGTATATATAGGTCATGATGAATCTGAATCATCTTGATGGTGACGAGTTATAATAATATCATTCACTAATCGACCTAATTTTTTGTTGAGGATCCAAGGGGGGTTGGGAGAAAATTTTGATACAGAAGCTTGTATCAAAGTTTTTGATACAGTGCATGTATGACAAGTGGGCCCTCCCCTCTCTTTTCGTAAAATGTGTAAGCATAAATATATAAGGGGGGGCCCACTTGTCATACAAAGGCGGTATCAAAACTGCCTTCTGTATTAAAGTTTTATTCTGGGTTTGTTTCTCAAGGTGTTCGTGGGCCGGGCCAGGCCGGCCCGCGGTCCAAAAAGCGGCAGTTCAAATCGGGCTCGGGTCGGGCCTGAACCGGACCGGGCAAGCAAGCGGCCGGGCCTGGCCTGGCCCGGCCCGGTTTGATTAGGATGGGCCCAGCCCGCCCATTGAACCGGACCATAGGGTGGTCGGGCCGGGCCGGGCCGGTTCTGTGAAACCCATTGTAATTAATATTAGTATTATTATTATTATTATTATTATTATAATTATTGCTGAGTGTTAAGAATTATTTCGAAAATTAATTAACAAGGATTTTTGGATTCGAACCCAGATCCGAGTCCGAACCCAGACCCGAGCCTGAACCCAGACCCAATTCTTTTCTAATTCTGAACTTTGGTTTAATAATAAATAAATAAAAAAAATAATTAGGTTGGAGCTGGTCCACGAGGGACCACCATTCTCTCAACTCCTCACCCGCTCAGCACCCCACGACCGATTCCCCTCCCCCCCCATTACTCCCCTTCTATTCCTCACAACCAGCAGACCATCTCTTCTTCTTCCTATTAATTACCACACACCAAAACCACTCCTCTCCTTTTAAATCCAATCACCAACCAACTCCCCACTCCCTCACAACTCCCCTACTCTTCCTCCAGGAGAACAAAACCCCTTCCCCAACTACTTCCTTCCCCTTCACTCCAGACCCTCTCGCCCGAGCCCCTCTCTCCGACCCGCCGGCCTTCCTCCGGCCCGACGCCGTCGCCGCCCACCGGCCGCGCCCGCACCCGACGCCGTCGGCGACTCCTGGCCGCGTCCCCGAGCCCGCGGCCTCCCCGCGAGCCGACCCCCCTGTGCGCCGACCCCCCTGTGCGCCGACACCCTTCGACCCCCGGCGCCGTGCCCTAGCTCCGGCGCACCTCCGGCGTTCGACCCCGACGCCTCCAGCGTCCTTTCGTCGGCGTTCTTCGCCGGCGCCGCCTCTGAGCACCATTTCCAGCGCTGTCCCAGCGCCCCGTCGCGCCTCGGACCCCGATCCAGCGCTTTCTCCGCTGTTTTCGAGCAACGCTGTTCCGGATCTTCCCGACCTGCTGTTCGGATCTTTTCTTTCTATTATTAATCATCTGAGAGCTCTAGCCGAGCAACCTGAGGTATAACCCCTGTCCCGTCTCATTTTCTACAGTCTGTTATGAGAATGGTCCCCGATTCCTCTTGGGAATTCAGTTTTAGCGACGTCGTGTTTTTCCGGAACCTTCGGAAAGGTTCTGTTGATTATTTTGGGTTTCCGGAACTTTCGGGAATTGGTTTTTGGTATATTTTGAGCCTTCCTGATTTTCCGGTAGCATTCTGAGACGTTTATGGTTGGATTCGGACTTCCGAAATTATTTCGGGTCGTTCTGAATTAATCTGTGGATTGGTTGTGTTTATTTTTATATATATATATGTATTGGGGATTCCATGGTTTGGGATTTGCAGGAAAGATTTATCGGCATATTTTCCAGTTTTTTGGTTGACCAAAAACAGAGGAGATGTTGCCGGATTTTTCCGTAAATTCTAGAATATTTTAAAAATGAGTTTAAAATGGATTTCGAAATTTTATTTAATATTGGATTTTGGGCGACGACCGTATCGGTCAATGGGCCCCGGCTAAGTGCAAACGAAACCGGCTTCGCCCGGACGTTGAGGCATTAGTCTAGTTGAAGATTGAACCATATCTGAGACTCAATAAATAATTATTTTATCTTTATTTTTATCAGTTAATTTTATTCATATTTAATTTATTTAAAAGTTTAGGACTAACGGCAGTTTCTGTCTTATTTCAATTTATGTAAATAAATTGTAATGGGCATAAGCCCAGCTGGCTGTTGGTTCTGTAACTGTATTGGTAGCGTAGATTTTAGTTATTGCTGATTTTGCGAGTTTTTGTAACGTTCGAATCAATTGAATAAAAAGTATTTTCGTATAAAAATTTAATAAGATTTTCTCACCTAAAATCTATCAGTTGTAATATTAATTAAAGATCATGTATTTCTCACTAAATAAGAAATTAGTTTTATATTTATAATTATGAAAATACAAAATTTTAATCAATTGATCTGGTATCGACGAGTTTTCCAAATACAAAGTATAAAACGATCTTTTCCCTCGTATTAAAATCAAACGCACAAATAATCGTGTTTTCGTGTTTTGTTAAATAAAGAATTAAAATGGATTAGGACACAATTAGAGATTTCAACTAGCGTAGTTAGATTGGTAAACCTGGATTCTGAGCCAATTTCTCGAATGTAGGAATTCGAGGACGATCCTAAATTCCCAACTCGAAGTCTTCTTCCTCTCCAGTCCAGTCTATTTTGAGGCAAGTACATTTTGTGTTAGTTTACAATTATTTAGTAATTATTTTATTGCAAGTTTAAACCACGATACAACACGGAGCTCTCTTTGAGAGTATTGACTGTAACTACTGTAACTATTGGGGACTGGGGGAGTAGTGTAATGAGTATGACCACATCCAAACTATTGTAACTACTGTAACTATATTAGCTTACCCCTCATACACACGGGGATAAGCCGTATCTGAACTGTAACAAACCTAAGCCGGTCATATTTCATTGCCTATTCACATCACAGAACTGTAACTGCTTAAATTGTTGATTTCAAAACTGTTTAAAAGTGCATAATTCTATTATTATTTCAATTGTTAAATTAGCATGAATTGTATTTTGCTCCCTCCTGACTGGAGACCCAACATGTTAGGTATCACTGATGATGCTTTGTTCTGCGGTATTTTTCCGAGATCCCAACTAGAGGACGATGATCTGAAGACTGATGAGCTGGTTGCCTAGATTTTCTTCTTCTTCATGATGTTTGTGGAAAACAACGTAATATGTATCTTTCATTTTATTGTAAAAAAAGTTTTAAACTATTCGAATTATTAAAGTTGTGGCAATTAGACTGTGTTGTTTATTACCTGCATGAGTGATACAGCTTACTGCCGTCGTCTCAACAACGGTGCAGGCTGGGCATGATCCGATTCGACCCAAGAAATTGGGACCGGGTCGTGACAGGTTCAGCCGGGCTGAACCGGGCCGGCCCGGTTCAGTTTTGTTTTGTTTTGTTTTTTTTATAAAATTTCTATTATTTTTGTTTATGTTTTTTTTTAATTTTAATTTATATTGTTATTTTGAAAAAAAAATATTTCTCCCTCTTCCTTTATCCGGGCTTGGGACCGGCAATGCTTGCTTGGCACAGGCGGAGTTAAAAAAAAATTTTAATTTAAAAGTAAATTTTAGTTTTTGAAATTTTAAAATTTGAAAGTATAAGTTAAAATTTTGAAATTTTGTAAGTTATAATTTAAAATTGTATTTTTGAAAGTATAAGTTAAAATTTTAAAAGTATAAGTTAAAATTTTGAAATTTTGAAAGTTATAATTTAAAATTTAAATTCTGAAAGTATAAGTTAAAAATTAAAAAAGTATAAGTTAAAATTTTGAAATTTGTAAATTTGTAAAAAAATTGTAAAAAATTAAATGTACATACCTTGCACCGTAGTCTCATTCTTGTTCGCCTTCATGCACCGAAAACGATTCAAAGTCCAGCTCGTGAATATCAAGATTTTCATCTATCTGGTTTTGGATTCTTCTCTCGGCTTTAATCCAATCTTGTACGCACACTATTGCTTCCAAGATATTGGGCTTCAAGCGGCCCCTCTTTCTGCTCAACATCCTTGATCCTGCACTAAAACAGGACTCCGATGCTACCGTAGACACCGGGACCATTAGTAGATCACGTGATATGGTAGAAAGAACATGATATCTTTTGTCGTGTCTCTTCCACCATTCTAAAACGGCGAAGTGATCTGGAGTCTCTTCGTCGTCTTCATAAGAACTAAGGTACAGAGACAACTCTTGAGTAGGTTGGGAAGATTGCTTTTGTTTCTTCCTTTGTAGTAAGCGACCGGTTGTTGATAGCTTAGACGCCAAGCCGGAGCTACTACTAGCCCCCCCTGAGTTGGTCGGGTCGACGCTGCTCTTTCTTCGTACAGTATAACTAACATGTCCAACGCAAGTTTAACTTCTACTTTCATGTCAGTAACATCTATATCCATATATTCTCCAAATCCATCTAATAAAGCCTCTACGCCATCCAATTTGATTGTAGGATCAAATATGAAAGCCAAACAATATAAAAGAGGTACTTGATCCCAATATTTCTTGAATTTGGCTTCCATATTTCTCACCACATATTCAAAATTTAGAAGATCTCTATATCTAGAAAATAAATAAGAAATGTTACAAAGTTCACGTAAAGCTAAGCAAGATGTGGGATAATAAACACCGGAAAGAATACATGCAGCATTGTAAAAAATTTCTAAAAATTCACAAACATTTTCAGCTACTACCCAATCATCACCAGTAACTTGAAAGTCAAAGGTGAGATCCGCATTACAATAATACGTAATAACATCCTTAAAGAAATTGCAAATTTCAACATCAAGTAGGTGGAGTTCCACCTATGTGGTATATCCTTCACGAAACTTCTAAAAGTAATACCAAAATGTGCGCATGTGCATGCAAAACTTTGTTGTCTACTTGGAGACGTGTTCAAAGTGTGCAAGCATTGTCGCAGAGTGTCTAAATGGCGACTAAAATATTCTAAACATTCTTTAACAACTAAGTTAATAATATGGCAAACACACCTAACATGCAAAAGTCTACCTTCTAAAATAGGCTGAAAAATCAATGACAAAGAAGACATAGCAGCATTATTGTTTGAAGCATTATCCAAAGAGACAAAAAAATTTGTAGTGAATATCATATTCACGCACGTGTTGAGAAATGGCACTTGAAATTACAGCGCCCGTGTGCGGATATTCTATAATTTTAAGACAGATGATGCGTTTTTGCAACATCCATTGTGCATCTATATAGTGTGCAGTAATACAAATGTAAGCATAACTTTGCTTATTAGTCCAAATATCAGAAGTAATAGACAACTTACTAACATTTTGTAAAATCGCTTTCAAAGTGGCTCTCTGCTCCTTAAAGAGACAAATAGCCTCATTTTGAGCTTATTGTCTACTAACTCTAGTAAAGGAGGGATTTAGAGACAATGTTGCATAATGGCGTAAAGATTCACTTTCACCCGAAGTGAAAGGAAGTTCATCACGAATAATATATTTAACTAATTCCGTTTTATGACGCGCAGCTGAGTAAGTAAAGCTACCCATTGAAGAACCGGTGGCACCTCCAAAGCTTATTTAGGTTTGGGACGTTTGAAGCGTGTCCTTCCCGTAGCAAGTGTCGTAGTGTCTGGATATGGTCCCGGTGCCACTGTCCTTCTTCCATGCGTACTGGTTCAAATATTTCTTGCATTGCGCCTTGCACGGTATTGGTTCACCCTTGGCATCTAAAACAAGCGAACCATCAGGATTAGTTTCATAAATCAAAGTAAAAAAATTCCAATACTTAGACTTTTTTCTCTTTTCAGGAAGTTGTGTAGAACTAGCGACTTCTGGAGGAGATGGAAGGCACCCCTCCGGATTGGTTGCTACTTGCTCAGGTGGGTTTGAACCTTCAGCAAAAAAAGAATTAAAAATTTCGTAAGTCTGTCCAGCAAGATTAGCTGTGGGTTTGAACCTTCACCAGCCATTTATAAAAAATAAGTACAAATTTAGAAAATAAAATAAATTAAAACTTTGTTAGAAGAAAGTAATGAATTGGGAGGGAGATCGGAAAGCCGTAGAGCGCCAGAATGGGGTTGAGAGCACCCGGAAGCCTTAGAAGTAGAGCACCGTAGAGCACCGGGAAGCCTTAGAAGTAGAGAATTGTAGAAAAATGTTTAGAATGAGTTGTGTTTGAAAAATGAGATTTTGGGCCTATTTATAGGAATTTTTTAGGATTATTTTGGTTATTTTGGTCCAAAAATGACCAAAATGCCCCCCCCAACGTTTATAAAACGGTTACATTTGGGGATATTTTGGTAAAATACACCTCCCCCCCCCCCAACGTTCACATTCTGTTAAAATTAAAAAAATTAAAAAAAATTGAACCGGACCGGGCTTCGGGCCGGTTGTTGGGCCGGTCCAACCGGGCCGGGCCACGGGCCGGGCCAGTGGGCCAATAAAAAAAAAAATCCTGCAGGCCGGGCCGGGCAGATCTCGGGTTGGGCGGGGGAGGCCCGACCCGGACCGTGTGGGGTGGGGGGCCGGGCCGTGCCGGGCCTGAAAGCGGGCCGGTCCGAACTTGCTCTGAGCGGGCTGACGTGCGGGCCGGACCGGGCTTCGGGCCAACCGGCCCACTGAACACCTTGAGTTGTTTCTATTCTTGTATCCTATGGTTGAGGATGGATGGACTGCCTGGGTTAATTGTTTGAATAAGATTTATAATTAGTACTCTGAATTTGAATAAGTTTTATTCTTTTAGAAGGAGTTATGGAAAGGTTTTGGTACCTAGATTACTATTCTGACGGTTGGTTGACACAAAATATCCAACCATAGTTGCGTGTGCGTTTGGAACATAGACATTATAAGCAAGCTATATTCAGTATTGGGTGTCTTAATTCGGAACATAAACATAAGCAAGCCATATCCAATTCTGTCTCCTTCTATAGATCTTTCAATTCGGACGCATGTTATCCTTTTCTTAAGCTTCACTAGAAAGTAACTAATGCTAGCTGCATGTTCTACTGAATTAATGTCTGAATTAATGTTATCATTTACATATTTATTGTATTGGTAGCATATACATTCTAATTAATTTTTTGCTCCATGTACCTGTCAAATCACATATATTATCCTGCATGTAATTATCTTCTCTGGTCCAAACTACAACATTCATCTTACTATAATATGTGGGTACGACTGCAAATAACTATAGAGATTTCTCATTGTTAGGTTTGTTCTCTCCCATTTTTTTTCTTACTACATTGTTTATTCTCAGTGTTGTATAGCATTTCTAACGCTTTCATATACTAGCTTAATAGGAGATCAATAATTCCTTTTTGTTTATGTTGATTTCAATGATTTGTGATTTTTTTTTTCCTTCTCCAAATGTCATGCAAATGGGACTAGATGCTCAATGATTTGCAAGAAACTGAGTTTGAATACGTACTCTTATCATACACGCATTTTTCCCTCGATATGCCATTCTATATCTTTAGGACTAGCTAGTTTTTCTCATGTAAGATGTGTTGGTCCTAAATATATAATTATAGTGGAAATGATGCAAAAATTTATGCAGAATTTTCTTTCTATTACTTTGGTTTTTTTTCTATTTACTAAAAAAAAAATGGACTATGATGATGGTGATGTGGTTTGTATTGGGTGTTTAAGGAAGATTATTTTCTTCCTATTGCTCAAAATCTTGTTTATTGTAAATCAATGGACTAGACTACTTATTTCTGTGTTTGGGAGTTGTAGTTGTTTTTTTTTTATTGTTGTTGATTTTAGTTGGAAACCTCTAAGGAATGCCATTTTTAACATCCTAGTACGGAAAATGCGAATAACCGAGAGCGAATACGTACTAGACCAACTATGCTCTAGGAAGTATACTAGCACCCACGAGCACGATGACGATTGTACAAAGACAATGGAGTTACAATTTATTATATAAAAATTCAGGTGATGGGATTAATAGAGAAATAAATGTTCTGATAATGAGTTGATTTTAGTGTCGAACACTATTTGAGTTGATTTTAGTACCTCATCCTAGCCGCGTTCATGCATTGTGTTGTATCTGTGTCGGACACGAAATTATTTATTCAACTAGAAATGCAAATCATGGTGCTAAATTTCCCCAAACTAATACATGTTGAAGGTATCTGAGATACTCTATCTAGCTACCTAGCTTCTATTTTGTGTTGTTGTAGATTATTTGAGTTGGTTTTAGTGTTCTAATGAGAACCCTGATGTCCTAGCTACTTGTTTGGAATGAAACGCGAAAATCTGTTCTAACCAAAGAGCCATCGAAAGAATCGAAGTAAAGTGCAGAAACCAAATAGCCAAAATCACACGAGAACCAAACAATACAAACACAACGATTTTGGTATGGAAAAACAAAGACGAGGAGAAGAATTATCCGAAACAATCTTCTCTTCAAAATATTCTTCAATTCCCTTTCTCTCTCCAAAATTTGCAAAATCTTGATATCCTCTGTGATAGATTATATATGCATCTTTTAGGCTTTAGGAAATATGAGTTATTTAGGCTTAGGAACATCCTTCTGGTAACCCCGGATTATATAAAATCCCATGTATCTTATTTCATATGCATTTAGTACTTTAATTGGGGTTTCATGATCAAAATAAAAATAAAGTATACCTAATCTCTAATTTCGATGTTTCTAATATCAATTATGATTTCTTAGGAGGCAAATGCTACACCATTAGTTGTTCATATATATATATATATATATATATATATATATATATATATATATATATATATATATATATATATATAGTGTAAAGGCACACATGTTGCGTGTGCAACACGTTTTAAATTGATATCAGTTGATTTATGCACAAAAGTAACGTATGTCACTAGTTAAATAAATAAATAAGTAAACTATAGTAGTAAAGACTATATTAACTGTTAAATTTTAGAGGTGGTAATGCTATTGCTTATATATTTGATAGGTCATGTAGTTATCATCTCCTTTGTGGTAACATAGGAGATGGTATTGTCCCATCTGAACTCAATCCTCGACGACGACAAGCTCTTGGTCAAGTGTGGGGGGTCCGAGTTCGCAGTGTTCTCCTCCATTTTTCTTCTATACTCACTTTTTTCAGTGTGATGTTGATGCCACTGCAACCGTCGAATAACTATATTTGAATAATTTTAGTATTTGCCTGAATGACCTAAATGACTACACATAAAATTCTAAATAATTATATTAATTGTAGTTAAATGCTTAATTAACTTTTATGTTTTTAATGACTACCAATTGGCGGTCATATTATTTTGAATAACTGTCATATATACTAGCTAGTAGTTTCCATATTATCTATCATTAATTTTATGCAATTACTTTTCATACGATTTCCATAATATAATTTGATACTGCATATAGTACGTTGTCTATAAGTATATAATATGTTTTTTTTGGACAAATTTGTTTTCACTTATTTCAACCAATTAGCAGTTTGGAACCTTCTGGTACAATGTCTCGTAGAAAATCCTCAATGGGTCTCTCTGCGCTTCAACAACGCTTCAACAACAGACAATAAAAATACAAATAAAAATAAAAATTCTATCATGTAAACATAAACAAAATATTTAAAGTCCGAGTTCTCTAGCCTAGTGGTATTAGAGCGGACACTCGGAGGGACCGGCAAGGTTCGAGTCCCCCAATTGTGTGTGCGTGGGTGTGATTTCAAAAAAAATTAAAATTAAAAATAATAAGAAAAGAAAATTGTTTATACTTTTCCTTGGCCAATCATGCTTTTGCCCCGGCAAATAATCCAGCAGCACCTCCTCCTCTTCCTCCTCCTTCCAGTAAATTACATCCTTGCTCACCCTATTTTTCTTCTTATTCTTGATATTCAAATAATTAGTTGAAGTTTAATATAAATAACAATAAATAATATTAACCAAGAACGCAATAGTAGACTAAAAAGACCGATAAAAAAGTCTTGTGACTATTGGGTTCTCCTCCTACTATATTTTCTTCGTATTGCTTCTTTTCCTACAAACCAGTGCCGACCCTGAGCTGTTGGGGGCCTGAGGCAAAACTTCTAAAACGAGCCCCCAAACATAATGTAAAAAAGTATAAATAAAATAAAATTTTGTTATAGTCAAGATTTGAACAAATAACCTTTTAAATATAAATCTAGCATTATAAACACTACACCACAATACGTTTTGTTAAAAAAATGCACATGATACATACTAGTTCTATTATAGACAGTTCCATATTTGTGCTCCCTTTCGTCAGGGGGCCCTAAACCGTCGCCCGGCCTGCCCTGGGCCAGGACCGCCCCTGCTACAAACTCACAAACATGACCCATTAATAGTAGAACTATGGAAAAAGATAGCTTTTTAATTATTTTTGAGAGAGGGTATCATTGCGCCGCCTTCTTATCTTTCTTTTTTTTAAGTAGAAATGAGAATGGTGATGTTGAGTCAGTCTAAGTTGAGCCAGGTATTCTAGTTCTTATTCCGAAAATGGACAAAATTTTACAGATATAGAGGAACAGAAACTATTATATCCTAAGAAGAAATTCTCCTAAACCATACAACATACATTTTACCCAGTTAGAGGAATAAACACTATAATAGGAATAAAAAAGATACTACTCCTAAACCCATGCAACATCTACATCTTATATGAATGGCCTAAGAAATTATTTCCTCCTCCCGAATAAACTGCCTATAAATATAGCATATGTTCATCTCCTCTTCCTCGGATACCTAACAAACCTACATAATATGTTGCATATATGAACCGAGACAAAAGCCTTGATCACCTTTTTTTTGTGTTCTTCCCCGTCGTGAGAGTCAGCACGCAGTCGACGCTAGACCCCGTCGAGGAGCACAATGAACCTAACGTCCTCCCTGCAAAGCTCGACGTCAGAGCACCTTGACGTTCCTCTCGAGGCATCCTATCAACTTCTTCCCATTAGATTGCAATAGAACAACAAATCTGAAATTTATGTCCACTTCTTCCCATTCGATTGCAGTAGAACCACCTTTTAGACTTTTAGATTAGTTATTGGATGGTTTTACTTAATAGGTAAGCAAATTACCTTTTTGTCCATAAATAATGAAACTTAAGTAAGAAAATTTTATTTTAAAAAAAATTATGGATACCCCTGCTATTTGAGTTATATATACTAGTGTCGCGTGTGCGACGTTTTAAATTTTGAAAATGTTGATATCATCTTATGTAGACAACAACCATAATTTAAATATAAATAATCAAATTCGTGGATTTTGTACTTGATCTAATCCACAGTTTTAAATTCATGATTTAAAATATAATAAAATATAATATATCGTAATTTAAATATAATAGATATTGTTAATTTAATTTATAATTTTGATTCTAATATATCTAAAGATTTAATGCAAGAAAAATTTAAATAACAACCTTCTTTTATAAAATTTAAGAATTCTAATATATGAAATTTAATTTAGTTTAATGCATACTCACAATCCTAGTTAATTTAATCTAATTTAATTTAAATTAATATAATTTAATTTAAATTAATCTAGTTGGATAAATTATAGTTTAATTAATCTGATACAAATTTAAAATCTAATTTAAAATTTATTCTAGTTCATAACTTAAATATAATTTTAAATTTGCAAAATATGATATTGTATATCTATACTAATATCTAATAGAAAGAAAATATATTAAATTAATATTTAAGAGAAAAATGTATATCTATACTAATATCTAATAGAAAGAAAAAATATTAAGTTAATATTTAAGAGAAAAATCTACAACCGTTTATAATTATTTAAATTAGTGGGATTGTAAAATGACCTTATTATCCTTACATAAATATATCTTTACCTTAGAATATATATAATCCAGATACCCCTAGTATTGGGATTATATATATATATATATATATATATATATATATATATATATATATATATATATTGAAACAATGGATAATTGTTGCGAACTCGTCTCCGCTGGGGCTCGAACTCATGACCACTTGGGCCGCATGCATCTCTCTTAACCACTAGACTAAAGGTCATTTGCGCTTTCTCTCTCTGTATATATATGTGTGTGTGACTATCCGTTGAATCATAACTGATATTAGAAACATCAAAATTAGAGATTGCGTAAAAAAAAACCTTGCAAAAGTATCTATTTGCAAAAGTGTGCGTGTGTGTGGCCATCTGTTGAATCCCCTAAAAAAAATCTACTTGCAAAAGTATCTCTCTTGCGAGAGAGATCGAGAAGCGCTATTTCACTCTCCAGCAAGTCAACAACGATTGCAACACTTACTTTCTCTCCTCCTTTAAAACAATTGACATTTAAATTTTGAGTTACTTAATTATTATAGTTATGAATAATTATGAGATGTATATTAATGTTATATATCTCATATATGATATGAAATATTATCTTATACTTTCATGGTGTCATATTTTCTGATATGTCTCGCATCTCGTCTGGTATCTGCTTTCTGATATGGGGATATCAAAACCGGTATCCGATACCAGAAATCTTGGTTGTTCAAATACTATGTTAAAATGCTTTCTAGTAGAGTATTCGTGAGGAATGAATGTTAGATATTTAATTCAAGAGTGATAGTATACCTTGTGCCTAGTGCCTATAGGGTCCAACATAAGGTGGACCGTGGAAGGAGGAGGTTGGTCGCAATAATAATTAGAATGATACATAATTTTTTAAATAATACTGTGAGCCCAATAAAGTATGAACAATTAAATGAATGGGTTATTGGAAATGTTGAAATTTTGTTTAGGTATATGAGATTTATCTAATATTTTAGGTTGTAACCAATAGCCATTTGGTTGTGGCAATAACTCCACCCTAATATATATTGTGGTGCTTTTTCTTGAATATTTATTGCTGCTATTTTTCCACATTGAAATTTGTATCACATAGTTATCATGTAATGACTAATGGAAAAATCCTGCAATGGGTGCTAAAGCGACCATATCTGGAACAGTTCATAGTGTAACCATTTGGGGATAGTTACATATTGTTCAATGGCTACATTCTTGATTACTGATTGCTGTTTCATATAACTTATATTTATTTTTTTATTGAAAGCAAATTTATTTAACTTGATTTAAAGACATTTTCCCCCTTCCGTCTGCTATAAATGTCGAAAGTTTTCAAATTGTGTAATTCCTATACTATTCCTTTTCCATCAATCTAACAAGCAATTTCTTATCTATGTAGGTGTACATTTATAACAACTAATTCGGTGAGTGAACATAGTTTAGTTTCTATCATAGATGATTTAAGTTAGAAATCTTTCTCCGCATGTTCATGTTCTTTTTCTTTCTTTGTCTATTAAGTAATCAGAGGCTAAATATTCGACTTTACCATAACGAACTGTGTTACAATGACTTGGTAAATTGATCGGATAGCCAAACCCAAAACACTCGTGCATATGTTCTCTTGTGAGTTTCACAATCATGAAGAAAACTAATCACGCACTAAACTTAAACTTTGCAACTCATAAATTGGTCGGATCTTCTCATTTTCCATGCAGAACTCTTCCGAGTTGCACATATGAAGTGAAAGGTATTGCTTGTTTCAGTAATTTTTATTTGATGCTACAAAAGGCCTCCTTTTATTAGGGTTCAACAACATTTTTTTTTACAATCACAAGAAAGTCTGTTCATCTAGTGAAACAAAAATTTTAGCTCAGCCTTCAATACAACCCAACGCATCCTCAAATACAAGGAAGAAACAATCAATGAGAAAGAGACAAATTTCTCTGGGAAGATACACATCGAGTGAAGAAAAATACATTAGCCATTCAGCAGGAACTTCTCTAAGGAGTGACTGCAGAATTTTGAGCAGTAACCCATGACCATCAGTTTATATACAGAATGTTTCATGGATTCCAACAGCTTTAATTTTGTATCACGTATACTGTGAAGCCCTGTATTGAGCTGATTAGGCTCTCAATAGCAGCTTGGATAGCTTTAACTTGTGGCAAGCTTGACTGGTCCATGACACTTTTCTTTTTCTTCATTCTGTGAGGGATCTTCGATCTCAAACATGACTGGATCACCAAAGTATGCCAAGAAAAGGATTCTGTTACCAACTGTACTAAAACAGGAAGAGGGCTTCCAGGGCTGGTAAGTATTTGCTGGGAACATTTTAATTGTTTAGTGATGCAAGTCCTAACCAAACTGTCCACACTCTGTGCCATGAGCTTAAATTGCAACCATCTCCCTTGGGCAGTTCCAATGACGGGACTGCCAGAAATTTGTAAATAAACCAAAACCATCATCGTCCCGTCACAACTGTGGACGAATTTTTGGCAATCCTATAATTTTGGACAATCCATCATCGTCCCGTCGCGATTGTGGACGAACTTTTGAAGTTCGTAATCCTAAAATGGGTTCAACACTTCAAGAATCTGTCTAGAATGAATAGTAAATCAAATTTTAGTTACTAGAAGATGAAATTTAGGCATTTAATGGGTTGAGAGAGATTTGCAAGAGAAAATGCTTATGATTTTGGGAGGAGAAAGGGAAGGAAAAAAAAAAAAATTTAAAAACAAAAATTGACTTATATACCTATAGTTAGACTAGTCCTGAGTAATTTTTTAAATAATAAATTTTTAAATAAACCAAAATCAGATTTGAACTAGTTCTAAGTAACTTTTGATGTGTTCTTATAAGTCGTCTTTATTAACCTTCCATTCCTTGTTACAACTTACACGACTATGTAATCCAAACCTAAAATGGATCCGACCCTACCCGCCATCATATCGAAATAGTTTCTTCCTTCCCTAGTTCCCTTCCTTTTACATCACTTCCCCCACAATTCATTTCAAAAAGAGAAACTATACTTTCAGATCCGAAGAAAAACCCTAATTTGACATATTTGGGGATTTTGCGCTGGACTTCGTCGGCATGATCGATCCGATCCGAGTGAAATTGGTGCTCCGGAGAAGAGATTGAGGAGGAACGATGATGTTCTGGAGGGAGAGGGAGAGGGACGACCGCCAGAAGAATGGGAGTCCCCTTTGTGGCCAAGTCAGGGTCCTGATTGTCGGAGACTCCGGTAATAAATCTCCGATTCTTCGTCTAATTGACAGTTTTCGTTGTTAATGATTCGAAATCATATGTAAAAATGGTATTTTTATTATTATTATTTCTTTCGGTTTGAACAGTAAAATATTAGTTCAAAGTTTTGTTTGTTTTTTGTTTTTTGTTTTTTTACCTAATCTTGATGATCTAACACTGAATATAGTGCAAGTTAATTTTTTTATGTATCTCATTGTATGTAGTGTTGGGGGAATATGTTAACAAAACCCTAGATTGGTCAAAACTGCCCATTTTTAGTTAGTGTTTGTTTTGCAACTGTAGAAATCCTCGTAAGCAACATCTCGTTCTTCATAATTGCGTATACGATCGCAAATTGGCATATTTCCTTGTTAATGATGGGCACTCATATGTAGAATGGTAATTGTTATCTGGACATAGTTCATTCATAGTAAAAAGTGATAATTCAGTTTAAATTCGTTTGTTTACTTAATCTCGACGACCTAAAATTGAATATATATTTATCTAGATTTCCCAATAGTCAACAAAATAGTTCTTATTTGATTGTATGTAGTGTATAACTGGTTAATTTATGCATTAAAAGAATTAGATCGAGAAAACCCTAGATTGGTTAAAAGTTAAAACTGTTCTTATACTCGAATCAGTTTTTTTCTTTCTTTCTTTGTTTCTTCTGGACAATTCACATTGACTGTCAGTCTGTTTGATTTGGAAGTTGGAACCAAGGGAGTGATAAATCCTAGATCACGTGCTAGTTTTCCAGAGACTAGGGTTTGAAAGTTTTTCGATTTGACCCGACGGGCAACAGTGTGGTTGGCAGATTGACTTACTGCTGTGTACTTTGTCGGAGAATCTGGACCTCGATTTGTGCCAAGTAAAAAAGAAGTGCCCCCTACCCTATTCCATTGTTATTATGTTGCTCCTTGGTATTTGACACCAGGATTGAGGATTGACATCTGATAGCCATTTGTAAAACTTTACCTGTTCTATTATGGCGCTTTTGTACTCTATAGCCAACCCTATTTTGACGGGAGAATGCTTGGATTTCACTGCTACTGCTTCTGTCACTACCGCTATTGCTACAAATAATTTTCTGGACAGTGTGACCATCTGTCATATTCTTCTTATATAGATAGACATGAAGTTATACCAAGTTTGAAGTTTTTTTCCTATTTGGTATATTGGTTGAAAATTTGTTCGATGAAGGGATTTATTACTTTGTTATCATACATTAAATATACCTTATTGAGAAGGAACTTGGTTGGTTCCTGTATTGTCAGAAAACCTGAACTCACTTGAAAAATCCTTCTTCAAAACCAAGTAAAATAAGTCATCATCAGAACATCTGAACCCACTTCAAATTCATCTTCTAAGAGTCTAAACTACAAACATTCACAACATTCGAACTGCTTCCCAATTATTATATAAGCAAAAAATGCATTCAAAATTCTATGAACCAAAGCACTTTACTACCAAAAAGACTCATTGTCAGAAATCCTTCAAAAATCAAGTTTGACTAGATCTCCTTGGTCCCATCCTCTCTCTCACAAAAACAGAAATCCTTCTAAAATCCAAGAAAATGAAATAAAAAATGCATCTAAAACTCCATGTTTGTCAAAAAAATCAAACTCCCTTCAGAATCCCTTCCTCAAAACTAAGAATGCAAAACTTCCAGTCACACCACAATCTAATTGATACCCAGATATCATATCACCATTGAAAGCACATAAATGCATTCAAAATTCCATCTTTCAAGCTCCTTATTCAGATTAACAACAAAATTCGTTGTCATCCTCCTAAAAAAGTGAAACTTCAAGAACAACAAAATTTAACTGGTATCCAGATATTTCCATGTAGATACATGTGTTTACATGATGCCTAAATAGACTGAATCGACTATTCTACAATTGTAATTTACAAGCAAACACGGAATAGCACATGAAATATTAAACAGTACATGCTGTGCCCAGCTACATGAAATAGTGAATAGCACATAGTTTGAACTTGCTGTTAAAAAACTAATTTTAGAAGAGAGAAATAGTCAAGTAGTGAACTAACTCTTAGAGTCTTACTCAGGGTTAAAGCTGTTAGGCAGCTGGAGTTAGACTGCTGGAGCTTGGAGAATGTAGTACTCGGCCCTAGGGTTTCGATCTCACTGCCGGGGAGTCTCCAATGGAGACTTCGACACTTCGTAGATCTGTGTTAAAAGTTTGCCATTAGATTCCGTAGATCTGCTAGATCATTTGTTTAGAGAGAGAGAGAAGAAGAAGAAGAAGAAGAAGAAGGGGGGGGGGGGGGGGGGGGGGGGGGGCTCTTAAGAGAGGCTCAGAGCTTAGAAAGTGGAGTGGAGGACTACAGAAAGAAACTAGGAGAGAGAATAAGGGTAGGAATAATAAATGTTGTATAAAAATGTAAGTTCAATATATTATTTTGGGTTTTGGTTCGGATCAGTAACCGAAATCCAAAACCGCAACCCGAACTGATAAGTCGAATTATTCTAAATGAAAACCGAACCTATTCAAATAAAACCGAACCGAATGGATATTTTTGTTCGTTCGGTTCGGTTTTAAACCGTAAATTGCACACTCCTAATGTGGGTTGCAGCTCGCTTAGAATGAGCTAATTTTGAGTATATATACTTGCATCTGGGAAGGTCGTAATGAACCCTAGAATGACATTCTCTTGTATGCTTCAGTTTGACAATTAATTGGGTCTTTTGTCTTTCCTGTTGCCAATTGATTGATATGATGATATCGTTACTGAACATTCTCTTGGTTTGTCACTTTTGGTTAACGGGGGCGGATCTGCCGAGTTTGGGATCACGGGATTGGGATGCAGTTCCAAGGGGTTAGGGGGGCCTGGTAATTATGTTATGGACTAGCAGAATTCCTAATGATTGTTATATGAGCTAGCAGAGACTTTTGCATATTCCCTTAAATCTATGCATGTCTTAGTTTCCACATGAATGGAATGTTTTTAAATTTAAAACAATGAAATTGGTAACATGAAGCTGCACCTTTGGGTATTTTTTTCACCCAAACAGATGTCTGTTTTCCTTCATATCTCAAAAAGATGAAATAACTTTCTTTATCAAACTGATGTAACATTCTTATATCTTAAATCTAGACGTTCACCTGTTATGTATATAAACTAGATTTATCTGTCTATTATTTCTAGGTTATTATAGCTTTAATTAAGGGGTGAGGCCCCACGCCTATCGTTAAGAACCCACAGATATTGTAATTTGGATCCCCTTTCCTTGGTTAGCAAACCGAATATGTAAAGGATATCGGACAAGGTGGAACAAAGTTATAAACTACCTATGTTGCACGGGCACGGACATGGATACGGTTATGGACAGGGACATGATACTGGAAGGGGATACTAGCATTTTCAAATATCTACAGTGTAATCACCTATGTTACACAAATACGGACACTACTACGAGCAGGATAAGGACACGGATATGGTTTCCATTTTCCTGTGCCCGTGCAACATAGTAAACTACCCTTATATACAATTTGAGTCTGGTGAACTGGGATTTGAACTGCCTTGCTCAAGTACAAGGTTCCACCTTGTAGGAGGTTATTACATTATATGCAATTATTATGATGTATTTTCTAGACTGTCTTAGTTTTCTTACCTCATAGAGGCCAGAAGAATTATTCTCTAGTAAAAATAGTTTTTGCACCTGTTATATTGTGTACATAATCATGTAGAGAAATAGCCCGATAAGCTTACACCATGCTAGAGAAACAGAAAACATGCTACGTATCTCAAGCTTCATATTTGATTTGCTTGAAGGTGTGGGGAAATCATCACTTGTGCACTTAATTCTGAAGGGTTCAGCCATTGCTCGCCCTAATCAAACAATTGGATGTGCAGTGGGTGTGAAAGTAAGATTGCTCATCTTCATGCAAAGGTGTCAGTCTGCATCTTTGATTCGAAATTTCCCTCATGACTTAAAAAGTTTTTTTTTTTTTGCTTTCAGCATATTTCTTATGGAAATGCTGGAAACTCTTCTAGTAGCATAAAAGGGGACGCAGAAAGGGACTTCTTTGTCGAGATTTGGGATATTTCAGGACACGAGAGGTACAAGGACTGCCGATCTCTTTTCTATACGCAAATCAACGGTAAGGGATGATCTAGGTTTATCATGTTAATCTTCAGATAATCATCATCCACCGCTCTTCTCTCTTATACTTTCTTAGTCGACCTACTTCATACTTGCAAGTCTTGCATAAAGTACAATGCTAACTTTTCTGCAACATTATATATCCCAGTTTTTTTTTTAATATATATATTGAACCGTGTGGAAGCTATTCACTTTCTTCTGTTAAAAATCCAAATAGGATTGTGGACTAAAATTCTTGTTTCACCTAAGCTGTTACCAAGGGAATGATCATTTAAAGACTATCATTTTTGACCCATTGAGACTTGACATTGACACCAAGTCGACCGCAGACTAAATATGATCTTTTTTGTGGGTCCTTCTTGTCTTAGAATTTTGCTCATTGGTTTGTGCGATAATGATATTTCTTGTCTGTGGGTTTTGTAACCAAATCCAAGAAAAATGATTCTTTGCACGTCCCCAGCTTGCATCATTAATTATTCTTTGTTCTTTCATCTGTATATTAAACCATAGTTCTTTTAAAACCAAGTAGGATATATAGTTTGTCGGATAAAAATATTTCGTTTCATCAAGGACTGCTATCATTTTACACGTTGAGGATTAACGATTGATATCAAGTTGATTGCTGGATGCTAAAGCTTCAATCGAATTTTGTTATGCGTCCTTATCTTAGAGTTTTGAGGGATGGTGATCATGATGTTTCCTACCTGTGTGTTTTATAATCTGTTCTCTAATTTGCATAAAACGAGATCTAAGAAAACTATCGTGCCTAGAACTGGATATGTGCTTAATTGGTATAGACAGTATTAGGCATGCTTTTTCTTATGTATATAATATGAAAGGAGGGTTTGGGATCATGTAAGGCACGTTGACGAAGTAATATGTTGTAAGTCTTATAAATGAAACTCATTGAATTTAGTTTATTTACAGGCAGCATAAATTTGCAAAATGTGTAAGCTATTCTTCTTATTCAACATATTTCATTTTGCAAGTACTCAAAGTGTCAAAGTGTCAGTGAATTAGTTCGGTATCCTTCTTTATTATAGGCAGAAAAGGAGGGGGCGAGTTTATCAATACTAACTTGTTATACACAGAATTTTTGTGAACGGAATGTACTCCAAATTTTCTTATTCAATGACGTCATATGCAAATAGATTGATGTTAACGATCTTATGTTATTTCCATAGTTTACAGTATCAGCCGATACCGATCCGACGGTTTCGCATGTCCCGATCCGATACCGACCGATACACGATACTGACCGATACCGACATTGGGGGTCTCTTTTTCAGTCAATTAGATAAAGAAAACTGAACGAAAAAGACAAATCAACAAGGGTTTAAAGCATAATAAGGTTGTAAAAGTATGTAAAAGAAGAAAATTTATCTATTGCACGTAAACCAATCGGTAATGGTGACTACTATTTCATTTTATTTCAAAACTACTAATAAATAACACTGTAAATACTTAAAACTACCTAAATATATAAAATATTTTTTAAAAAAATGTTAATTATTATTAATAATTATTTGTTTTCCGATACCAAAAAATCCTATCCTCCGATCCGAAACCACCGATACTACCGATATCGCCGATACCGATACTCATAGGAATGGTCCGATACCGATTCCGATACCGATACTGCGAACCTTTTTATTTCAGTTACAAGCATTTCTTATAATGTATATGCATAAAGGTTTCGTCTGATTTTGTTATATTTTAGCGTGCAAGACATAGTCAATTGTCAAAGAATTATTTATATTTCAGACATTATCATTACCAATCTTTATCATAATATGTACCTTCACCCTCATCTTCTTTCAGTTACCTTCAATTATTATTATGTTGATGTTTAGGCGTCATATTTGTTCATGATCTCTTGCAAAGGAGGACAAAGACAGGCTTACAGAAGTGGGCTGTAGAGATATCAACTTCAGGAACATTTTCAGCTCCTCTTAGTTCTGGTGGACCTGGTGGCCTTCCTGTTCCTTACATTGTTATTGGCAACAAAGCCGATGTTGCTGCGAAGGATTCGAACCAGGGAAGCAGTGGCAATCTTGTCGATGCTGCTCGTCAGTGGGTTGAGAAGCAGGGCCTTCTCCCATCCAGTGAAGAACTTCCTTTAACAGAAAGCTTTCCAGGCCGCACTGGCCTCGTTGCGGTAGGAAATCCATCTTCATACGTGCCATGGCATTGTTTAATGTTTGTTGTAGTTTCACAGTGTTAACATCTCATTTTCATTTCAAATATTACACATCCTCTGAAGCAAGCACTTTATTATAAAATGTAATCTTGATTCTTGAAAGATATTTAATTTTTTCTAGATGGGTCCAACAACAATGCCTTTAATAATTTTGGGATTATTCTAGATGGGTGCGATATAATAATATGGTTCATAGATACTTTACTTTAAGTAGACTTAATATTGGTATCAATAGTAGGATTTGAGGGCAATTTCTGTCTGCAAATCAATGATTATCATTATTTAAAATTAACAATGTTGATTAATCCTGTTTAAAAAATTGGGAATATGTAAAATAGATCATCACTATTTTGAATATTTCATGCAGATGCATCAAGATCATATGACACGAGTTCCACGGGAGTTTGTTAGAACTATTCATACTTTGCTTTTGATATGTGTTATAATTCATTTGAAACTCATTTTATATGTGTTTACAGTTAATATTGCCTACTTGCATGCACTTCCTCTGAACATGTGTGGGACAGTTTATTAGTATTTTGAATTTCTTGCTCGTTATTGGTGTAAACTTAAACCATCTTGGTAGTAAAATGTAAGATCAGTAACTACTTTTGTACTATTACATCCATTTATGATCTCTCTTTTGATGTGTGAAGCTGGTCATCAGGATTCAGGTGTTTAGATTCTTGTCTGGGTGGGTAACTGTTCGACCATGATTTAAGAAAATAGCTTTATAATCTATTTTAGAGCAAATATTGACCATTCAGTTTCCTAGATTGGTATATCGTTATTTCTGATATATTTTCTGTTCTTGGTTTGGTTGAAGAAATGAACCATCAATTTGATTTTGAAGGTCTGTATCAGTTTGTAAGATATTCATAGCTTCATCTCTGTTGAATGATGACAGGCTGCCAAAGAAGCAAGATATGACAAGGAAGCTGTGATTAAGTTTTTTCGCATGGTATGTATCACCATTATGTACGTATCACCATTAGATTTACCTATGGTAAAAGTAATATTTCTGTTTCCAATGCTAATGGAACCTATATTTCTTTCCTAGTTGATCAAGAGAAGATATTTTTCTGATGACCTACCTGCACCAAGTCCATGGTCATTATCATCTGTACAGAAGAACTCTATTCATTCTGGTGACAGTTCAAGTGAAGATGATAAATTACATAACAGACTGAGGCAAGTTTTTTACTTATTTAGTCAGCTCAGTAGTTCCAGCCACTGTTCTAAAGGTGCCCACCTAGTCCCCTTCGACGTCCAACTATACATGTTTTGGGGTTTTATAGATTTGTTTGTAATTTTCAGTAGTTTTTTTTTGAACCGCCTTGATGGGCTAGGCGCTAGGCTGCGGGTGCCCGCCCGTCTAGCGCCAAGCACTTTTCACAACCCTAGTTCCAGCCTTGAATTAATGGTAAGATTGTGGCTCCTAGGCATATATAGATGACATGCAAAGAAAGAAAGTGAACCAAGTTGATGATTAGCCATTGAGTAGCATGAGAATCTGTATGAAAGAAGTCTAGAAGAATATGCCTATGAAAGCTAGGGAAAAAGAAGGCTTGTGCCGTCTGGCCCAAAGAGAGGGCAAAGTAGATGAGGTTCTCATGGAAGAACTGTTGACTCATTGATATGCTTCATATCTCATACCAATGCCTATATCAGCAGGAGAATGATAGAATGCACGAAGATCTCCTTCTTTAATAGTGGTATTGCTACCAAACACAGCAATACCTATGTTATCATTTTCAAGATACAAAACTATTCCTTTCACACCGCTGACAAATTCCACAATTTTTCCACCTTGAATCTCGTTCAATCCATAAACACGTGCAATCTCTTCTTCATCTAAGACCACTCGACCGATCTCAGAATCACTAAAGTCCATAAACACGTGCAATCTCTTCTTCATCTAAGACCACTCGACCGATCTCAGAATCACTAAAGTTTCCATTATGTGTCCTCTACGACTTCAAATTGACTGTTCAGTCTTTCAATCAAGAACGAGAAATGGTTAGAAGCAGGAAACTTCTGTCTAATTGAATAAAGGGATAGATATGTAGGCTCAACTAGAAGCAGTAAGAGGAGCAGTAATGACGAAGTTACGACTGTCAACTGTGTTGTTTAAAACGGCCTTAGTCGTAAGCTTTCGAAGTAGACTGTTGACAATCTGTATTTAGTCCTCAATCTACGAAAAAAATAGCTCGAGGCTAGGCAGGGGCTTATAGCAATGCCTTGGTTGGGGATCTTGTGCTTCCTCGACTGGAACAGCTTCCCGTGGAGGGAGATTGAGATCCATTCACACCTTAGAAGCACTGCCCTCAAGCCCTCATTGTCTGGGAGCCTGCAGCTGGACCGGCTCTGGTTCCTCTTCCTCTTCTCAATCTACCTTTCGGATATCCTTGGTGGAAGTAATGACTGAAATCAAACCTGCTAGGCTACTGAGCAACTGTACAGTCATACTTCAGGCTAGCATCGGGCTATGCGCTAGCATTGGGCAACCCAATGGTTGACACCTTTGGTACTGTGGTGTAGGGGTCCTGGGTTTGGAGCACTTTGTTTGGGTGTGCATGTGGGTGGGGGTTGCAGTAAAATGACTGGCCTTATTCTCGAAGAAGTTATACGAAAATGGATTCTGATTCTTATGGTGCAGTATGGAACTCTGATACTGCCAATATGCACTTCCGCACCACCTCTTTTTTTTACCCTGATATCATAAAGATGTGTCTGGATAGTTACAGGTCCTGTCTAGTGTAGCTTGTTATCGTGCACTTTGGTTGAACTTACGTTATAACTTTGTTACACTTAAGGTGACCTTAAGACTGGTCTTTATCAATTTGAATCTTGGATATTGCATGCTCAAGGAGTAAAGGTATTGTTATGCTGGTTTGTGAATGTATCTCTTTATACTCCTAAATAGAGTTGGCACATTTTTTAACTTATTCTTGGTGTGAAGTTACATCTATTATATCAATAAAAATCCCTATGCCTGCAGCTTTTTTAAGCAAACTCATTAGACTGGTTGGCACCAGAGGCTTGAAATCAGACTGACACCCATGCATAAAACTTCAATTATACAATTACTAACCCTTTACTCATCTGAAAGATGTCATACTTGACTGCATAATGTTTTTGTAATATTTTCTTTTCTTTTCTGGCAGCTTTAGTGGTGAATCATACAAGTACAATGCCCTCCCCCCGCTTCCTGCTCAGCACAATCTCGCGCCACCACCTACACTTTATCCTCAGCAGCCAATGACTGTATCTGAAAACTATAGCTTCCAGAGGATCCCAGTGACTGGATTGGCCGAAACCGGAAGCATCAAATCGAAACGAGCCGACATCAACGTGTAATGGATAATACAGAAGTACAATGGGACATCCTCCATAGTGCTGTATTGCATGATGTTAATGTGGATCCATGGGACTATATTTTACTGGCCACTTGCTTTGATGGCTTTGTTTAGCTTGATCCATTTTTTTGCGAGTCAACTGGTATCTGTATTGTTATTGCTGAGGCACATGGTACTTCGTAATTGATCGAGTTATTCCTCAGTCCATTCTTTATAACCTTTCCTCACTGAGTGTTCAGATTGTATTTCTGTCTATAGCAATTGAACTGTGCGACCTGATATATTGTTTTTCCATACATATTATGAAAATTGATTAAGCGGTGTTGAGCATGTGTATATTGAGCAAGAATTTCCTTGACCACATTAAATCTTGGCGTCTTTTTTTTTTTGTTGCTGTTAAAGTAAACTATGTTGATACTGTGTTTTAATGGTTCGTACCAGTTTGGAACGGTCCCGAAATGTTTGACCAGCGTCCAGACTGGTTAAGAGGTCTGAACCAAATTGACTTGCTGCTTGGTCAATGGTTGGACCAGTCAAAACCTTGGAATCATTGATACTATTTGTTTTCTGTACCATAGGCAACTGATGATAACTGAAAATTGTTGAAAGATAGGTGAACATTTGTTGCAGTAATTTTTTGTCTGAAGATTGCTGTTAAACCTGTGGTTCTTGTTTGATACAAGCCACCCTTAACATTGCGCATCTTTAATTTCATTAGCTTCACTTCTGTGCATAGTTTAGGAGTTTTGATACACACAAAAAAGCATAATTAATCATGAAGCTAATTATTTTGTGTAGGATTGGAACTGTAGTGTAGATGCAAATAGAAATAGCAATATGTCACGCCCATAATGATGCAGCATACACTTCTCTGTAGTCGCTACACGCCTATGCTGTACCTTGTGTGTTCATCCTATAGAGCAAACAGTCATTGCATTTGATATGATGGACAAAAACTGGCATGATCAAGGCTTACGAAGAAATATAATTGAAGAACTGGTGATCATTAGAGGACTATTTCTTGATGGGGTATGACAAATGTCAAATCTTTAGATGCAAATTGTTTTTGATTCATTAGTTGGTTCGGACATGCCTAACTTGCCCTAAAATTGTCATACATGCAGTCGCCATGATAAAGGAAGTCGACATTGAACTCAATTTCTACCCTTTCGGTATCGTGATTCTTCACTACGCATCTTCTTGAAGTTAATTACTTACAGAAATATATAAAGCTTCGTTTTGAGCTCATTGCCTTGTTGTGAGTTTATGAAGTTTTGCTCATATCTTGGTGCTAATTGTAAGCACACAAGTTAGCAGCCTTTTTAGGTCATGTCCCAGTTTATCTGATCGTGTGTATCCTCGTAATATTAGTTATTTGGAAGTATTGGCTAATGTAATTGTTTTAGCGAACGCATGTAAACTGTTATAGGTTATGATTGTATAACAGTTATGATTGTACTTAAGACCAGATCGATAGGGTTCACCAATAATACATATATATACTGATGAGCTCTATGAGTCTTGTTTACCTTGAATTTGATATTTGATAGAGCATTCAAAGTTTAGTGCAGACCTTTACAGAAATCCATGATATTTGGTATATGTAGGTACTTGGTCATATTTCTTAATGGGATTTTCCGCATGAAATCATATCTGAACTTCCTTAACTAAAGGTTTAGCTGGGTCCTAAACAGAGTAAGTTTTCAAACATAATGTTGTCTGTATCGAAAAGAACATAATATTAACCCGAAAGAAATGATGCGAAAATTATCAGACAGTTGCCTGAGTTAATATCATTACAGCAGAAAATTCTTCTTGAAGGGATATGAGCTTCGGAATTATGGCAAGGTTCTAGAAAAGATTGTAATTGATTTGTTAGCCAAAACATTTCTCAAAGAATGATTTAAACCTGAACAATTAGCATCATGATGATAGCCAATTTATATCGAGAAATATACAGGAGTTTGAGAACTCATGGCAACTCATTAACAGAGTTGTAGGTTTGAGTTTGTAACTCAAAGTTGTATAATTAGGGAAATGCAAAATCATGAACACAATTTTCCAGAACAAGATCAAGCTTAATATAATATATACAGCTGCTTTTGATGCCAGTTCATATTCTCCCCCTCCAGTGCGTTCGTCAACCCACCTGACCAAAAGTATTGACCCCATGAGTCCTCAACTGGACTCTCCATGCCTGTCGTCCCACGACAGAATTTATGCTCCCCCATGCCACTGATCTCCTATCCCTCGAGTTACTTTGCATCTTCCTTTGTCTCCAGCTCCTCGACCGTCACGTCGACGCTAGCTGCCATGCGTAGCACCTCCTGCACCACTGGGATCCTGCCGATATCAGTGACACGACCAAGACCGAAGTTTCTGACAATCAGCCTCACCGTAAGTCTTGGCTGCTTGTCCCTGACTTCCGTCTTCCACCGGAAAGTGTTAACGTTCCGACGAGCTTCTTCACCCTTGGCTGGCCCAACCAAGTGGACGGTGTGACTCTCACAAGATTCGAACTCCTGAACCTCTCCACCTTCATGTCCGAACTTGAAGCTCCCCCATACACATGAGTCCTCGAGCAGAACATCACGCACCGTGCATGCCGTCGATGACCCACTGCTCTTCTTGAACTGTGTGAATGATGATGCTCCCGCCTCAAATTGAGTTTGCTGCAAAACTTGATCGCCTCCCTGGCTTCGAACTGCTGAAACCGATGTCGTTCCATGAAGATTTGGCAAATCATCCGTCGTCAAATCTAGATCCGTAGAGTAACCCCCAACTGGAGACCGACCAGCTATCATAGGACCGACAGACTGACCCTCAATTTTGGATCCATCACCATCCGTCGCTTTGTCTCGACGAACCAAATCCTCCGTAACCCTCAAAGCATCTAGAAGCCCCTCCTCAGCAAGTTCTCGACGATCCACCTCCTGTCGAACACCCCTTGAGCCTCCATCCGGTTTCTGTGGCCTGCATGTACTGCTCAGCGGCTTGAGCCTGTACATGTCAGAAACACAAATCTTTCCGAGCCAGCTGTTGGGAACCTTTCGCAAGTATCCAATCTTTGCTCCCAAACAGACTGCGACAGCCATCATCTGTCAGCCTCCCTACCGAAACCAAGTTTAAACTCGGTATGTCGCACACCCCTGAGGACAAGTTTCTCGCCAAACTCCGTCGTCAAGTGCACATCACCGATGCCTACAACTGCAGTCATCCTTGTTGTCCATCTTCACACGTCCAAATTAACCTGCCGCGACATGACGTGAAGATTCTCTTATGTGGAGTGGCGTGATACGATGCTTCTGTATCCATGACCCAGTCGCCATCATGACACATGCCACAAGGTTCCTTTGCGTCGGTCGTTGCGATGATAAAATCTTCCATTGCTGTGAGTTTCTCCTGATCATCCTTGCCTTTGGCCTTCTCAGCTTTGAGCTTCATGCAGTTTCTCTTGATATGACCCATTTCGCCACAGTAATAGCAGCTCTCATTGCGGTCCACAATTGCAAGATCACGAGAACACTTCCATGTCCTCGCCTGTGACTTGTGTCTTCCCTTTCCGTAGGAAGTCACCAGAGCGGACTCCTGCGACAATTCCACTTGCTTGCGCCGGACCTCCTCATTTAACAAGCTACTTTTGACTACCTCTATCGTGACAACTCCATCAGGTGTGGAGTTGCTCACCGACACCACCAACGTCTCCCAATTTTTCGACAGAGAACTCAAAAGCAGTAGGACCTGAAGCTCATCATCAATCACCATCTTCATCACAGACAGCTGATTGATGATACCCTGAACCTCGTTCAGATGCTGTGCCACTAGGGCACCCTCCGTGTACTTCGAGTTGACGAGTTGGCGAATAAGAAATGCCTTGTTGCCAGCCGTCTTCCTTTCGTACAGCGAATGCAGCTTCTCCTACAATGCTTTTGCCGAACTCTTCATGGACACATGGTGAAACACCAAATCATCCAACTATTGGCGGATGAATCCAATAGCCTTCCGATCCAGTCGTTTCCAATCTTCAGCAACTTTGTTCGTTGGCTTTGCATTGTCGCCCTCCAACGGACCATGCAAGTCCTTGTACCAGAGTAGATCCTCTATCCTTGGCTTCCAAATCGTCCAGTTTTCTCCTGTGAGGGTGATCATACGAGTGTTCATCTGCTCCGTAGACATGGTTGCTAGAACCTCCAAAGTTTTGATACCAATTGTTGGACGCGTGCAGAAGCGTTTGCCAACCCACCTGACCAAAATCAACCCCCGTCTAACGGACACCAAGCAAAAGATGAAAACAAGTATATGGCGGTGATGTACGTCACCTGGACAAGTCCCAACCTTTAACAACTCAGATGAAATTACAAGATTGACAGAACTCACGTTGAACCCTTTGCCCTAATAGGTTCAACTCCCTCACCACTCTCAAGAAGAAAAATAGAAGATTACAATTGAGATCACTCACCAACCCGTAACAATCTTTCTGTCACGACCCGCACTCGCTTTTTGGGATACGAGTGCGTGTCCAAGCCAGCCTACGTGTTGGCCCATTCCATGGTCACACCCGATTTCGATAATCAACTTATACTTTAGTCCATACACAAAATATAGAAAATGCTGCTAACTATTTCAGGATACATGAAATCTTATTCAACGGACGATGTACTGCATAAATCCAAGCGTCAAAGTCATCAAAAATTCTGAAAACTCTTTTCTACTTTTATTCTGTATTTTTACACTTTATTGAGTCTAGGAATTTCCTTGTAAAATCAAGTATGGTATTACTGGCTTAGGGTTAAAATTATTCTCCTTCTCTAAACCTATTTTTACCCTTCATATTTTCGATTACAAATATTTCAAAAATGTATTTCGAAAATATTCCTTTTCAAATGATTTTACAAATTACCAAAAACATGTTTGTAAACTATTTTTACAAAAGAATTTTATTATATCTCCTGACAGAACTCCTAGCCGAGTTCGGCCCGAGTTCGGCCCGAACTCTGATCGAGTTCGGTCAGTTTGTATTCAAACTTCAGTTGCCTCCAAATCTGCGAGCAACGTCTATTTTGCGAGATATTTGCATCCGAACTCTGTCCGAGTTCTGCCCGAGTTCGGTTGGTGAAAACACCTATAAATAGAGAAGAACTTTTCATTTCAAAACATCAATTCATTCTTCACTCTCTTCTCTATTCATCTCAAGTGTTTTCTAGTGATCTAAAAATTTCAAATCTCACCTATACTTCTCTTAGCCAAAAGCCAGTACTATCAGATTTGATTTAGAAGTCTTTTGGTTATTCAGAGTTGTAAAGAGGTCGTCAAGTTTCAACAACAAATTCTCGTTGTGGAGCTGGTCGTGCGCTCGTCACCAAGCACGGTGTGTATTAGAGTTGGTCGTGCACTCGTCAACAAGCACGGTGGTGTAAGAGTTGCAAGCACTCAGTTAAAGCTTGTGCCTTTAGTGGATTAACATCGAGCAAGAGTACTCGAGACTGGATTAGTCCTCTCAGAGGGATACCAGTATACATCGCTGTGTTACTGAGTTTGATTCTCCTATCTTTATTTACTGCTCTTACATCATTGCCATAGTTTAATTTTTAATTGGTGATTTTATTTCCGCTGCACACACGCACTCTATTCACCCCCCCTCTAGAAGTGCTCAACGATCCTACAATTGGTATCAGAGGAGGTTATATTCTTATATAACATATCCTAGAGAGTATATATATGGCAGCCGTGAAATCTATATTCAACGGTGAAGGGCAATCCACAAATAGACCTCCCCTATTTGATGGAACAAACTATACATACTGGAAAACACGTATGACTTTCTTTTTAAAGTCTCTAGATTTTGATTTATGGTCAATAGTCATTGATGGGTATAAGAAACCACCACCTACAGTGGTTGAAGGTATTCTTATGGAAAAGACGCATGACAAGTACACCGATGCTGAAAAAGCAAAGGCTAGTCTTGATGCTCGAGCCATCAA
Source organism: Iris pallida (assembly GCA_029216955.1). Taxonomy (NCBI): domain Eukaryota; kingdom Viridiplantae; phylum Streptophyta; class Magnoliopsida; order Asparagales; family Iridaceae; genus Iris; species Iris pallida. The sequence goes on from JANAVB010005597.1 coordinate 15,008,795, forward strand.
TGCACTATTCTGTGCAATTGACAAAACCGAGTTCAATAGAGTTTCTACCTGCAAGACGTCTCATGAAATTTGGAAACTCCTTGAGGTAACCCATGAAGGGACTTCCCAAGTCAAGGAATCCAAAATCAGTAGACTGACTCAAGAATATGAATCTTTTAAAATGAAACCTGGTGAGTCAATTACACAGATGTTTACTCGTTTCCTTGATATAACTAATCCCCTTCAATCTCTTGGTAAAGATTACAGCAACCATGAGAAAATCAGGAAAGTGCTGAGGGCTCTAACAAAGAACTGGAATCCAAAAGCCACAGCAATCATTGAAGGAAACGATCTCACCACGATGACTCTAGAAACACTGATGGGCAAATTGATGACTCATGAGCTCGACTTGCAAGACTTTGAAGAGGCCACACCAAAAGAAAAGACTATCGCCTTCAAAGCTCAAGCAAGAAAATCAACATGCAATGACTCAGATGAAGAATCATCAAGTGGTGATGAACGTGCCTTACTTGTGAAGAACTTCAAGAAATATCTAAAGTTCACAAGCAGAAAGAAGAAAGACATCCAAGAAAGCAATGAAGACGAGACTATATGCTTCGGATGCAAGAAATCAGGGCACATGAAGAAGGACTGTCCAGCTACCAAGAAGAGCAGTCCATATGATCGGTCAAGATCAAACAGAAGATCCACATCTGGGCGAAAGTATGCCAACACAAGCATCTGGCACGAGAGTGATGCCAGTGACTCAGAAGAAGAAGACAGACCTTGCAGCAATGCAAATGTTTGTCTTATGGCATTCGAAAAGGTATCATCTAATCCTCTGTTTGATGATTTTACTTTTGATGAACTAGAGACTGCCTTTAGCGATTTACTTGAAGATCACAAAACTGTGCTCGACAAGTATAAGCAATCTCGAAAAGAGATTAAGGCACACACAGCCGAGATAGCTAGATTGTCTAATTTACTTGAAGACATTAAAGAGACATCTACTACCGGTAACACGGAAGAGATAGCCAAACTTAAAGTAGACTATCAAGAGGCTATCCTCAACATTGAAAAGAAAGAAAAAGACTATGTCAAAATACACAAACTTTATGACATAGAGAAGAAGTTGCACCTAGTAACTGAACAAAGACTCCTTGATATGACTGCAAGATACGAAGAGTCTGTAGCGATTTCTAAAAAGTTAGAAATCAAGTTGGGCAAACAGGCAATACCTGTGACACAGCCCAAGATTAGTCCTAATGCAAAGCATACACCAAAAAGGACTAAAAACAAGAAAGCACAAAGGAAACACGAACACTATTATGCTTTCACTTATAGGTTTTCCAAACAGAACAAGCCTGCAAACACAGTTTATTCCACTAAACTGACTTGCACATACTGTGGTACACACGGTCATATATCACAATATTGTATGGCAAGAAAGCTTGTTGATAACCATACTCTAGTTTGGAAACCTAAGGCTAATCTGAGTGGACCCTTCAGAAAATGGGTACCAAAGGATTCATCTACTTGTCTTGTAGGTGGACCCACAACCCTCTCATGCTAGAAGCAAGTGGATTCTCGATAGCGGATGTTCGCGACACATGACTGGTGATGCATCTTTATTCGCTACGCTATCGATGAAGAAAGAAGGATACGTCTCCTTCGGAAATAACTTGAGAGGTGATATTATAGGTAATGGTATTGTAGGTATGTCTCCTTATCCAATAATAAAAGATGTTTGTCTAGTAACCGAATTGAAGCATAACCTATTGAGCATAAGTCATTTGGCAGATAATGGTTATGGTATCAATTTTGTGAAAGATAAATGTACTATATATGATATGTCATCTGGTGATCCCATATATAAAGGGATTAGAGAAGACAATATATATGTTTTCTTTTTGGAGAATACTAATAATACAGGAAGGTGTCTAGTAGCCAATCAAAATGAAAGCTGGATATGGCACATGAGACTAGGACATGCAAACATGGATACTATCTCACGTCTGAACACAAAGAAGTTGGTAAAAGGACTCCCAGAAATCCCTTTCAAGAGAGACATGGTATGTGCTGACTGTGAAAAGAACAAAGCACATAGGTCTTCTTTTAAATCCATCAACGCTGTAAGTACTTCGAGACCTTTGCAGTTGATTCATATGGATTTATTTGGTCCTAGTAGAGTCGCTAGTCTTGGCGGTAAACTCTATGCTTTTGTCATTGTTGATGATTTCTCTCGTTTTACATGGGTTTACTTTTTATCAAACAAAAGTGATACAATTTTTGAATTTCAGATATTTTGTAAAAAGGTTCAAAACGAAAAAGGCTTCATGATTACTCGTATCCGAAGTGATTATGGTGGCGAATTCGAAAATACTGATTTCAAAAAGTTTTGTGATGATAGTGGATACTACCACGAATTTTCTTGTCCTAGAACTCCCCAACAGAATGGTGTTGTGGAGCGGAAGAACCGTACTCTAAGCGAAATGGCTAGAGTCATGCTTAATCAGCATAATCTTCCTAAATATTTTTGGGCAGAAGCTGTTAGTACAGCCTGTCATATTTTAAATAGGGTGTTAATTCGACCTATATCGAAGAAAACACCATATGAGCTTTGGTTTGGAAGAATTCCAAACATATCTTATTTTAAAGTTTTTGGTTGTCGCTGTTTCATCCTGAACACCAAGGATAACTTGGGTAAGTTCGACTCGAAAGCAGATGACGGGATATTTCTCGGATATGCTGCTAAGAGTAAAGGATATAGAATTTTTAATAAAAGATCTTTGATTGTTGAAGAAAGTATTAATGTTACCTTTGATGAGTTGAATAGTCATAGATCTAGCGACAGTGATGATGAAGATGCACCTACAAAGAAGAGTTCTGAGAAAGATCCTACCCAAGAGGCAAGAACTGATAAAAGTTCCGAAGATGCAGGAACTGAGAAGAGCCTTGTGAAAGGTATAGCCCAAAGATTCGAATCATTAAGATTCAAACCGGATCATCCAGAAACTCTCATAATAGGTGATGTATCCAAAGGTGTAAGTACTCGTTCATCTCTTAGAGATTCTGAAGTAGCAGCTAATGTAGCATTTATTTTTCAAATAGAACCTAAGAATATTGATGAGGCTTTTTCTGATGAATTTTGGATTTCTGCTATGCAAGAGGAACTTAATCAATTTGAGAGAAACCAAGTTTGGGAACTCGTTCCTAAACCTATTGGTCAATCGATAATTGGTACCAAATGGGTGTTCCGAAATAAACTTAGTGAAGATGGTCAAGTTCTACGCAACAAAGCACGTCTAGTTGCACAAGGTTATAATCAAGAAGAAGGAATTGATTATGATGAGACCTATGCTCCTGTTGCTAGACTAGAAGCCATTCGCATATTTTGCGCTTTTGCTTGTTTTAATGATTTCAAACTTTTTCAAATGGACGTGAAAAGCGCATTTCTAAATGGATTTTTGAAAGAAGAAGTTTTTGTGAAACAACCCCCTGGTTTTGAAGATTTTCAAAAACCTGATCACGTCTTCAAGCTTAAGAAAGCACTTTATGGACTCAAACAAGCACCTCGTGCTTGGTATGAACGCCTAAGCGCCTTCTTACTTGATAATGGTTTTTCAAAAGGCAAGATTGATACTACTCTTTTTATTAAATCTATGAATAATGATATACTTCTAGTGCAAATTTATGTAGATGACATCATCTTTGGTTCTACTAATGAACAACTATGTCAAGAATTTGCCAAGTGTATGCAGAGTGAATTTGAAATGAGCATGATGGGAGAGCTGAACTTCTTCCTAGGATTGCAAATCAAACAACACTCAAACGGAACATTCATCAACCAAGCCAAGTACACGAAGGACATACTAAAGAAGTACGACTTCGAGAATGTGAAGCCAATTGGGACTCCTATGGCTACATCTACAAAGCTTGATGCTGATGAAAGTGGCAAACCTGTTGATCAGCGTAAGTATCGAGGTATGATTGGTAGTTTATTATATTTAACTGCTAGTCGTCCTGATATTATGTTTAGTGTTTGCATATGTGCACGATATCAGGCAAACCCTAAGGAATCACATCTTAGTGCCGTTAAGCGTATCTTCCGATACCTTAAAGGAACTTCTACAGTTGGCTTATGGTATCCCAAAACCAAATCCTTTGACCTCATAGGTTACTCGGATGCGGATTTTGCTAGATGCAAAGTGGACCGTAAAAGTACCAGTGGTACATGTCATTTCTTGGGAAAGGCCCTGGTCTCTTGGTTTAGCAAGAAACAAAATTCAGTAGCATTATCAACAACTGAGGCTGAGTATATCGCCGCAGGACGTTGTTGTGCTCAAATTTTGTGGATGAAACAAACCTTAGAGGACTACAATCTGCACTATACAAATGTTCCTATATATTGTGATAACACTAGTGCAATTAATTTAACTAAGAACCCTATCTGTCATTCACGCACAAAGCACATAGAAGTTAGACATCATTTTTTACGTGATCATCAACAACACGGGGATATTTGCTTAGAATTTATTGATACTGAACATCAACTAGCAGATATTTTCACTAAACCATTGGCTGAAGACCGTTTTAACATCTTGAGGCGTGAGCTCGGCATTCTTGAATTCTCGGATTCTTAAAACATATGGTAATTAAATACTGTATTTATGACTTGATAATTTATTATCTAATGAAAATTATTTTTGGGGACAAACTTACAAAGGATATGTCTGTCACCACGGCTACGGTCGAAGCGAAGCGGTACTTAAGAGTTCCCCGGTGAACCACCGTTAGCTGGGACAATCCCTACAGTTAACCTAAAAATAACAGCAATTAGTTAATAAACCAGTCAAACATCATTTATTACAATCTTTACTTACCTGACTGCTTTAACTATCTCGGGAATGCAAGTGGCCGAACTCGGCCCGAACTCTGACCGAGTTCGGACCGAATTCGGACCGAGTTCGGTCGACGCTGTGATGGCTCCAGAACCGAATAGCCGGCCCTAGCACCTATAAATCTCATCCTCTCTTCCACTATTTCTCCACACCAAAACGTGAAATAGTTCCACCTCCTTCCAGAAGACTTTCCTCCTCCTTCTTTGCAAGGCATCGACGACCTTCCTCCATCTCCTCATGGCTCCGAAGCGTCAACGAGGAAATTCTTCTCAGGGTGCTTCCTCCTCATCCGATTACACTCCGGCTAGTCTCTTCAGTCCAGCCAAACCTAGAGATCCCGAGGAATTTGATGGCACTCTGTTTCCCGACAGAGACTTCTCAAATCTCTGGTTTGATTCCTTTTCTTTACGTCGTATTTGTACTGGAGCCTTTGTCAACTTTACAACCTTCTTTGAATATGCTTCTGTTGTTGATCAACTTGGATTTCGCGACTTTTTCGAAGTCCAAGATAGTATTTTCGACAATGCTGTCCGTATGTTCTACTGCAATTTGCAAGTACAACAAAACGGAAATTTCTATTCCTGCGTCGCTGGACAGGAACTAGAATTTAGTGCCACCGATATCAGTGAATATTTTCACGTTTCTGATCTTGGTGATGCTCTTGTTGACATCCACCATATTCAGTTCCCTGCCGATGTCACTTTAGCTTCTTTTAGGGAATTGATTTGTCACCCTACTCCTCCTCCTCGGAGAATATTTTCTAGACATCTTAACCAGAATTTTTACGAACTTCATCGTATGATTTTCTCGGCCCTTCTTCCGAAGAAAGGCTCTACCGATGAGGTCACATTTTTGGAACTCTCTGCTATGTATCACATTCATTTTGGAATTCCTTTCTCCATTCCAAAAACCATGATGTCTTGGATGCTCAACTGCAAGAATGCAGGTAGGAACCTTGTTTTTCCTATGCACCTTGCGAGTATTTTTCGCCGTTTCGAGATTGATCTTGAAACGTGTGCTATTTCTTCTCCACCTGTTGAGTTGACTCGCTCTCGTCGGTTTCCTCAACCTCCCGGTGCTGCTCCTGCTGACCCAGTAGCTGATGCTGAGGCCCCTCCAGCAGATGCTCCTCCTGCTCCGGCCCCTGCCCCTGGACTCGATCAGGCTTTCTATCAGCGGTTTGATGATTTCGTTGCCGTATCCACGCAACGTTATCAAGACTCCGAGTTCCGGCATATTTCTCAGGCCTAGGTGCTGAGAAACAGCATTGCCGATCTCCATTACAGCCTGGTGCATGATCCAGTTCATCCACTCACTATCCTTCCACATCCTGCTTTCCCTGGTCCTCGTTTTACTGATGAAACTTCTTTTCAGTACTTCGACCCGACCACTGCCTATTTCTCTCATGATCCTCCCGGTACAGACGACGCAGAGATGTGATGTGGATTCAGCCATAGGATAGTGGATTTAGTTTTGTTTAGTTTTGATGCTGTTCATGTAGTACTTTTTACTTTCATGTCTAAACTCTTTCAGTTAGCCATTTATCAGTTGTACTAGTTGACTTTCTAGTGGAAAATTTATATTTCAGTTTATTGCATTTCACTTATCTATGCTGTGATTACTATTTTTTCTTTCACTTTGTCTTGTCTTTTCTATTGTTGGCTTCATGATTTACGGGGGAGCCGATTCATTTTACTACTTGACAAAGGGGGAGAAAATGAGTATACAAAAATATCACAAAATGCAAATGCAAGGCTAGAACAAATTTTTTTCAGGTATTTTGATATGTTGTTTTATTTTTTATAAATATATTTTGGTATAGACTCAAGTTTGTCAATTATCAAAATGGGGGAGATTGTTGGCCCATTCCATGGTCACACCCGATTTCGATAATCAACTTATACTTTAGTCCATACACAAAATATAGAAAATGCTGCTAACTATTTCAGGATACATGAAATCTTATTCAACGGACGATGTACTGCATAAATCCAAGCGTCAAAGTCATCAAAAATTCTGAAGACTCTTTTCTACTTTTATTCTGTATTTTTACACTTTATTGAGTCTAGGAATTTCCTTGTAAAATCAAGTATGGTATTACTGGCTTAGGGTTAAAATTATTCTCCTTCTCTAAACCTATTTTTACCCTTCATATTTTCGATTACAAATATTTCAAAAATGTATTTCGAAAATATTCCTTTTCAAATGATTTTACAAATTACCAAAAACATGTTTGTAAACTGTTTTTACAAAAGAATTTTATTATATCTCCTGACAGAACTCCTAGCCGAGTTCGGCCCGAGTTCGGCCCGAACTCTGACCGAGTTCGGTCAGTTTGTATTCAAAATTCAGTTGCCTCCAAATCTGCGAGCAACGTCTATTTTGCGAGATATTTGCATCCGAACTCTGTCCGAGTTCTGCCCGAGTTCGGTTGGTGAAAACACCTATAAATAGAGAAGAACTTTTCATTTCAAAACATCAATTCATTCTTCACTCTCTTCTCTATTCATCTCAAGTGTTTTCTAGTGATCTAAAAATTTCAAATCTCACCTATACTTCTCTTAGCCAAAAGCCAGTACTATCAGATTTGATTTAGAAGTCTTTTGGTTATTCAGAGTTGTAAAGAGGTCGTCAAGTTTCAACAACAAATTCTCGTTGTGGAGCTGGTCGTGCGCTCGTCACCAAGCACGGTGTGTGTTGGAGTTGGTCGTGCACTCGTCAACAAGCACGGTGGTGTAAGAGTTGCAAGCACTCAGTTAAAGCTTGTGCCTTTAGTGGATTAACATCGAGCAAGAGTACTCGAGACTGGATTAGTCCTCTCAGAGGGATACCAGTATACATCGCTGTGTTACTGAGTTTGATTCTCCTATCTTTATTTACTGCTCTTACATCATTGCCATAGTTTAATTTTTAATTGGTGATTTTATTTTCGCTGCACACACGCACTCTATTCACCCCCCCTCTAGAAGTGCTCAACGATCCTACACTACGCCTCATAGTCGGCGGTAGAACGCTGTCAAGCCCGCAATAAATAAATGCTCAAAATAAACTTTATTGTTCATTCACATTTCTAAATTGATTACAACATTTATATTTAAAAAAAGTACAAGGTTTTTACAATTAATGTAAATGATACCACATCTATCTATTTTTTAGGTTTATGCCTGCTAGTACACTCGTATCTCCCAATGCTAAGTAAAGCCACAGCTAACCTGAAAATTATTGATTTTCAGTCAGGAATGGAACAAGCACACAAACCGACGACAATGCAAAAATACAATAGAATTCGCAAGACATGAAAATATCATATGTGAGATAAAACTACAAAGTAACTGATGTCATGGCATGTCTAGAAAGCAAGTAGGTAACTCCACAACGAGATGTATCAACTGGAGAAACATGTAACTAGGATGTCATGGCAAGTGGTGAAAAAAACAAGAAAAATAAGTAAAAGACAACTATCTATGTGTTTTGAAATATCTTGTTCGACATGTGAATGGCTAATGGGTAAATCAGGTACCCCGCACGTGAATTGTGCGACTGCTATCTGACAAGAATAGACATTTTGGAGATATTTCTGGTTAGTCCAGATGTCTACTAAGATATTTCTCCGCCCAGCTAGTACTCATGGAATCCAGTCGCAAGCATGGTAATCATGTAAAAGACAGTCACGAAGTATAAACAAATCTATGATACTAATCCGTGTGACAACGTGTCATCAAACAAGAGAGCATATGTATAAACATGAAATAAAAAACTACTATGAATCGAAAGCAATCAGAAAGTGCACTTGCCTGAATCCATGCACAAACCGTGGTCACAAGTCGAGGATGAGGGGATTGTCGATCTAGAAGCTGTCAACCTATAACATATATCGTACCACGAACCATGCACGAAAACCACAAGTCAATTCTAAGGTTCTAGTTCTAATTAATTCATGAAATAAGTGGCTAATGGGTTACTAATCTAATAATAGTTAACTCTGAAATAAATTACTTAAAAACCTAATCTAACATAATAATAATCTGAATATAATCTAAACATGCAAGTTTGACCATAAAAAGTCATGTGTTCCAATTTTGGAAACCATGACATGCAAATCGAGACGTACCATTGACTATCTAGTCAAACATCGTGAACTCAAGGTTTTGAAAGTGCACCTTGGTAGATTTTAGCGCCACAAGTACGCTAGAATCAACTGTGCCACAAATTCACGTTTTGGTCAAAAAATAACGCTGTTATGGCTAATTGTGACCAAAACGGTGATTCACCGATCAATTCTGAGTTCAACAGAATAACTATAATACTAGATGAACGAATTAATTTTTGGAAAAAATATATGTCATAGAGCTCTGTATTAGCTTTTCGAAACTTCAAACGGTTCGTGATTTCAATTTCCGGTCCTCCTGGAATCTCGAAAATACCGAAACGTGTCAAGTTTCGGACAACCGACACTTTACGAATTTTACAGAAATTAAGGTTCAGAGAAAATAAAAATAAATTAGATATTCGAAAAGTATACCTCAATACAAATCCAACAAAAAAATCGGCACGCAAAAAGGAGGTCGGATTTGTCCGTAATCGCATCGAGAAGTCGGGAGTCTCCTTGGAACAAGTTTCCTCAAAATCGGCCAGAATTAAATTAGGGTTTACTGTTCAGCGAATATATATATATATATATATATATATATATATATATATATATATATATATATATGGCGGGTACAGTCAGCACCCGCTGACTGGACGCTGCAATGGCTGACGGGTGGGCCCGGCCAGCGCTGACTGGGTATGACTGGATAATTAATTTCTGAAAATAATTTAAAAGTCATTCTAAGGCCAAATAAATTCAAATAAAATCCTAAAAATTTCTAAAAAATTGTAGAAAATTACAAAAAATATATCTAATCTCCTACATTATATATAAAAATAATTTACATCATATTAGTCTCAAATGGCCTCATAATAAAATATTGGAAGCCTAAAATATATGAAACTTAATAAAATAAATATCTAAAAATTGCAGAAAAAAATCTATAAAATTATAGAAAATATTTATAACCTACTAGAGCTACATAAATTACTGGGTCTCAGAATAGTCTCAAATAAACCTATTGTAAAATCTTGAAAGTCATTAAAAATATTAAACCTTAATAAATAAATATCTAAAAATCTCTAAAAATTATAATAAGCTATAAAATAATTAAACAATGCTTATATAAACCATATAAGGGCCAAATGACCATAATATGATCATACCTCTCTTATGAGCTTAGGTACAAATCCTAATGACCATAAAAGTTAATCATAATTAAAATAATATATAAAAAAAATCGGAAAGTGGGCTTACATTTTCCAACCGAAGTTGACGACTCCTCGATTAGATATTCTTCTTCCTTCTGTCTGGCGAAGTCAAACTTTCTCTTAGATTTTCTTGTGGACAAGCGTGCCTCCACCCTCACCCCATATATATAGGATGAGAAAATCATATTTTAGGTCATAATATGATTTCTTAATTAGGAAGTCCTCAAATAAGAATCTTATTACACATAAAATAGCCAATCAATTATCCTATTTTAGATCATAATAGGATTTCCTAAAATAAAAATCCGATTATATCTAAAATAGCACAACACCAATTATTGACATCAAAATCTAATCAAATCAAATATTTAATAAGATTTGGATTCCACAAGTATGTTGTTACCAAATCCAGACTCGATTCCAACACATATGCCTCCTGACAAATATTCATCCCTATACCCAGATTTTCTTGTAGCATCATCATCATCCATAATGCGATCGATATATAAAATCAAATGATTTAGCTCTATGTAAAAAATGTGTTTGAATGCTTTCCTTGAAGTCCTCTACCCAACCAATCTCGCAAAAATTGGCAGCTAAAATTTTCCTGAAAATTTAATGATTAGAGGAATACTTTGAAGAAGGAGATCAGAAAGAAGAATTAGAATGTCGTACAAAATTTAAATAAAAAGGACTAGTCCATATAAACATCCTCGACTACAAGAAGAGATAATTTACATTTACCCATGACTTTTCCTATTGAAACCACTTCCCCTCTCTGCAAGATAAGCAATCGGTTATTGACAATTTGGATCGTACGATAGCCTACCTGCAAATGATCTACCTTTGCGTGGAGAACACCGAAGGCTTATCATCTCTGTTATCATCACCGCCATCGGATCAAATCAGGTTGCTTTTCTGTTGAATTGTATCTCGTTTCCGGTTCAAAGGAGGATGACAATGAGGTTGGTAATTTAGTCTCACGTCTGTTAGGAGATGGGATCATGGGATCTGTTAGGAGGTGGGATCATGGGGTATAGATAATTGGCCCCAGTCATACTGCATTTCTAACAAATAGTATCGGGGCCTTCCAACAAGTGGTATCAGAGTCCAATGTTACGGAACTGATTTAGACGATTTTAATTGGTTCGAGACAGAAGACAGATCATACACAAGGTAGGTTAGAGATACATGAATTGGCTGCTAGCGGAAACCACATATCGGATAGAAGGTGGGATCATGCCTTATTGGAGGAGGATCAAGACAATTGATTTAAATTCATCAGGTGGGATCATGCCTTATTGGAGGGGGATGAAGACAATTGATTTAAATTCATCACTTATGCGAGAAAAAAATATATACTTTTTTATACTACAATAGAACATCGATAATTTATTATCCAATAAATTCATAATTTCGGTTAAATAATATTTTTGACAAGTTCTAACACAAGAATAATGTGCTAAATCAATTTGCAAAATTTATAAAATAATATATTATAAAAAAATCATATGTATTTTATTAACTAATAAATTTCTAATACACAAGTGCTTATGATTGGATTATGAGGTCTTTTTAAAATACGATACAATTGTTTTTTTTTAAATGATGTCATATTAGATTTTATCTTTTAACATGGTAAAAATTTATGGTATAATTTTCTCATACTGCAAAAAAAAAAAAATCGATGTCATCATCGCTTTGAGTACTTCTTTTCGCGAAAAAAAAAAAAACTCCATAGTAAAGCTATCAACGTCAACTTCATTATTTTGATCATTCTCCATAACGATATTAGTTAGTCAAACTCTGAAGTTATGTTCTAGAATAGTTCAAGAGGTTTTAGACATCCATTATACTACGATAATTCAACTATTTGATTACATTTTACAGTTCATGTCTAGGGTTCATAGAAATTAATAAGAAATACCTTAATTAATTAATAATTGATTATTTAATATTTCTAAATTAATAGACTTTCTTGGTCGGAAGCTTTTTTTTTTTTTTTTTGTCGGAAGCTATTAATATACAGAGGTTCTAGTGTACATCATTTCTCTAAATAAAAGTATAGCTCTTAATTTTAAGATTTGAAATTAAAAGAAACCGGGCGAGGTTTGAGTTCATGATCCGTGGTCCGTGCTACATGAACCGGGTCGGACAAAATTACCCCCTGCAACTGTCAGTAGAGCTGTCAAGTGGGCCGGACCTAAGGGTGAAAATCTAAGCCCAGTCCGGCCCGTGGCCCACGGCACGATAAGTTTCGGATTGGGCCGGGCCGGGCTTGGAATTTCGAAAGCACTGAAATGAACTACGTGAAAAGTTGGATAGCTTTACTTATGTCTTAGTCCTGTAACATTGAGATGGAAATTCAAAAATCAAGACTAACAAAGTGATTGTGTACAAGTGTATGCTAAAATATGGGTTGTTTCTGCTGCTAACAACCACGTAAATGCTCTGAATGAGTTTAATGAACAAGTGAAGATGTTTACTTGTACATTTATGAATCTAAATATGTGAAAAAGAAATTGCTAGTGCCCACGTGGGCTCTATATTTGCCATGAAATTTTGAGCAAAGCAAATATTATCAGATAGTTACTTCTACCAAGAAGTATGTTTGCCAAGTTAGGCTGATCCAAACTTGTGCACCACTGCTGTGACCTAGATGATTTAGAAGTTTTCTCGTGTCAGGTCGGACCGCGGGTTGGAATGGATCTGGACTTCGGACCGGACTAGACCAGGTCTCTATTATGGGTCGAGATATAAGATCCGACACATTTCTATATATTGGGCCGGATTGAACTGGACCCAAAATTATTCGGATCGGACCAATACATGGACCATTTTTTTTGATCCAACTCGTGCCGTGCCGTGCCGGGCCGGGCCAGCCCGGCCCAATTGACAGATCTAACTGTCAGGAAGATGAGGGCAGGTGGCTGGAACCCTCTTTGCTTCGCGAGAGTTCCTTCCGCACGTGTCGGGAGAAGCAAGCGACACCGAGTGGATAACGTCACCGTAGTTATCCCAAAACAGGAGAATATATAAAGGCGAGCTCAGTTCTCGATATTTCCATAAACAGAAAGAAACAGAATAAAAAAGAAGAAGAGGACAATCAAAGAGAAACAATCAAGAGTGGAAGAGAAGATGAAGATGACTTCTTCAATGGTGGAATCAGAGAGGTTAGGATCAAAGTTCTCTTCTTTCTTTTCTTCCTTTACTTCGTTTCTGCTGTGTCTTTGTTTGTTTGTGTGTTTGTAGTTTTTGGGGATTAGGGATTGGAGTGCAGAGTGTTCTGAGAGGAAGGAGGGACCTTTGAGGGAAAGGAGGGATCTTTGAGAGAAATTTCTACTCTTCATGTCGTATAGATGCGGGAACAGTGAGTTGGGTTTCTTTTTGGGGCTCGAAATGATGAAACAATTAGAACGCGTTTTGGGGATTTGGTGTTAGTTTCCTGGACGAGGTAGTTACACCCATGGTTCTGATGGTGTTTTATCCCAACTCCAAAACACAAAACGCGCCCTTAATTGGTTCGTGTGTCCGACACGATGCTCCCCGAAAACCACTTTTAACCCTCTCGGTAATCGGCTGTGTCCGTTTGTTTATTATGCCCGTGTCGTGCCGTGTTATGTTGTATTATATTTCATGTCTCGTCATTTGTGTAAAAGAGTAGATTTGGGGACTATTGAGATTAGGAGTAGAAACTGTGTAAATGATTGATCCAGTGTGTGCAGTAGTTGTTGGGAACCCGGTCCGGACCGGAGTTGTCCACTGAGGTGCAATATTGGACTGTTACCGTATCCCTGTGTTTGGTAGGAAGGATGGAAAATGGGAAGGAAGAAAAAAAAGATAAGGATACATTTTCCTTCCGGATTTTTTCATATAGAGTAACAAAATTAGTGGAATTTGCGGGTGGGGGGATCATTTTACAAAATTACTAATAAAGGGACAACCCTCCAACTGAGTTGGCGGGTTGTGTCACAGAAGTGAACAGCCCTCCAACTCAGTTGGCGGGCCAGGGGCTGCTCCAACCCTCCAATTGAGTTGGCGGCTTGGAGTGGGTCCCACCACCCAACGAGCAACAGCTTGCCAACTCAGTTGGAGGGTTAGAGCCCGTTTCTCCAACGTTCGGCCAGCTTCCCCCCTACATAAGCAGACCAATTGTTCTCTCATCCTCACCAAATCTCAGAACATTTCTCTCATCCTTCTTCCTGCAAATATTTCTCTCCTGTGAAGGTCCTACAAGCTTTCATCCTTCTGCCTGCAAATTTTTCTCTCCTGTGAAGTGAAGGTCCTACAAGCTTCATCCTTCTGTCTGCAAATTTTTCTCTCCTGTGAAGGTCCTACAAGCCTACAAGACTCCTACAATCTTTTTTCTACAAGGCTTAATGGATCGTAGCAGCGTAAGAATAGTGTGTTCGCACGGAGGTAACTTGAATGGGTTAGATTATGAAGGAGGAGAAACCCAAAATTTTTCAACTTTTATTAGTAGTTTTGAAATTTTACGTAATCTAATTATTGAACGTTGTTCTATTCGGTAAGAATTTATTATAAAATCTGTTTTTAATTCTAGATGTTTTATAGTAGATGGCGATGAAGCATGGAATTTTTTGCTTGAGATTAATTCACAATCACGATATATAAATATTTTTGTTATTCAAATATCCACGACATTTGATAATAAAAATAGTCAATCCATGAATTATTTTGCTGGTGCCAGTTCTTCCCGACAAATTGTTCCATCTTTTGAAGAAAATTATTCATCAGGCGAATCTGACGATGATGATGATGATAACGACGAAAATAGTGATGATTTAATTGAAAATATAGAATATGAGTTAGATGATAATATGGATAATGCTACAACCCCTGAATTATTTGTTGGTAAAACATTTTCTTCTCGTTCTGAATTTAGAAGTTTTATAAGTAACGTTGCAATTGAACACAATTTTAGTTGTTCTGCTAATGCTATGAACAATGCTCGTGGAATTATTTATTCTTGTGATCAACCCAACTGTAATTGGAGAGTATATGCCAGATGCATTGGAACCGGAGAAATAGTTAAAATAATTACATTAGAAAGTCATCATTCTTGTTTTAGTGCACTAACAAGTGGGCGCCATCGATTAGCTACCGCTTTATGGATTAAGAGCAGGATTATTGGTATAATTAGGGATAATCAATCGTACAGTGCATCACAAATAGTTAAAGATATATATAGAGAACATCGTTTACATATTAGTTATTCCAAAGCATGGAGAGCCCGAGAGATGTCATTAGCTGAAATAAATGGAAGTTACGTTGAGGCTTGTGCTAGTCTTGAGGAGTATGCTTTTAGAATTATGGAGACGAATCCTGGTAGTAGATGTTTTCTTAAAATTGTCGAAGATAATAGCTTTCAAAGAATTTATATTTGTTTCAAGGCGTGCATTGATGGTTTTTTAAGTGGTTGTTTACCGGTTATTAGTATTGATGCTACATTTCTTTCTTCCAAATATCAAGGCATCTTATTTATTGCTTGTGCTCATGATCCTAACTATCAGTTATACCCTATTGTATATGCTGTTGCTGACGGTGAAAACAGTGATTCTTGGTCATGGTTTTTAAACTCATTAAGAATATCGTTTGAAAGTTCTCTTATTGATTGGAATAGAATTTCATTTATTTCGGATAAACAAAAAGGGTTAATAAATGTTGTGCAAAATATTTTTCTAGAATCACCGCATTTTTTTTGTATTCAACATTTCAAACAAAACATGAAACAGGTTGCGAGAGAAAAGACATTTGAAAACTTGTTAGACTCGCTTGCTAGATCGTACAATCCGACGGATGCAGAACACTTGTTTGAAATAATTAAAGCCAAAAATATAACATTGTATGATTGGCTTATTGGTGTGAATGATGAAAATCGTCGTTTTGTACTTTGGATAACAGCGTACGCTCCTTGTCCCCGATTAGATATTAATACTTCTAATCTTGCTGAATGTTTTAACAATTGGATTAAGAGATTACGCGATAAACCAATAACAACACTCCTCGACGGTATTAGAGCAAAAATTATAACACTTCATGACAAGAATAGAAACAATGCTGAGAATATAGACACCGATTTCTGTCCGAAGATGTTGAAAACTATGAATCGCATTATCAGAGAAAAGAATCATCTAGAACTATTAGGTATTGATAGTTACACATACGAATTAATAGATCGTGCAACAAGTAGAACATACATTGTACGATTAGACGCTAGATCTTGTACATGTGGGAGATGGTACCATACTTATATACCGTGTATACATGTATGTTTTGTGTGTAGATATTGTAACTATAACATTGAAAGTTATTATCATGCTCTGTTTTCTACCTCGAACTTGAGAAGTGTATACACAGCAAAGATGGAACCAATTCCAGTTCCCTACCAGATTGAAGCTGCCTTGGTAAGAGGAGAAATCGGAGTACCAGCCATACGACGTAAAGCGGGCAGACCAAAGAAGAATCGCGTCAAGGCCCATGAACCGTCGACAAGAGAACTACGTTGCAGTAATTGTGGTGCAATGGGACACAATCGAAGGAGATGTACTAGTCAGCCAAGAGAGTGATTGAACATTGAAATATGTACTAGTCAGCTTACTTGCAACTTTAGAAATATAGAAGATGTGCTAGATGGATTAAAAGCATTGAATATTACAATAAAACTTGTCTTACATCATGGATTAAACATTGAATATTACAATAAAACTTGTCTTACATCATGGATGCAAATCTACGGAGACCCCCGATCAAGGCGTCTATAATCTCTTTGTACCGCGTCTCTTAGGCCTAGTCGACCTCTTCGACCTGCTGTATCCTCCTCCGCCTGAGTCTGGGTCGGCTGGGTAGATTATGGGACTGATGGGGTAGAAATTAACTGTGTGTAGTATTCCAGATCCTGGTAGTACTGCTGAGTCGATCCCTCCCCATAGTACTGCTGAGTCGATCCCTCCCCATAGTACTGCTGAGTCGATCCCTCCCCATAGTAGTGCTGACTAGGCGCCCCTCCATAGTACTGCTGAGTCGATCCCTCCCCATAGTAGTGCTGACTAGGCGCCCCTCCATAGTACTGCTGAGTCGATCCCTCCCCATAGTAGTGCTGAGTAGGCGCCCCTCCATAGTACTGCTGAGTAGGCGCCCCTCAGAGTACTGCCGCGTCGATCCCTCTTCAGGAACATCTTCTACCGGAACCTCTTCTTCAGGAACCTCGTCTCCAGGAATCTCCACTCCCCCATCCCTTCTACGGCGACGTGAGTGTCTCCGCCTTACAATAGCTGTTGGATAGTCCGGGGGAAGACGAGACCGTACTGGAGGCATCTCGGGGTCTCGTCATGACCGAGACGATCAACACGGTCCACTAGTTCCCGCATAAGTCCGCGACTGTGCTCGAACGATTCTGGGCTAAATGGCTCTTGGAAAGATTGTTCGTACTGAACACTCTAAAATATGATATGAAAGTAGCAAATGGTAAGTTGTACAATATCTACGTATATTTAGTTTTCAAGTTATAGTTTAGTCATACCAAATCAGATATGCCATCCACAAAAGCACGCAAACTAGGATCGTCTACAGATTTACACTTGAACCTTGGCTCCTCAAATTGGTATGCTCTGTTGATCATACGAGGGGCACCCCACCATTTCCTATAATTGTAATCACCAATATCTGCATAAAAGATATTTAACACATGTTATTTAGTATGTTGGAAGCTATTTCTACTTAATCAAGTGAAAAAGAATTAGTAACATAGGAACTTACACTCATTTGGAGATTGGATCATCGGAGACATGTCAATCACACTAAAATTGGTCATTCGATTGTTCCAAGAATCGATCATAGCAATGATTCTAGTCCTTGCGTTGGATGTAGCATAACTGATTACTGGTGGATCAGCGGGAATTATTTGTCTCATCCGAACTGACGAAGAACACGGTCTGCCGGGTGATACATTGTGAATCGATCGTATATAACATACGATCTATGCATGCTCAAAAAATATGAGGACCTCTTTATTTCTGTATCATCCTCTTTAATTGTATGAGGTGCCCAGATCACCTAATTAACGACCATGTATTAATGATAACTATAAATACTTTTAATCAAATAAATTAAATCCTTACCTCGCTAGACTCCAATGTATCAAATTGTTCACGATATAGTGACACCGCCTTGTAGGTACAGTGCTGTTGATCAACTACATCTGTGGACCATCGCATAGCAACAGGAAATACTCCATAATCACTAGTCATACTAGTTACCGGTCTACCAATAGAAAAATGTTCGTATGACCAAACCTATAATAGATAAATATGGTATTAGAGATATACCAAAATAAAGATATGCTAAAGTCGCTTAGAGATTTACCTGAATTAGTGAAATACATCCGCAAATACTCTTGCGATTAGTTCCAGTTACAAATTCGGTCAACATCGCGTAGAGATATGCTAGGGCAGCAGCTCCCTAAGCATGACCAGTGGGTTTTGTCAAATCATCTAAGAATGGTAGAAGTCTAACATTGACCGTACCTCCCGAAGCATCAGGAAATAGAAGAGCACCACACAAACAGAGCAAGTACGCTCTAGTACATTGAATAATCTGAAAAAGGCATATTAGTGCGATCGAATATTCTGAAAAAAGACATTAGTAATCTAAAAATTAAGTCTTCTAAATTAAGATACATACCCGACTATCATCTACGTCAACGTGTTCCTCGTCGATTGTGCGATCTATATCCATGAAGTTTCCACGAAGCCATGTTAATTTGACAAAGTTGCTACCACCTATATCGGATGGAGGTGCAATACCGAGATATCTCCTGATCAGTCCCGATGCAGAGGTCGTATGATCGAAGTATATGGCATCACCAGTAATAGGCAAACCTAATATGTTTGCCACATCACATAAAGTGATCGTCATCTCGCCTGCTGGGAGCTGAAAAGTATTGCGGTCTGGCCACCAGCGCTCAGCAAGACTAACGATAAGGTGAACGTCATGGATGAGAAACTTAATTTCATCTAAGTATTGAAATCCAAAAGACTGCATCAAAGCCTTTTGAGCGGGATTTAACTCCCAGGATCGATATCTTCTTTGTTTCCTCCAGTTCCCATGCTCTTGGGTACGTAATTCCAGGTCATGATCAAATAACTATAGATAGTTTAACTAAATTAGAAATTAAAATTTTTAAATTAACAATAAATTTTTTGGACATTTAACTAAATATTTTATTTCTGACTAAATATATTTAATATATTAATGAAAAATACAAAAAAAAAATTCAAACATACCTCTCCACTAAATATCCTAGAACATATGTGATTTTTTCATTCATTCTTAATCATTTCAGTAGTCGGCCCACCTGGAATAAGACCGTTATTTTCTTCATCCATCTGTCAAATAAATAATAATAAATATGATTAAAATACCAAAATCTATAATACTTCTATTACTATAAATATGAGAACATAAAAATATTACTAGTGTAAAGAAAACATAATTTTTTTTTACCGGAGATGATTTCTCGTTTCTGCTACAAGTTGATGTGCAAATGTAGGAGAGAATATGAGTAAGAGGAAGGGGGAGTTTATTCTGTGAAAGAGAGAAAGAGGGGGAAATGGGTGCTGATGGATGCTGTGAAAGTGAAAGAGGGGGGGGGGGGGTAGAAATAGGAGATGGGGTGGGGTTAAAACGAGGTGGTAAGTGAAAACAAGGGGAGGGTGGTCGTCGGGTTGGCAAAACCGCAGCATTGAGCCCGCCAACTGAGTTGGAGGGCTGCCCCCAACCCGCCAACTGAGTTGGAGGGCTGGCCGAGCCGCCAACTCAGTTGGAGGGTCATCCTCCCACACGCAATTTCGTAAAGTCATCCCCCCCAACGCAATTTCATATAAATTTATTACTTTATATGAAAAAATCCGTTTTCCTTCCATATGAAAAGGCAAGATTATTTCCTTCCTTTGTGTTTGGTAGCAATGATGGAAAAGATAAGAGATGCATTTTTCTTTGTTTGGTATGAAAGAAAAAGTGGAAGGAAAGAAAGTAAAATATATAGGGTTTACCAATTCTACCCTCAACTAAAAACACTTATTTACCATTTGACTTCATAAATAATTTTTAAATAATACATTCATATGGGGGTATAATTGTTAATTAATACAAGCCTCCATTTTTCTTTCCACTTTTGGGGGATTGGATTTCTTAGGTTATGAGGGAAAAGTAATCCCTCCACTTTTCCTTTCTTCCTATTTAATCCCTCCACTTTTCCTTTCTTCCTATTTTTCCTCCATACCAAACAAGAGAAAATGAATCTTTCACTTCACTTTTCCCTCCTCTATTTTCCTTCCTCCCACTTTTCCCTCCTACCAAACACACCCTTAGAAGGGAATTTTCATGTAAGGCTTGAGCCAATCCCAATAATTTACATCTCATGGTCCCATCTCCTTCCCGGTGTGGGACTAAATTACCAACTCCATTGTCACCTCTTTTGGGGGCTCAACCGGAAACGAGATACAATCCAACAATAGTGTGGAAGAAAATATAATCCTCTAATACAACCATACCTTGGGACCACATCTTGTAAGAGAGGAGCTGAAAGGGAACATAAAAAGTGGGATTATATCAAGATAATGAAGTAGTGAACAGTTGAGGAGTATGGGACCGGTATCGAGTCGTCCACTGGTGCCTTGCTTTATAATGCTCACTCGAGAGCTCACTCATGTGGATGTATAAACCATTACAAAGATCAAAGATCTATTATGTACACAATAAAGGGAGAAACGTTGTATTGGGATCTCAATATTGGAGTTGTTCCCGATGTGCATGCATTGACACCGTGCATACCTGTGGCATCCAGGGTAGACGAGGGGAATCAGTGGTTCATCTGCTCCTTCATTGTGCAAATGTTCGACTAATTAGGTAAGCATTGAAGGACCAATTCCGAATTGATAGTTATACCGAAGTCTTATCAAATCGCTTCGGGATAAATGGGGAATAAGTAGATTTAGTATGGGAGACGGGTGGCTGTGGTGGGATATTGTTGTAACTTACTTTCTGGGAGGTTTGGAACGGAAGGAACAATAATTTGATAACAAGAAAGCAAACATACAACTTGCTGCTTTGATATTGTTTAATATCCACTTATGGGTAGGTAAAGCTCCAAGAAGAGGAAAGTAAAGAGTTTAGAGACATTTCCTTGGGGATGGAGAAAGGTGATCAAGATGACACAAACCTGGTGTTTTGTAGTTTTTTTTGGGTCACTTGGGAACTATGTGAGACCACTATGAATATAGTCAAGTTTTGTTACGTTAATTGCCATCCAATGAAACACGGGAAAACACTAGGTCTTTGTGTCATCTTGATAACTATCTATGTGAGGTCACTGCGAATATAGTCAAGTTTTGTTACCTTAATTACCATTGGTGAAACACTGGGACCTCTTTCCACAATTTTTTCTCGGAAAAAATTAAAGGAGATCAATTTCCTGTCCTCTAATGGGCACACTCCGCACACCTTGTAATGGCAAAGGTTTGGTGGATTGGGAGAAGTGACTAATCTTCGCTGTGTTTGGTTTGCTTCTGCCAAACTAGATCAGCAAGTTACTAAAAACTAGGTTTTGTTATTCGTCATGGAGGGTGCTGATGCTATCAATCACGTGTTTACACCAAAAGATGTAGACCGACGGACATGATTTTTTTGTCTGTCGCAGTGACCAGACAGTATACTTTCAAAGCTTCACGTGTGATCAGCGTATATCTATCAATATATGTTCTACCAAGGAGCCAAGGATGACCAAGGGTTATGGGAGATTGTTGCCTGGATGATTTAGTCCAGGTTGCTAAAATGCGTCTGTCGAAGACGTACATCATTTTAGTTGAAGGCAATTTGATTCTCATAGCTTAATTTCTTCCTTTATAGGCTCTTACAGATGAAGTTTGCCAAGTTGATGGAAGATGACAATTTTGATGTATCGTCTTTTACATCTTTTATTGGATGGATTAAATGGCACCAACCTTACATATGTTGGTCTTGTGTTGCTTGTTACTATTATGGCCTTTTTAGATCTATGAGTCTTAAGATGTATTTTAGTTCTGTTATGGCTGCTTTTATGTGTAAGTGATTTTAGAATGATCTTTTTCTTGTGTTGGAAGTTTGAAGCAAGTTACTTTTCGGATTAAAATGCTCAGAGATATGAGAGTGACAAGTACTAGTTTGCAATTGAGCTTTCTTCAAGTTGAAAGATTTGGGAAGCGATGGGCATGAAGAAGATTGTGATGAACATCTTTTTTTTCGAGTTTGGGGATAGTTTACCTTGGTCTTCATTGTTGTGAATTGTAAAGTGATGGATTCTGGTGTAGTAGGAGGAAAATTGAACGACTCTAGAGTGATAAGTACATGTCCTGAATTTTGAACTGGGCGTTATTAAAATGTTATCGTGACCGATTTTATTCTCCTTTGCTTATATTTTACTTGCATATATCAGTGTACTTTTGGTGACATGTAGTTATTCCATTTGTTTTTGTTGGCTAAAAGTTTCACGAATATTGCTGCGACTGAAGTTTCTTGCTCACTTTATTTGAACTGATTATCCTGTGTTTGCAAGTAGACTGTTCGTGATTGCCTATAGTTTAGATTTTGTACTTCTTGGTGAATCCTCCTCGTCGTTAGTCGCTATAATGAGGTGATGTTATGATCCTCTAAGTTGCCCTGTATTTAGCACAGACGGAAGAATCTTCCATAATGGACTTCGTGGGATGTATGAGGATCAGTGACTGGTATTGAATTGAGTAGATAATTGTGAAATCAAATTCGTCATTGTAGTGGACTCTATTAGGAGAATGCAGTGGGCATCAATGTACAATAAAAGGTTCGATCCTCGAATCACAGGCTAGACACATGAGCCTCAAAGGCTGATTTGTTTCAATATTGGGAGAACAAGCAAAAACCATTATGACGAAAGAAACAAAGGCTATGGTTACAAGCAAGAGGCGTATGACTACTTGGGGCTTTGTAAGTCGCTACTGCCATCATCTTAAACTTCCGACCATGCGTGTTTGTTGGAGTGTTTAGTAGAGATTGACTAGTTGTTTGTCCTGTTGTACACCTCGGCCAATCTATTTTTATGCCAAATTCCTACCCAAGGTAACGACTAGAAAGGACCTTGCCATAACCTAGAAGGCTTGGCGAGTACTAAAGCCAACTTTTGACCGCACAGTTTAAGCACGTACAACCAAGGAATACTATCCAAGCACCCCTGAACTATCTAAGATGATGGCTTATTCACTACTGTGGCATGAGCCGAAGAGGGAAAAAATGGCTTTCCTATGATGTTAGGGATCACAACTTAAATAAAAGGACACTATATTGGGGGAAAGTTTTCTTGCTAAATGCCAGAATCTTTGTTTTAGAAGTTTCCGAAAACCAAGAGATCTTGAATAGCCTAAGATTTATGTTAAAGGTGTCTCGACTCGTGTGGCTGTATGTATCTAAACACTACTTTCGAGGGACCAGAGATCGAGAGATAAATGGACCAAATCTGTTCCTTTCAAAGTATCAAGACGGTAGATGTTGGGAATAAAAGCGGAATGCTAGAGGGTACACAAAGAACCCAAGATAACTCGGAGATTACACGAAGACTTGAGAAACCCAAATCTCTCATCTTCTTCGACATCTTTATTTCTTCCTTTTTCTTCCTCTCAACCCATTGGTGGCTATCCTTAACTCCTCTCTTGAGCATAATGATTTACAAGGAACTTTAGGTCTTAGGGCCGGCTTTGAGCACATGGTGCCCGAGGCGAACTTCCAAATAGGGCCCTCATACATAATGTAAAAAAAAAATTAAAAAAATAGAACTAAAGTAAATTGAAGGAAAAAAAACTGCCATTATCAAGAATTGAACTAAAAACTTCATATATGTAAGCTTAACATAGTAACCACTACACCATAATTGTTTTGTGTTAGGTGGGACCCATGAAACATACTAGATCTATTTTAGATACAAAAATATTAATATATTTATATTTGAACTGATTTTTTTTGGCCCTCCAGATCTGTGGGCCTTGGGCGATCGCCCTAGCTGCCCTAGGACAGGGCCGGCCTTGGTCCCTTTATATAGCATGTCATTTCTCCATATATAGAAATCCAATCCTTAGTGGAAGTGACATCGGTCCTTATTGGAAACCCAACATGATTTTGAGGTTTTGATTAGGACTTTTCTCCAATTCTATTATTACTAGGATTACTATATATGAGCCAAATCCTAACAGATGTATCTAAAACACCCCACTTATAGCATGTCATGTCTTCATATGTAGAAATCCAAGCCTAAGTAGGCTTGAGAAACCCATTATAAAAGAAAGAACGGAGAAACCAATTTGTTCCACTAGGTCGAAGGAACATGCTGAATTTTATAATTGTTTGCCCCATTTCAGATGTTTGGGACCTTCTGATTCTGCAGCTAGGGGAGTAACTACACAAATTATCTGACCCGTATTTGACTGTATAGGATTTCTTAAAAATATGTGCATCTATTATGTATTCTTTTTATGGTTTCAAATATGATGTTTATTTTGAAGAACATCTAAACAACATGGGGAGTACACAAAATTTCCAAGGCCATCACAAATTCAATCGTCTTGCTCATATTTGATACTCTGTGTCTTAGTCGTGTAATTCAAGAGGAATTTGTAATTTGTTATTATTTGATATTATCAATATTAGATCCGTATTTGTTTTGTTTCCTTTGCCCCGTAGTTAAGACTAGCTTCAGATGGTATGAGGATTGCTGTGAGGTCAGAATAGCAAACAAAGGCTGCTCTTTGTGTTCTGCATCTCAATTGTCCTCTGTCAATGGGAGCAAGATCAGGATTAGGAAGTGGTCAAATGTTGAGATCGGTTGGTGGGGAATGATGGTGAGGTGTGAATCCTCCAATCACTCTCAGCCACGTCTCTCAATAAAAGTTGTCCATTGCATAGGGCTAGCTGATGACTAGAAATGTTATAGGTATCTATTCGGCAGTCTAGTTTTGAACT
The DNA here is from genome assembly GCA_029216955.1 of Iris pallida. Classification (NCBI taxonomy): domain Eukaryota; kingdom Viridiplantae; phylum Streptophyta; class Magnoliopsida; order Asparagales; family Iridaceae; genus Iris; species Iris pallida. The sequence goes on from JANAVB010005597.1 coordinate 15,034,021, forward strand.
GGTTCTTTTCTTGTGCTCACTTTGTATCTTACATTGGTCTTTCAAATGGTTCATGTAAGTCCTGATACTCTCTACTTGCTTGGATTTTCTTCAAAACTAGATATGAAGAAGTGCATGCTGGGGTGTCGATGATGAGAATTAATTGCTTCTGGTTGATAGGTATGGAGAGTTCTTCCTTGTCTCGGTGACTTCTTTGTGAAAATTATATCAACTTTATTCATTATTACTGACGAGTTCAATTTTACTGTAGCCTTGAGATTTTCTTGAAACAGACGGTGAACAGAAAACTTTTTGTTTCTCTGTAGAACTGCTGCTTAGGAGAGTGGGGACTTGTTTGCATCATTGCCAGTTAAGGGTATGCTTCAATTGGGACCGATGTGACTGATATTTTGGCGAGGCAATTTTCTCGTGGCTTCCTTGGATAGGGTTTTGTCATGAGCTAGATTGCATGGTTACTGGCATTGACAACCAACTTACAAACAATATAGATTGGTACATGGCACCATTTCAAAGTTATAGGAATTCGATGAGCTATGGCTACTTGGCGAGACATGTACATCTCGTACGAGACCATTTCTTGTTCATAACTTCCTTGGATATTGGAATGAGGTAGATTGCACAGTTACTGAAGTGCATATTGCACTGACACAATGCAGATTCTTCATAAGGCAACATTTAGAAGTTCTAGGACATGGATAAGTAACTGTTACTGTTATGCATGCACACAACAAAGATACGTATTTAGAGAGTACATGTTTGAAAGTTGATTTTTCAGATGCCAATTATGTTTCTCCGCTATGAAGGTGTCATTCTCGGCTATGTTTTGGTACCTTTTGGAACTTGGACATGGGTGTAGGTGTAGCATAGTGCCGATGTTAAACGAAGGTCATGGAAAATGTAGATTCTTTTGGCAAGCCACAAGTGTCCTTGTGTGTGCCTGTTTTTTATGGAGAAAAGGTGGTTTAATCTGGGTCTGGAGTTGGCAGTGGGATAATTTAAGATGGTTTGATGGGTGTATGCACAGTGGATGAACAGAAAACTTGCAAGGAATCAGGATCCAACTGAAGATGGACCTCTGTGCATCTTACATATGCGTATATATATGCACACACATACATGTTTTCTTTTTGTATTAGTTTGAGAGAATTTGCTCCAAGATGATTTTCATTTCTCCATTATGTTCGACTGATGTTTCATTTTCGACCCCTACGGGTCTTGGGCATGATCCGACCATCATCATAGGTGATTCATTTCCCTTCGATGCGCTTAGGGGCTGCTTGCATCGTTTCTTGAACCGGACAACCCAACTCTCGCTTGATGCTTTGAATAGCGTACCAGAACAATAGGAGGATCTGGGGGCGGAGACCCAGAGTATTTCCGTCTTCCATAGTTAACTTGGGCCGATGGAGAACAAGAATTTGGTGGACGATGATGGTGGGTCTACTTGATGTTGGTCTGAATTTACGAATTACAAATGGCCTAATTTGAGCTGGTTTGCTCGTGTCCCACTAATTTGAGTTGGGTTGAGTGGGTTGAGTGGGAGGCACCACTAATTTGAGTTGGTTTCATGGGTTTAGGTACGTAGGAGGAATCGGAATCTAAAGGTTGATCTGTTTAGCTTGTATTGCGAGGATGTTTAGACCTCATTAGGTTGGATCTGTTTGCCTTGTATCATGAGGATGTTTAGACCTCATTGGGATCGGAGTTTCTTTGGCTACCACATCGTCTAAACTACACAACTGAAATGTAATTGCTACATTTGCTAGATTACGAGACTGGGAGCTTTTAATTTCGTGGTAGAACTTATATGTTATAGGTGGTTTACACAGATTTTTGAAGTTTTGATGGGTGCTCGAGTCTGTTTGTTTTTACAGCTTTTATATGGTTGTGCGCATTTAACTCGGGTTAAGGGGGGTGTGGAGGCTGTGTAAGAGTGTTCCTCTCTTTTTCTTTTCTGCTGGGGATGGGTGGGGGTAGTAAGGGGTTACTTTATGTTGTTCTGTGCTGTCATTTACCATGATCATTTTGATATTCTTAATTTCTCCCCCTTTGCAGGAAGAAGAGACCCAGGAGGCGGCGAAGCGGACCCGGTTCCCTTGCTGAAACTCTTGAAAAGTGGAAAGAGATGAATCAGGTATTGGAGACCTCATCCAAAGATGGTGGAAAACCTAAGAGGAGAGTACCTGCAAAGGGCTCAAGGAAGGGATGTATGCGTGGCAAGGGAGGCCCTGAGAATTCACACTGCAGTTACCGTGGTGTGAGGCAGCGTACTTGGGGAAAATGGGTTGCGGAGATCCGAGAACCCAATCGTGGTAACCGATTGTGGCTCGGGACCTTTGCCACAGCTTTGGAGGCTGCTTATGCTTACGATGAAGCTGCAAAAGCAATGTACGGCCCTAGCGCTCGATTAAATTTTCCTCTGTGCACTTTGCCAACCACTGCTTCCGAATCATGGGGATCGACTACCACAACTCATCATTCTGATGCTTCAGTTGCTGAATCTCCTGAAATGAAGGTTCCAAAGGTTGAACCAGAAGCATATGCGCTTGAGGACGACAAGCAACAGGAGCCAATTGGGGAAGCTGCTGTTATGTGCAGAGAGAGTGAACCAAGTGCCGGACGGCTTACTGAAGATCTCAATACTGTAGAAGACCTTCCAGAGGAGATGTTTGACGTAGAAGACATGTTGAGGTTGATGGATACTGATCCGAGCAACACGAATCAATTTGGAATCGGAGAGTACGACCCTGATGCAGTGTGGCAATGTGTCAGCCCTTCAGCGCTCTCTTTTCAGATGCAGAATCCAGATGCGAAACTGTTCGGGACGTTGGATCATATGGAGGACGCTGCACGTGGATTAGATTATGCCTATGAGTTCACCAGACCAGAGAAGCAAGACATGGATAATGAACCCATCGAAGATTGTTTGGGGCTGTTCGGTTCAGGGTTTCCGAGTTTTTAGATTGGCTATGGATTTTGCCATCTTGTTCTACTTTTGGTGTTTCTGGTTACGGAAATTTTCCGTCTCGTCTCCAAATATTAGAAGGTGATGGGAGGGATGCTCCCTGGAGTAGGATAGAAAGTGTTGGTGTGGTTTGCTGTATAGTTCATACTGAGGGTGGTTATGTTTTTTATGTCACATTCTTGTTGCTTAGCCAATGTACTGTACATTTCAGAAGTGGATTGTGTCGCTCTGTTTAAGAATTTTACATTCTGCAAGGGTTGGTGCCTTGGTTCTGTTGTTCTTTAAAGATCTCTGCGCTGGTGAAGCTTCATTTTCCTTCCCGCCAGATCTGCTTGGAGAGAGCTGGATGGCCGCTGGAGCCCAAATTGTTGGGCTGTCAGGGAAATGGTCATCACTGTAGTTGAATGGAATAGATCAACAGTGTTGCTGTATAAAAGTAGTTTTTGGTAGTAAGAAAAAATGACTGTTGTTCGCGATTTGGACCGCGGTCTTGACCATTTAGCCTCCTATTGACCATGTGTCAGCCTAATATTTGAGAGGGGCTGCAGAGTTTAGGGAGTGGGTCCCGTAAGGTGTAGGGGGGGGGGGGGGGGGGGGGGGGGAGTGGAGGGTTTGGTGACATATCGGTACGGACACACGCTGGATTATCCTCTGCTAGCAAGTGGTGACATGTCGGTACGGGCACACGCTGGATTATCCTCTGCTAGCAAGAAAGAGTTTTCCTAAAAAAAATATATTTGCTTGTTTTAGGATCGTGTCCTAAGGAAGGAAATGCTAGTAAGAGAAACTGGTACGAATGATAAGGATATGGATATAATAGAATTATGTGGTCGGAAAAAAAGAAAAAAAAAAAGCACTAACAAAGATGTATAGAGCGAAATTACCTATCTCGGAATTCTCGATTTGTCTAGATATTCGGGATAGTAATATATTCTCTTCTATATTTATTCTTTAGCTATAGTTTTTAGTTACAAATCTAATTCTACACCGTGGTTGTAAATGGGGAGATCAATCTTATGGGGCAAACACCAAACCGATTCGAGGTAGGAAGAAGGCCCACCCCTGTGGAAATGAGAAGCAACCAATTTATCACTCGGGAGCAATTTTGGTATCTCAGATATTTTGTTGCCCATTCTGTTCCGGAGTTGTTGATTATTTTTTATTTTTTAGAAGTTTCTATGATTATCAGAGTGTTGGATTGTTTATAAGTGATAAAATTTGCACATAATATCTGGGACAACAAATCAGTTCCTCTCTCTCCTGGTACTTTTACTAAGACAAACCATTTGACTAGGGGTAGTAGTTCTCTCCCACTCTGAGGGAGTCCTAAAACAATAACACTCGACGGGTAGTTCTCTCCCACTCTTGAGAGAGAGTCCTCGTGTTTGACAAGGGGTATCACCGTCATCTCTTTTTTTTCTCTTCAAACATTAGGGGTTTTCTCGGTAAGGGTGTTCTCACCGGTTCTTGGAATATTTATAAAAACATCTGTTTGTTAATTTTTTTGAGACACTGATTTTGGTCGGCTCAAAAACTCGAAAAAATCGATGTAATACAATTTTGGGTGGCTTTATAAACACCCCAAATCGGTAGATTTTGAAAGATTTTATTATATTATTCCATTTATATTATCACCAAAATATATAATTATAATTATTAATAACCTAACATATTTAATTTTATTCGTACCAAGCATAGATTGAACTGGTTTAAAAGTCGCTACTTAAAACCATCCAAAATTGAACCGATCGTAACAGCTCATAACTTGTACTTTAGAAACAAATATCTCTACAATTGACAAACAGACCCTAGAGGAGTGAACTCTGTTGGCAGATGGAGAGAGGTCATTGAACATATCAAGCCAGAGGAGCGAACTCCACGAGAGCGATATATATATATATATATATATATATATATCTATATATATATATATATATATATATATATATATATATATATATATATATACCATCCATGCTTTGAAACTAATTACACGAACCTTCCACAATTTCCATCTTCTATAAAACTAATAAATTTGACCACCCATGTGGTTAATAAAATTTACAAAAGAGAGGTTGTTGGTGTAATCATTTTCGGGATATGAGTAGTCCCTGTAATACTCATGAAACATAGGGGGTCGATGTAATATATATTAATTAGAAATTCTTATAGATATATTTATATTTTAATTAAAATTTGTTATAGATATAAGTGTAGATAGTTAGATATTATCAAATAGTTAAACTATTAATTAGATTTTTTTTTATTTTTAATTATGATGACCAATTTAGACTAATTTTTAGTTGTGATTAAAAGTCGATTTTAAAATTATATTTTTTAAATATATTTTTTAATTAATTGAGGATATACATACGATTTAGATGGTTAATATTTTGAGCTGTTTTGAAGGCACATTTACAGTGGAGATTTGGTTTTAGAGGACCACAAGAATAAGAGACAAGAAATCAACATGGAATAATCTTTTGATTCAGAAAAAGATGAAAATGGGAGCAAAGTCATTGGTTAATGTTTGGCAAACAAACACCAAATAGTTTGACATAATAATTTGATCTTTCACCCCAGCAGTTTTTCTTCTTCCTCTGTTGCCTTCGAGAATACTGTGACTTCTCTTTAGAAGTTATACGGTTCAGTTGCCTTCGAGAAAAATTACGAAATCTTTTTAGATTCTCGTAATACAACATCACCTTCTTTAGGGTGTTGTTGCTGGAAACATTGTCTTTACAATTGTTTCTGAAATCGAGTTTTTCCATCGATTGTTCGCCAAGGGACTAACAATCTCAAAGCTATATCGAAAAGATGGATAACTCACGTGCATCGCTCGTCAATACCGACTTTAACAAGTTGGAGAAATTCGACGGCGAACATTTCCAAATCTGGAAACGAAAAGTAACCTTAAACATTCAACTCGTGGAAGTTGACCACGTGCTGAATGAGGAAGAACCGATCGTTCCAACAACCGGAACCGCAGAAGTTATTGCCGCTGCTAAGTCCAAGCAGGCAAAATAGATTAGAAAAAACAGTATCTGTAAACTGTTGATTCTCAATAGCATGGAAGACTCTCTGGCAGAGTCCTATTCCAAGAAGAATTCTGCAAAAGAGATTTGGGACTCCTTGGGGAAATTATATGAAGATGACGAGAATCGGTCCAAGATCTTCATGGTTGAAAGATACCACAAGTGGACCTTCGAAGATGAGAAGGCTATGCTGCCCCAAGTAAAGGAGTTTCTGAAGCTGCGCCAAAAATTAGATGACGAGAAGATGCCTCTTGTCGACAAGTTTGTCGTTGGAGGAATCGTCTCTAAACTTCCTGCGGGTTGGAGCAACTTCTATGCAAGGATGCACCGCAAGAAGCTGGACATATGTATGGAAGATCTCCTGCAAGAGATCCATGTTGAGGACGAGATACGCTCTCAACAGAAGATGGATTCTCTGTCCAAACAACTGGCGAAAGCAAATCTGGTCCAAACCAGAGAGTACAAGGGAAAGCTGGCGGCTTCTCCTCATAAGAAGAAGAAGGACTTCACTAATCTGAAAGTGAAGAGTCCTTCATTCAAGAATCAGAAGTCCAAGTCCCACGTGACTTGTTACAAATGTGGCAAGAAGGGCCACTACAAAAGTGACTGCAAGGAACCAGAAAAAGGTGAGCCTAGTAAGGTTTCTATGATTACTAATCTGGTTGCAATGATAGCACAGGTTGCAAATATGGGGGTTGACTCGGACTGGTGGATAGACACTGGTGCGACATGTCATGTCTGCTCAGACAAGGAATGGTTCGACTCATATGAGCCAACTTCCGAGAAAGTCATAATGGCAAACCAGGCACAAGCTGAAGTACTGGGGATCGGGATGGTGGAGCTGAAACTCACATCGGGGAACACTCTGACGCTTCAAGGAGTGAAGCATGTTCCTGCAATTGCTAAGAACCTGATCTCTGGGAGCCTGCTTTGTAAGCAGGCTTGAGGATGGACATCAATGCTGGCCAGATGGTGATGTCCAAGACGGGTACATTCTTCGGAAAAGCTTTCCAGACTGAAGGAATGTACAAAATTCAGCTTGTTGTAACCCAGAAAAATGATATTAATGCTATTTCTACTTTGAACTATTCTTTTGAGTTGTGGCATAATAGGCTAGGACATGTTCATTGTAAAAGAATTAACAAAATGTCTAGCCTAGGACTTATCTCCAAATGTGGGGGGTAAGGTGGAGAAGTGTGAAGTGTGTGCTCAGACGAAGATCACAAGAAAACCCTTTCATCGGGTCAATCGAAGCACAGATCTTCTGGAGTTGGTGCACTCCGATATCTGTGATTTCAAGTAATTCTCTACAAAAGCCGGGATGAAGTATTTTATTACTTTCATCGACGACTTCTCAAAGTATGCTTTTGTCTACCTGCTCAAGTCTAAAGACGAAGCATTCGAGAAGTTCAAGGAGTTCAGGGCCGAGGCTGAACGGCAAACTGGACAACAACTCAAAAGGCTAAGGAGTGATCGAGGCGGGGAGTATCGGTCTCATGATTTCTCATCATTCTGTAAAGAACATGGAATCATAAATGAGACGACGGCTCCGTACTCTCCTCAATCCAACGGAGTAGCAGAAAGGAAGAACAGAACGTTGACAGAGATGATGAACTCTATGTTGTTGACTGCGGGTCTTCCAAAGAGCTTCTGGGGAGAAGCTGCATTAACGGCTACTTTTATTCTCAATAGAGTACCGTATGCAACTTCGGACATAACCCCTCATGAACTCTGGTTCAAAGTCAGACCTAACTTGAATGTCATTCGAGTGTGGGGGTGTCTGGCTTATGTGAAGCTCCCAGATCTGAAGATTCAGAAGCTGGGGACTAGAACTACTAAGGCTATCTTCTTGGGTTATGCCGAGAAGAGTGATGCTCGGAGATTCCTTGATATAGAATCAAATCATATCATTGAATCTCGCGATGCTGAATATTTTGAAGATAAGTTTGCAAGGCACAAAAATATTGTTCTCGCGGATCTTCCGGAGAATGATGAGAGTGCAAAGCAGACAGAAGTCCTTAACGAACCAGTAGTCCAAGAAGAAGCTATTGTCGAAGAGACACCAGTTGAACCAGAACTCGCTGAGCCGTCAACTAAGCGAGTAAGGTGACCGAAAGACTTCGGAGATGACTTCGTCACCTATCATGTGGAAGCAGATCCGCTTACCTATGATGAAGCGATGAAGACCAGAGATGTTGTATTCTGGAAGGAGGCGATAGACAATGAGATTGACTCAATCACCTCCAATAATACATGGGTATTAGTTGACCTGCCAGAAGGAGCAAGACCCATCGGATGCAAATGGATTTTCAAGAAGAAGATGAAAGCAGATGGAACCATCGACAAATTCAAGGCCAGGTTAGTGGCCAAAGGGTTTGCTCAAAAATAGGGGATCGACTATTTTGATACTTATGCTCCAGTAGCTCGGATGACAACCATCAGATTGTTAATTGCTCTAGCAGCAATACACAAACTAGTGATACATCAGATGGATGTGAAAACGACATTCCTTAATGGCGAACTAATCGAAGAGATTTACATGCAACAACCAGAAGGATTTGTCGTCAGAGGTCTGGAAGACAAAGTCTGCAAGTTGATGAAGTCTCTATATGGTTTGAAGCAAGCTCCCAAAATGTGGCATGAGAAGTTTGACAAAGTGATAAGGTCAAATGGCTACAAAGTCAGTGAAACAGACAAGTGTGTCTATACTAAGTTTGCTGACGGAAGAGGAGTTATCGTTTGTCTATATGTAGACGACATGCTAATCCTAGGTACGGATTTAAGCCGTGTCACAGAGACAAAGAAATTTCTCTCGACCAAGTTTAGTATGAAGGACTTGAGGGATGCCGATGTTATCTTAGGGCTCAAGATCATCCGGACAGGCACGGGAATAGCACTGTCACAATCTCATTACATTGAGAAAATGCTCACTCGATACGGGTATCAAGATCTTCCTATAATTGATACACCGTACGGAGTGATCAGAAGCTGGAGCCAAATTCGAGAGAGAGCGTCAAGCAGTTGGAGTACGCCAGCGCCATCGGAAGCTTGATGTACGCTACTACTGCCACAAGGCCTGACATAGCTTTTGCGGTGGAAATGCTGAGTCGGTTCACTAGCAACCCAGGCGTTGAACACTGGAACGCTGTGAAGCGTGTTATGAGATATCTAAAAAAGACTCAGACATTTGTACTATACTACAGCGGAGATCCGTCAGTAGTGGAAGGCTTCAGTGATGCTAGCTGGTGTTCAGAGGTGGAGAGCGAGTATTCTACAGGTGGATTCATATTCGCTTTGGACGGAGCTGCTATATCGTGGAAATTGAAAAAGCAGACAATGTTATCTCGCTCCTCCATGGAATCTGAATTCTTTGCATTGGATGCTGCTGCAGATGAAGCAGAGTGGCTTCGGGAGCTCATGTATGATCTTCCAGTGGTTGGAGCTCAGATACCGGCAATCTCGATATACTGTGACAACAGGCGGCAGCAGCAGTAGCATCAAATGAACTCTTTAACGGGAAGAAGAGGACTGTGCGGTTTAAAGCACAGAACAGTGAACGATCTCATCAAACGATGGTGTCATTGCAGTGATCGATGTTCGGAGTCAGGAGAACCTGGCGGATCCGTTCACGAAAGGCCTCAAACGACAGCTGGTCGAGGACACAGCAAGGAAGATGGGTTTGAAGGCATTCTAATATTGTGTCATTATAATCCTATCAATAAATTTTATGTTATTGGTTCAAAGAGAAATCTACCAGATATCTAATTTTTTGATTCAAGGGAGGACTATTGACTAGAAAAATATTAGTTAACAGTGGGTACTTGTTCTGCGGAACATGGAAGGGTTTCGGACCCAGAACCACTGTTGTCTACTATGAATTTTCTACGAAAAATTGATCCTGTGGGAAGGATGGCATAATGCCTTAATGAGTTCTCAGACTGAGTGAAGGTCTGTTATGCTTTACAGAAAGCATGGTGGCGCAACAACCACAAAGGAGTGTTACAACTCCATGCTATAGTGGGGTGACTCCACCATGAGGTTCCCAGGTAGGGGTAATGCCTCGGCTTTGTTAGCCAAGTCACAGGCGGCGTAGCACCGCATATAGGCAGGTAGCCTAATATTGCATAATCATAAAGAGGTGTAGACAGCACTACAAAGAGGACGGTATCCTCATGTTACAGTGGCATGACACCACGAAGAGGTACCAGATAGGGTAAATCCTCGGCTTTGCAAGCCATGTCATAGCGGCGTAACACCGCACGGAAGCGCAAGGCTTCATGCTGAGTAGTTTGGCACTACAAAGAGGATTGTGACCTCATGCTACAGTAGTATGACACTACGATGAGGTACCCAGGTGGGGTAAAGCCTCGGCGTTGAGCCATGTCATAGCGGCGTAGCACCGCAAAGGAGCGCAATACTTCATGCCATGACTCTTTATAAAGAACTCACCTATAATGTATGGACAGAAAAATAGGCCGTCTCTTGAGGGTAAATTTGTAGACGCCCAAAATATATACATTGAAATCCAGGTTGGCACAAGGCCTTTAATGTGCAGCCAGAAGCACAGATAACTACATTATGTGAGTGGGAAAAATTACAGTTGTGGTACAGAATTCAAGGCGTAGTCCATTCTTGTATCATACTGTTATTCAACCCATGCGGGAAGATTCAACTCGTCAGCGACATCTATCCTAATGCATAATGGACAGTTATTATGTGGAACGCTTAACTCATATATATAGAGATATGTGGGGGATTGTTGGTGTTTTATTCTATGTGTTGTGTGTTCACAACATTCTATTGTTAAAAGATAGTCCCACATCGGAAAATCACACCAATATGTATCTCTATATATTACTTATGAAGGAATAGAGAGATGTACATGGGTTGAGGCCCAATGGAGGGTGCCATGTGGGGGGGATTTTACATAGAGGTGAGAATAAGAAACCAACTTTTGGCCAAATGAAAATAGAGTTAAATCTATTGGAGCTAAGCCCCGAAGGGGCTTAGCGACTCGGACTCGGACTCGGACTCGGACTCGGACTCGGACTCGGACTCGGGCTCGGGCTCGGGCTCGGACTCGGGCTCGGGATCGGGATTGGGCTTGGGCTAATGGGCTTTTGAGGCTTAATGTGGCTTTTTGATGGCCGCGGGTCAAGTGGGCTGTTCAAATTATGTAACGTCCGCGGGTCTTGTTGGCTCAGATCCGGAAATGGCTCAGATCCAGAAAATCCGGATCTGGCATTAAATCAGGACGTGCGTTCAGAATTTGAAAAGCCCATCTCGTGCCTATAATATCAGAGGCATCTCCTCTCTCCAAGGTGACAGAAAATACTCAGAAATTTTTCCAGAGAGAGAGATGTGCTGCTGCTATTCCGAGGAGTCGACATTTTTGGCCAGCGTTCTAAAGTTCTCTTCGAACTTGCTGGTTCCTGGAGGCTTTTTCGTAAGGCGGATATAGCATTGAGCGCCGGTGATCTTTCACCCCAGCAGTTTTTCTTCTTCCTCTGTTGCCTTCGAGAATACTGTGACTTCTCTTTAGAAGTTATACGGTTCAGTTGCCTTCGAGAAAAATTACGAAATCTTTTTAGATTCTCGTAATACAACATCACCTTCTTTAGGGTGTTGTTGCTGGAAACATTGTCTTTACAATTGTTTCTGAAATCGAGTTTTTCCATCGATTGTTCGCCAAGGGACTAACAATTCTCAGATTAAGACTTGGTCTAGTAGAAATTATATTCATACGGGTCAAACAGTAACCAAACCGTAACCGATTTTTGGTATCAAATTGTGGAGTAAAAAAATATAGGATATCTCAAGTTGAAAAATGAAATAGTTAAAGTATCAGGTTAAAATTAAAATAATTAAGAGCATCAAGTTAAAATTAAATCTAAAATAAAATAACATTTATATAATATAGGATAAATTTTAATTTGATACTTTCAATTTTTATATTTGGCAACTTGATATCTTAAACGTTCAAAATAGCCAACTTGATACAATCAAATTTAATATTTTCAACTCTATACCTTAAAAAAATAAAATATTCTAAAATTATCATTTCCTCTCCATTCTCTCCCTCCCTCGTCCTCTCTCCGGTAGGCAGCGACGACGGAAGCAGTGGGCGCGCGCGGGCGGGGTGGTACTAGCAGGCGGGGTGGCGAGCGTGGACAAGGCAGTGTGCATGGTGTCACGTCCCGACCCGGAATCACCCGAATCATCGTCCTCGCAGGGGGCGTAATGCCGCACGAGCCTGGAGTTGCGCTCGTGCAAGGCAAGATGACAAGTTCTCAAATGGTTATCTTTTGATTCGATATTTAACAACGAAAGGAAACAGAGTATACGAAACAAATTCGCTTTATTGATGTCCGAAACAGAGATTACAATGGCTTTCGATAGCCTAACAATACATGCCAAATTGGCTACAACACTCAGGTTCTCTCTTGCCCACAAAGGATTTTATCGTTCCATACATCATGCCTTCTATATCTCGGCCGCATCAATCCAGCTGCGTAGTCCGAGCGTCAATGCGATAGCACGCTTCAATGCGCTTCGGTATTCTAAGCCTTAACACGTTCAAGCAACACTTCGCCGCGAGCAATCCATTCCCTGCACCCTGCATGAAGCTGGTGGGGGATCAGTACGTTCGTCCTCGCATGTACTGAAGCAAAGACCATCTTTCCAAACCGACATTTTAATATTTATGTTGAATCATGCCACTTATCTTATGATCTTGCTATGTTCTCCTTAGGGTCAATTTCATGGCATCTTCGAAAGCGTAAAGCATGTTATATAGCAGCATGTTATCGAATTTAATAGGCAAGCAAGCAAGCAATTTTGTGTTTGATTCGTGGCGCGACTTACCAAGTCGACACACTCGCCCTTGCACCGACACAAGGTGAATACGCCGTAATTCTTCCCTGTCATGTTATTGTGCATCTCTAAGCAGGATCTGTATGCGGGACGCATACGCGCCTACACTTTCAACCCATCGTTCCTTAACTATATGAAGGCCGTTGGCGTATCCGCGCTGGAATGAACTAAAGGAGTTTCTTTCTTTTCTCTCCTTCTTTTCTCTCTATTTGTCGGGCTGCCCGGCGTTTCACGGGTGGGTTGCGGGCCCAACAACCGAAACGTTCCCGCTGCATGCCATCATTTGCGGCTTTTTCCATCTTTAAGACGAGCGCTACTCGTTTAAGGATGTGCGCCTACAAAGATTATTCGAATCCCTCCGCGGCCAATCGGTTCCGGGGCGCTCCTCCAGCATTTAACCGTTTTGGGGGAAACACCCGTGCACGGGCTATTATCACAATTTAATCTCGAGCCCATTCCAATCGACCATTCAACGCCCTATCATTCAAGTAATCAAATTCAAACAACCAAACATAGTCTTGAGTCCGAGACTCAGACTTATCGTCTCGTATCTCTTTCGTTAGCTTTCTGTGTTCTTACATTTCATACTTCGTTTCAATGGTTCAATGGCATCGTGCCTCAACTCAATGCTCGTCAACCGAACGACCCGAAGGTCTTGAGCACCTTTCGAGGCACCATGTCATATCCGACAGTTCTGCCACATTCATGCCACAACTGTATTCTCTCGTCTACGAAGCCATCTTTTATTATCCCGTGCACGTAGGCACGTTCGACCATATTCCCATGTTCTATAACTTAGCATTCAATGTTCGGGGCTTGCGCGCTAGGGCACTCGCCTATTGTCTTTCAATGTTCTAGCCGTCTAACTCGTGCAGCAAAGGCACGATATAGTTCGTGCACTAAGGCACTCGCCGATTACAGTTATCCCATGTTCTTACGACTTGCGCACCGAGGCGCTCGCCTTAGCGATATCCAATGTCCCATAGTGACTCGTGCATATTGATGCACGTTTCATTTCAATTGTTCTAACTTAGTGTTCGACTCACACTATGATTTTATCTCCGATCGGCCACGCCCGTGGCGTCGATAGGTTAACTTAGCATAAAATGATATATTTGACTTATTGAATGAAGGAGTAAAAAGAAGTCAATCCTCCCACCTTTGAGTCGATGTGCCTTCGTCGTTTCGCCGAGCCGATGCGGCTCGATTCCATAACTTTGTTGCACGGCCACTCTCCTGACTTAGCCATTCGAGCACTTCATGCTTCATTGAGTTATACGTCCGATTTGCCTTAGCGTGCCCAAGTCTCGGCCCGTCGTAAGGCGACGATTTGATTTTGCGGACCCCTTACTAAATATTACAAAAGATCGACCTCTAATATTTTCCCGTCAAAGTATAACCTGCACACGAAACCAACTAAAATCAATACTTGCTTCGATTCGGACTTGCGCCTTGGTCGATTCGATTTCTTATAATCTTCGAGCCGATTCAACGCACTCATCCTTCGGGGCAACGCGGCGCTTCGCATCGATTCAACTCGATGCATTCTTTCGGGGCAAGGCAACTCTTCGCATCGACAAAGTTGATGCGTTGCTCGGGACAACGTAACTCGCCTATCGATTTGCATCGATACATTTTATTCGGTCCACGCGACTCGTTGAGTCAACGCTTCAGCGTAATGCGCCGTACGGAGCGGGACATTACAGAATATACCACTCAAAACAAGGTTCGTCCTCGAACCAAAACCAACACTCTAACTAAGTGTTTTATAGACCGTATCACGATCTCGTCCCACCAACGTTGTGTTTTATAGACCGTATCACGATCTCGTCCCACCAACGTTATTCAGTTTCACACTATCTCGCACGCCTTTCATTAACATTTCATAGTCTTCCCTGCAGCTCGATTTGAATTTTGTATACAACTCGATTTGGATTCATACCTATATTCAAGGCGTCCCGAAGATATATGTATTTCGACCGAGTCCAGTCGTAGCAAATTGGAACAAAGCTGACAGGTAAATTTCAATCCTATGCTTGCCATCTCGTACTCTTGATCGGACTTATCCTTAGCAACCGTTCTCGAAATTTCATCGCATACGTATATTCGATACATACGTGATTCATTCAATAAAGTCATTGCACGCGACGCGATTCATAATCGCCTTTCTCGTTTCGTATGTCTCATCGGGACTATCAATTCTACGCATTGCGTCAAACCGTCGCGCATCCAATCACAACGAGTCTCCGTAACGCCTTGCGTTCGAAGTCGCTGCCCAACTATTTTCGAAGTCTTGCTTATGCAGTTTCGATTACGATTCTTTTCGTTGACTTGCAAATGCATCAACATTCAGGGCTACACCCGCTAGGTTACTTACATAGTCCCCGTGCTTAGATTCTCCCGACACAAGTTTAAATTGACATTGCACAAAGGCCACAATCTATCCGATACGAAAGTTTAAATCAAGGCGATGGTGCCCAAGACAATGATCGCCTTGACACGAAGGTCTTACGACGCGTCTTACATTCGATTTCCTAACGAGTAGGAATTCACTAGCCAAATTCCCAACTTATCTGTCTCGCAACATCAAACACAATTTCGATTCACGCAAGCTCCATTGCAAGGTGAATCCGAATCTAACGACATGACTCGTAAGTCATTCCCTTATCGTTCCCTCTCGTGCATAGCACGTTTCTCGCAATCGCCTATCCGAATCACCAAGTTCGTTTGTGCATTTCTAGTTCGATCGTCGACCAACATAACCATTCAAGCATTCATCCGACGAATACTCAAATCTAACTATATTATTCTCAATCGAAAGCTGTTCCAACAATTCCCGATCGCCTAGACTTATCGTCAACATGCACCGTGTTATATTTGTTATCGGTGCAATCTCATATGCGATATCGCATGGGTCATCTTACGGTCTGCAGCATTCAATTTGATTTGGCGGTCAAGTCTTCTAGGGTCAGCTGCCCCGAAGCTACGCTCGATAACTGTGGATCATCACCGAAGGACAGTTTTACTACGAACCATGCTATATCTTATTTCGGAGCCAAATCACGTTCCGACGATTCTATGCGACTACCCAATTTCGGACAAACCGTTTCTATCGGCGCAACTGATGCGCAACCATCCTCCGAGTCAAGTCATGCACTACCGTCGATGATTTCACAATTTACGAAACATCTACTCGTATCGAGTTCGAGTCTATCTTATTTCGTGGGTCGACACACGAGATGCTATACGCATCGAGCAATCGTCGATGACTTATAGTCTCTCGCCTTGATCAATCACAAAATTTATGATCAACCAAGTTCGTTCATTCTCGTATCGTTACTCACAAAAATTTTGATAGCGCAGGGCGCATTCCATTTTGTATTCTCACATCGCGCTTACGTTTTCTTGTATATCGATCTTGATAGTTCATATCAATTTCGATAGCAAGAGGGTCGACTTCGAATCCGTTTCAACGTCAACTTAACTTGCATCGCATACATCCAAGTTTGCAACAAACTTTTCCATACGCATCAACTCATTTTCTGATTCACCGCATCCCGCTATACTTTGATCGCGTAACCGAGTTACCGATTATCCAACATCATGCCCTCGAGTTATACGATCTCGCCCTCTAAGTTTCGTGTATTTTTCAGTCGTACTCAAATAAGTTTTGCCGTAACGTAACCAACTATTTCTTAGGCACGATTTCTCACGTCAACCAACTTTCTTACCGAAGTTGCACATCGTGCGATTCAATTTCAATGTTTGCATCGCCTAACATTTCTATCGAGATCGCAAGTCGTGCGATTCGATTCGTAAGCTCGAGTATTCCTTTCCCGTCGATCCGATTATTGCGTCAAGGCATAATCGTTTCGCTAGTCTCGATCGTTCGACCGACTTATAACTTTCGTCCGACGTATCGTTCATCGATACAAGTCTCGCCTTATCATCCCAACCGATTTTCGAAGAACACTTGCATCAACATATCGCCATACAAATTTTTCAACGAGTCTCAGTTCCCCCGTCCGTTGCGGACAATTCTTCCGCAATTCTCACAACACGTCGATGCAATTCAACGCACAAGTGATATACTATATACCACTCGAAATCGAGTCATTCATCGCCTACGTGGTATGGCATATACCACTCGGAATTCAAGCCATTTCCCTCGCGCTATACTTAGTGTAAACCAACGATTTCTTCCGACTCACGATTTCCGCAGTGATCATGCTTGATCACAACCGTAACTTTGATTCTATCAAATCCGACACAACTCGGTCAGTGTTCTCGTTTGCCAACATAAGTTTGGTGTGCAACCGAACGATTCGTTCTATCGATTTACGATTTCAATTCTTTTCTTACGTTGCATCTCGTGCAACAATTTATTTGATATGCGTTGCACCCCGTGCAACAAATTTTACTTTCGATACGCGTTGCACATCGTGCTACGATTTATTTTCGACAATTTCATTTCACTTTGTACAACGATTTATTTCCAATTTCTTTTGCACTTCGTGCAACGATTAATTTGATATGCGTTGCACCACGTGCAATAATTTTACTTTCCAATATGCGTTGCACATCGTGCAATGATCATTTCCGACATTTACCGTACCTCGTGCAACGAATTACTCTCGACTTTCCAAGTCAATGCACAATCCGTTTTAACACATTCGGTATTGGCTTATATCACTTCTCACTTTCATTTTAACGCATATTCATCATTACTCGTTGCACTTCGTGCATCATTTTATTTCTCTTTCAACATGTTATATTGTGACAACATCTCAAATTGTATTTCACAATTTGTTGTGCTTGCAGCAACTAACATTTTTACGGCTCGTTGCATTCAATGCAATATACCCTTCGCGACTTTCTTAGCAAACATCATGAAATTTCCAAAACACATAAGGCAAAATTTTATGATTTGTATTAGACTTATTTTATGGAACATCCAGTGCGGCATCGAGTAGAGTCAAGAGTGATATCAAGTGGTGGTGGGCAACTTTTCGAATTGTAATGAAGCGAGCGTCCAGAGGAAATTGAGCCTAGAGCTCTGATACCAATTTGTCACGCCCCGACCCGGAATCACCCGAATCATCGTCCTCGCAGGGGGCGTGATGCCGCACGAGCCTGGAGTTGCGCTCGTGCAAGGCAAGATGACAAGTTCTCAAATGGTTATCTTTTGATTCGATATTTAACAACGAAAGGAAACAGAGTATACGAAACAAATTCACTTTATTGATGTCCGAAACAGAGATTACAATGGCTTTCGATAGCCTAACAATACATGCCAGATTGGCTACAACACTCAGATTCTCTCTTGCCCACAAAGGATTTCACCGTTCCATACATCATGCCTTCTATATCTCGGCCGTATCAATCCAGCTGCGTATTCCGAGCGTCAATGCGATAGCACGCTTCAATGCGCTTCGGTATTCCAAGCCTTAACACGTTCAAGCAACGCTTCACCGCGAGCAATCCATTCCCCGCACCCTGCATGAAGCTGGTGGGGGATCAGTACGTTCGTCCTCGCATGTACTGAAGCAAAGACCATCTTTCCAAACCGATATTTTAATATTTATGTTGAATCATGCCACTTAGCTTATGATCTTGCTATGTTCTCCTTAGGGTCAATTTCATGGCATCTTCGAAAGCGTAAAGCATGTTATATAGCAGCATGTTATCGAATTTAATAGGCAAGCAAGCAAGCAATTTTGTGTTTGATTCGTGGCGCGACTTACCAAGTCGACGCACTCGCCCTTGCACCGACGCAAGGTGAATACGCCGTAATCCTTTCCTGTCATGTTATTGTGCATCTCTAAGCAGGATCTCTATGCGGGACGCATACGCGCCTACACTTTCAACCCATCGTTCCTTAACTATATGAAGGCCGTTGGCGTATCCGCGCCGGAATGGACTAAAGGAGTTCCTTTCTTTTCTCTCGTTCTTTTCTCTCTATTTGTCGGGCTGCCCGGCGTTTCACGGGTGGGTTGCGGGCCCAACAACCGAAACGTTTCCGCTGCATGCCATCATTTGTGGCTTTTTCTATCTTTAAGATGAGCGCTACTCGTTTAAGGATGTGTGCCTACAAAGATTATTCGAATCCCTCCGCGGCCAATCGGTTCCGGGGTGCTCCTCCGGCATTTAACCGTTTTGGGGGAAACACCCGTGCACGGGCTATTATCACAATTTAATCTCGAGCCCATTCCAATCGACCATGCAACGCCCTATCATTCAAGTAATCAAATTCAAACAACCAAACATAGTCTTGAGTCCGAGACTCAGACTTATCGTCTCGTATCTCTTTCGTTAGCTTTCTGTGTTCTTACATTTCATACTTCGTTTCAATGGTTCAATGGCATCGTGCCTCAACTCAATGCTCGTCAACCGAACGACCCGAAGGTCTTGAGCACCTTTCGAGGCACCATGTCATATCCGACAGTTCTGCCACATTCATGCCACAACTGTATTCTCTCGTCTACGAAGCCATCTTTTATTATCCCGTGCACGTAGGCACGTTCGACCATATTCTCATGTTCTATAACTTAGCATTCAATGTTCGAGGATTGCGCGCTAGGGCACTCGCCTATTGTCTTTCAATGTTCTAGCCGTCTAACTCGTGCAGCAAAGGCACGATATGGTTCGTGCACTAAGGCACTCGCCGATTACAGTTATCCCATGTTCTTACGGCTTGTGCACCGAGGCGCTCGCCTTAGCGATATCCAATGTCCCATAGCGACTCGTGCATATTGATGCACGTTTCATTTCAATTGTTCTAACTTAGTGTTCGACTCACACTATGATTTTATCTCCGATCGGCCACGCCCGTGGTGTCGATAGGTTAACTTAGCATAAAATAATATATTTGACTTATTGAATGAAGGAGTAAAAAGAAGTCAATCCTCCCACCTTTGAGTCGATATGCCTTCGTCGTTTCGCCGAGCCGATGCGGCTCGATTCCATAACTTTGTTGCACGGCCACTCTCCTGACTTAGCCATTCGAGCACTTCATGCTTCATTGAGTTATATGTCCGATTTGCCTTAGCGTGCCCAAGTCTCGGCCCGTCGCAAGGCGACGATTTGATTTTGCGGACCCCTTACTAAATATTACAAAAGATCGATCTCTAATATTTTCCCGTCAAAGTATAACCTGCACACGAAACCAACTAAAATCAATACTTGCTTCGATTCGGACTTGCGCCTTGGTCGATTCGATTTCTTAGAATCTTCGAGCCGATTCAACGCACTCATCCTTCGGGGCAACGCGGCGCTTCGCATCGATTCAACTCGATGCATTCTTTCGGGGCAAGGCAACTCTTCGCATCGACAAAGTTGATGCGTTGCTCGGGACAACGTAACTCGCATATCGATTTGCATCGATACATTTTATTCGGTCCACGCGACTCGTTGAGTCAACGCTTCAGCGTAATGTGCCGTGCGGAGCGGGGAATTACACATGGGGGCGGCACACAGCAGCAGACATGGGCGGTGCGCAGCAGCGACGGCGTGGGCGTGGGTTGGCGGTGCGCTGCAGCGAGCGGTGTGGGCGGACGAACAACGTGCAGTAGCGGGCGGGCAGGCAGCGGGCAGTGCGCGAGCACAGCGCTCACGAAGGTGAGGCTGGAGGGGGGAGGGGGTGAACGGGCAGAGGAGGTAGGAGGTGAACTGTCGGACGAGGGAGTGGGCGTAGTGGCTGGGAAAGAGAGGAAGGTGGGTATTCTAGAAAATTTTATTTTTTGGATATCAGGTTAATTATAAAAGTTTAAGCTATCAAGTTGCTAAATATGAATAGTTAAGGATATTAAGTTGATAATTTAAGAGAAAATTTGAGTGACACTCCACTTTTGTTATGCTTATTTAAGGTGCACCCCACAAGTTTACATGAATGTATGACACCCTCCAGTTTTGACGGTTTCAGTCCGAAACGAACGGTCAATCCCGTTGACCAATTTTTTTTGACGAAAATACCCCCCTATTTGTTCTCTTCTTCCCCGCGTCAACTATCCGTCTCCCCCCCCCCCCCCTTCCCCCCCCTCCTCCCCTGTGCTCGGCCCCCCTCTACAGCGTCGCCGCACTCCCCCCCACCTCCCCGACCTCGCCGCACCCCCCCCCCGGCCATGACCACCATCACCAACATCATCATCACCACCACCATCATCAACCGTCATCACCGCCCCCCCCCCCCCCACCTCCCGCTCCGCCCCCTAGCCCCCACCGCTACCGCCGTCGTCGCCGCCGCCGCAGTAGCAGCAGCAGCAGCGCGCGGCAGCGGCAATGGCGACAGTAGCAGCAGCGTCCGGCGGCGGTGGGGGCTAGGGTGCGGAGCGGGCGGGGGGGGTGCGGCGAGGTCGGGGAGGGGGGGGGGGGGCGGTGATGATGGTTGATGGTGGTGGTGATGATGATGATTGTGATGATGTTGGTGATGGTGGTGGTGGTGATGGTCGGGAGGGAGGCCGAGCACGGCGGCGGAGGGGGGGGGGGGGGGGGGGCACACAAAAGGAGACAAGGGCATTTTCGTCAAAAAAAAATTTGACCGTTCGTTTTAGACGAAAACCGTCCAAAATGGGGGGTGTCATACATTCATGTAAACTTGTGGAGTGCACCTTAAATAAGCGTAAAAAATGTAGAATACCACTCAAATTTTCTCATAATTTAAAGGTTTTCCCGCGTCGAACAGTTGGGGCCTTGGGCGTGACATCATCTTGTGCTTTGATAAACTAGCGAAGAGACCCCTACATTTTCTATCTTTCGTCGTTTACTCCCCTATTATTTTTCTAAAGAATGCCGACATTGTGCTAACTCCTCTTTTGGTCTACTAACTTAATTTATACGTTACAGCCACCACACAATACAGGACTCCATGACCACCACTTCATTAATTTCTCGTCACTCGACGGTTTTTGAGTAAGGAGATGAAGACGCAAAGTATCAAGGTTCTTTACGCAATATAATCGAAGGTCACCAATTAATCATTTTTGGTCTCTATATCCAAACCAAGAGCCAAGTTAACATTATTTCGTTTCCTGATGATATGAAGACTTTTAAACAATTAACAATATTTTGAACACAATTATAATTAACATGTAATAAATAAAAATGACTTATATGCAAAAACACCTATGTGTATATTTTTAAGGACTCCATAGTTCATAGTCCATTAGTCCAACAAACACCACAACCATACTTTTCTTGATTTCTACATCACAAACAAAAAATAATACAAATAGTACAACCCACTGGCACAGGGCCGTTGCTGAATATCCTTTAAAAAACATCAATTTGCAACAACATTATATATATATATATATATATATATATATATATATATATATATATATATATATATATATATATATATATATAAAGGAAATTTTAAAGTTGAAAAAAGAGATTGCAGCCTTTTTTTTTAGATATTTATGATCATGATCAAATTGTTTTGTCTCAACATTATGCAAATTTTACAGATGTACATCTTGTGTGTGTGTGTTTTTTTTTTTTTGGTGATTAACCATTGTCTCTAACTACAAATAGAAAATGCTTGATTGAGAACGAGTAGACATTTTGGATTCATGCTTAATTTGGTACCGATAATTCCAAAAGGGACACATATTTTTTGTATTTTTTAAAATCTATTTTCGTAGGTGAAATTAATGGCACAAACAATTTCAGATTATCAAACCCATATGCCCTCTAAGTTATGATTTGAATTTTATTTTTTAGACAAGTCTATGACATTCAAATACAACTGTATAAATCTCAACGGTGAAGATTTATGGAGAGTGCTCTTCACTAAAAATAGTGACGGGAGATCCAAATTGCAAGTAAATAGTAACCTAAAACACAATTGCAAAATATTGACATAGAAGGGGAAAAACAATCCCAATTGGTTTCAGGTCGAATGACTTTTATAGTTATCGAGGAGAAGTATAAAATTATGACTGGATAATGAAAGATCAGTGGATCGAATCACATGGACGTATTATTACTTATATTTATAAAAATAGTAAAAGTTGAAAATAGTGAGCCCAAAAGACATGTAATACAATATGCACAAAATCTCGTGCATAACGTCGGACATTAAAATAACAGATCTAGAAAATAACAGATCCAGAAAAAACAGACAATATTTTGGGTCCGGATGACCCTTTTCTACTTACGGCAACCCATAAGTATGACCCACAAGTCGCGGATGTCCCTTTAGGATTGACTTACGGTAAAATTAAAATGACCAAAATTAGGATAATCCAACCTCCCCAGGCTACCCTGGTGGGTCTTAACTAATCCACCACCCACCCTTAGACAAGTTGTGCAATTTGCTAGTAAAAATATGATCAACAAAGCACTTAATATAGCCCTTCCCCTAACCCCTCTCTCTCTCTCTCTCTCTCTCTCTCTCTCTCTCCAAACATAAGCATGCCTTACCTCCCCTCTCATAATAAGCTCACCGGCCCCGGGCCCACCAAGCACCTCCTCCTCTCCGACTCCGTGTCCCGGCTCCACGACCACTCCGTGGGCCCGGAACAGTGCTCCTCCTCCGTTACTCAGTCCATCTCCGCCCCCGTGACCGCCGTCTGGTCCGTCGTCCGCCGCTTCGACTCCCCGCAGTCCTACAAGCGGTTCGTGAAGAGCTGCAGCATCGTCCTCGGCCGCGGCGACGACGTCGGCTCCCTACGCGAGGTCAGGGTCGTCTCCGGCATCCCGGCCGTGAGCAGCACGGAGCGCCTCGAGATCCTCGACGACGATCGGCACGTGCTGAGCTTCCGCGTGGTCGGCGGGGAGCACCGGCTCGCCAACTACCGCTCCGTCACCACCCTCCACCCCTGCGGCGCCCACGGGACCACCGTCGTCGAGAGCTACGTCGTCGACGTGCCCCCGGGGAACACCAGCGACGACACCCGACTCTTCGTCGACACCATCGTCCGCTGCAACCTCCACTCGCTCAAGCACACCGCGGAGACCACAGCCGCCGCCATGAAGCTGCAGCAGCAGTGATTTTTTTTTTATTAATAATAGTGATCTGTTAATTACGCCTTCATTATGAAAAAAAGAAGAAGAAGATTTAATTGTTTGTGCATTTTCTTCATCATATTAAATTAGTCCGTGCTTTATATATTTATTTTCTTTGATTGGTACATTTTTGTTTCTGTGGTGTTATTTCACAACAAACATTTCTTCTTAAATTTTCATCTCCTACAATTAAAAATGCCTTATGTAATAATCTTCAAGAATTTTAAGAGTTGCTGTAGTTAATTAACACCGACACCTTGTACTAATAGTATAAATTAATGTCTCTATTTTGGACTCACATTATTAACCTTAAACACCATTAATGATATTGAAGTTACTGTTGGGAAGAACAATACCCTGCATGGGGACGCCCCCGTGAGCCAGGTACAGTACACGCAAGCCTAGCTAGGGATGGTCCACATGTCAGCTAATCAGATGTGAGTACAGAGAATAGTAATTATTATTATTATTATTGTTTTGACAGTGTTCCGAGGTAACGTTCGAAAGTTTCTGTGTACACTATATTGTATACATTTTTGGTCTAGTGTCATCCCACTCTTACCATAAGGGGCTGTTTGGCAAAAGGGAATTGAAGATGGATTTAAGAAATACTAGGAAGTGGAGGGGATGGAATGGTTATCCACCGTTTGGTAAAATGGAGGAATTGGAGTTGGAATTGGCAGATGTGACTGCTGCCAGTTCCTGTCGTTCGTGTAGAGAGGGTTCTTAGACTGCTTCCACATCCGGAGTTGGCAGCCGGATGTGCATGGTAATAAAAAAAAATTTGTTTAACAATTAATTACTCACATTTAATCACTGCTCAAAGTTTTTATTTGCTTAACAATTAATTAGTGCCACATTTAATCACTGCCACATTTTGGCAGCCGGATGTGGTGCTTCCAAATTTTTTTTACTTAACAAATAAAATTACTTAAGCTATAATTACTTAGCATTAATTAGCCAGATGTGAGTGTTGTCAAATTTTTTTCTTTTCTTTCCAACACTAATTACTTATTAATTTCTAATTCTTAAATTTTTGAATCCAGTTTCAAGTAATTAGCAATTAATCAAAATATCAACATTTTCATTCATTTTTGTTGCTAATTATTTGTTTTTTGCTAATTATTTATAATTTTGTTGCTAATTATTTATTAAACTAACTAATAACTAATAAAAGTAATAATATAAATTTTAAATATATTTTTTTGTTTGTTATGTGAATTAATTATAATTTACAATTAATATAATATATTCTTCCACTTTTCACTTTTTTACTTTCCTATTCCAACCAAACACATTTGTTTAATCTTTCACTTCCCACTTTTCACTTTCCAATTCCAACCAAACACATTTGTTCCCTATTAGGGGACAAGAAAGTTAATGGATTCCTATATGAAATTCATCTTTGAAAGTACAAATTCATATTTTCCAACACTTACGGTTTACCAAACAGGCCCTAAATAGAAGAAATAATATCTCTCATGTCTCGATTCACTGATCATTCGTCCGCTAGAGCTTAAATGCCTCTTTCTGCTAGGTTAGTAGCGTTTAGAGGTATAAACAAGCCAGACGGACGCGGACAGTCTACTGTTTGTGTTTGGTCCGAAAATAAAAATGAGTTTGGACGGACGGACATAAACAATCCACTGTTCGAGTTCGAGCCAGACGGACACGACAACCATTGTTTGTTAATTCAATCGGACGGTCCACGAACAAATTAAATATATTACCAGAAACTGTTATTTTATCAAGATACCTTGATAGTTGGTAAAAAAATCAAGTTGAAAGGATACAATTAAAGGTTATATAATACAACAAACAATGGTAAAAAGGTTAACGAAAATTCAGACTGGACGACCATAAATTGATGCAAAATCAAATGATATGACATAATTGATGCAAAACCAAAATGAGTCTCCACTATCGGACGGTCCGCGAACAAATTCGGACCGGACATGGATATGACCGTGTCCAGGTCCGAATTTTAAACGGACTAAAATAAATGTCAAAGTTCTGTTCGTTAATTCAATCGGACGGCCCACGGTCGAACCATTTATCGAGCCGGACTCGTACGAATAACGGACTGCTTTGTCCATTTTACAGCTCTAGTAACATTCGATAATAGTAATTATTATTTTATTGTTAGGAGTGCAAACCTATTTAGTAAGCAAACATTGGTGCATGCATGGGAATGCATGCATGTACCATGTTGATGTATGAAAGAAGAAGAAGAAAGAAGCATACACTTGCTTTTTCTGGTGATGGAGAATTAATCAGCAAGCTCATGCTGGCTGGCTGGCTGTTGAAAATGTTGCAAGTTGGGGATTTGGTTGATCTCATGATATTTTTCTTGCTTAACCCATTTGCATGCTTGGACTTGTACTGGGAGGAGAGGACGAGATTGGCTGCAACTTGCATTTGGCGCCAGACAGCTACCTTTTAAATGACCCCCCCGTGCTTTGCATGGCCCTTTCCTCTCTCTCTCTCTCTCTCTCTCTCACACACACACTTTCTTGCTCGTGTCATACTTGTACTGCGAGGACGAGATTGGCTGCAACTTGCATTTCTCCTTTCTTACACTCGTCCAAAATCCCCCGCAATAGATCTGACCACAGTGACCAGTCTTCCTTTCCCGCCACAAAAGGATTGTCCTGTCAAATCCTGGAAATTAGGTAGGTGTGGACAAGACAAGGACGGAACCAGAAAATCGAACTTGGATGAGCTCGAAT
Organism: Iris pallida; assembly: GCA_029216955.1. NCBI lineage: Eukaryota > Viridiplantae > Streptophyta > Magnoliopsida > Asparagales > Iridaceae > Iris > Iris pallida. The sequence goes on from JANAVB010005597.1 coordinate 15,060,633, forward strand.
GGATAAGATGGACTAGATATATATAGACCGACTTACATAAAAAAAAAATTCAAAAAAAAATATATATGAAAACAAAAACAAAAATTTCTGGTGGGCTGGAGCCCATCCCACCCCGCTATTTGGGTTCGTCCTTTGGTGTGGACTAACTCATATTAAAAACCAAAACAAAAACTTACATTGGAAAAATAAATGAGGTGCCCCCCCATATACCGATATACGTGGTTCCGCCACTGTATATGATATTTTGATTGATTTATACCATTGGTAGAGACTGCCAAGGTGTTGGAAGAGTCGGAGGTGATGGAACAGACGACGACAAGTGAGACTAGCTGGAGGAGAACAACGAGGAGACCTCGACCAATTCATAAAAGAACCGGAAGATACTCCAGAGAGAGGAAAAAAAGATGTTGGGTCATTAAATATAATGTTCCATAGCATGGGCGTATGTCTCGCAGGTGGCTATTTATTTGGGTTTTTCTAAGGGCACATCCTATTTTACTTGGGACTATCACTTACTAGGGGACAGTCCAAATTTGAAATTTTTTTACTGAGGACAATCCAAAAATTACTTGGGGGAAGTCCAATATTAGGATTTTTCTCTCTCCTCTCTCCTCCTTCCTCCAGCGGATGTGGGTGCGGTGTGGGAACTCCAGCCGCGCAAGGAGGAACACGCAGACGTTGGGCGACCAGAGCATGAGGAGCCCGGAGAGGAAGTAGAGGACGAGGAGCGGGCGGCGGCCGTATAGGTCGGAGGCGGCGCCGGAGAGAGTGTGACAAGGTTGGCGCCGACGAGGGACGCGGTGACGACGAGGCCCTCGACGCTCCTCCTTCCTCCAGCGGATGTGGGAGCGGTGTGGGTACTCCAACCGCGCGAGGAGGAGCACACAGACGTTGGGCGACCAGAGCATGAGGAGCCCGGAGAGGAAGTAGAGGACGGAGGAGAGGACGAGGAGCGAGCGGCGGCCGTATAGGTCGGAGGCGGCGCCGGAGAGGAGGGTGACGAGTGTGGCGCCGACGAGGGACGCGGCGACGACGAGGCCCTCGACGGCGGGGCGGCTCTCCAACTTGAGCTGCTTCTGCTGCTGCTGCTTCTTCTTCTTCTCCGAGGACTGCCAACTTGTTGGAAGGAACTGCCAACTTGCTGGCAGTCTTAGGACTGCCAGCATGTTGGTAGTCCTACTTGTTGAAAAAAATTGGACTAGTCCCAAGTAAAAAAAATGGATGACAAACTTGTAATTTTTTTTAACATTTTTGGGCTAGCCCCAAGTAAAAAGTGTGGTGCCCTTAGAAAAATCTTTTTTTTTTTTTTCATGCACTACGTAGGGGACTATTTTTATAAATAAAAGAAATAATACGTAAATCTTCCGTCACCCAACTAAGATCTAACTATGCATCTCTTCGATAACCACAGGATCACTCAAATTCGACATAAAATTTGTTTTTTAAAAGACAAATATGTCCTAAACTCTTACATGCGTAAAAGATATGCGTTCATCCATTTTTATCCATTACTCATGTTTATTGCCGTTGAGACACTCCCATCTTACAACAGTTAATAATATTGTCCATCTTGCTGATTCTTGATTATCCATAACGGAAGGATATGGACCATACAATATAGGGCTAGTTAGTCTAATTTTATATTATTATAAAGTTTAAGTTCTGACATATTCAATTAAAAAAATTAGACTTATTATTTTTGATTATTTTTTCATTATACTCCCATTTTCAGATGTGTTGGTTGTTACCCTTTGTACACAGGTTAATGGTATAACGAAAAAAAATAAAACCAAGAAAAAAAAAAGCAATTAAACTTTTCAATTAGACATGCTAGGATTTAACTTTAAGCTAGTATACAATCTTTGATCTAAATGCTAATTAGTGCTACAGTATAATATGCTAATAGCACAACTTATAAACCAACCTATTTATACAAATAGCATTAGCATTTAATTACATAAAAAAACCATATAGTTTATCTTCAAAATAAGTTAGATTTCTTTTCATAATATTCTATAATCTATATAAGGGTGCATTTGATTGCAAGGTGGAAAATATGTGAAAAAAAAATTAATTCCATGGAATTATTTTTCTAGGAAAAAATTCCATGGAATTTAAAAAAAAAATCCATGAAAAACTTAATTTGGGTATTTGATTGTCATTATTTTCCACGAAAAATAGTTATTTTCTATGGAGAATGATATTTTCCTATGGGTTGGACATGTTTCATTTTCCACCATTCTAGAAGAAAATATGAAAAATGATAGTTTTTTGGAAAATAATTCCATGGAAAATATAAGCTATCAAACACTACAATTGGTGGAAAATTTGTGATGAAAATATTTTCCATGGAAAAAAAGCCCAATCAAACACAGCCTTAGATAATATTTATTTTTGTGTATGCAACCAAATGTTATTACCTAAAACTCACCTACCCATGTCCTTAATTAGACATGAAAAGTACATTCTGGAAATTATCCAAGAGGCCTTGGCAGATGAAATTTACCCAGACCCATATCTATTTTGCAAATAAATCGTGCATTTGAACAAAGCTCATTTCTATAAATGCTAATGTCGCAAACTGTAATCCAAACCTGACCTTGGTCATCATTTAGTCCTACGTACAATAGATTTGTGGTAGAGTTAGATGCATTTCATCGTCATCGTGGTTTCTTAAACAATTTAATAATCTTCAAACCGTGATCTCAGAAGGAATTATTTGTATCTATTTAAAACCCTAACTATATGACAACTTGTTAAAAAAAAAAAAAAACTATATGACAACTTGTACAAGTTGAAACACACAGCATTATATAAGAACTTGAATAATGAGTAAGAATAATTGACAGGCACAAATAGGGATATTGTACCCTTTCTAAATGCTAATGCGACTAATTGCACGAGTAATTTAATCACCAATAGCAGGAAGATCAATATATTTCTATATGCACAGTCACCATCTATGCTTATTCTACCTATGGATAATTTGGACTGCAACATATGTCGAGTGAATACACAAAAATAGATCTAAGTACATATTAATCCTACTCCTAGATTAATATCAGAATGATGACAATTTGCACATAAAAATTTACATGATAGCAATACGACTAGAGGGTATATTTAACAATAATATTAAGAGGACACAAAAAAAATGATCATATTTTGCTGACTATATAATGTTGTAGCATATTTATTGATAACATTAATGCGATGGTCTTATACATGATCAACAATTATACATGATCAACACTTAGATTGTCACATCGTGTACTCAGCAAAATATAATCAGATATTAGTATCCAATGTCATTTTATTTGTGTTGGGAACGAAACCGGAAACTGTTTCCCCAAACCAAAGAGACCGCGAGAGAACCAATCAAATCGTCAAAATCATAAAGAAAGTCAAACACATACACAAGTAATTTTTGACGTGGAAAATCCTTGCGAAAAAAACCACGGGACGATCGGAGTTCAACCTTGAAAAGCCTTCATTAATTGAATAAAAAATACACCGACTCCTTGCAAACTCTTCACCGATCCAAACATGTTAGGACTAGAATACATAATATATATAGCCTCAAACGTACAATGTACAACTAATCTGAACCATTAATGTATTTTTATTATATGTCGGAATACTCAATCCAAATCATTGATGTATTCTTATTATATATAGAAATATAAAATGCGACTCCGAAATATTTTTCGTATAGGTTGAAAATCTCATCTACTCCAACAATTTGAACAAGTCAATCATGCGGAGAGTGGTATTAGTACATAATCCATGTTTGATCGAGTAGAAATCCGCTCCTACCTCAAATTTTGGATTCTGTTTCTACAACTCGCTTGAACTACCAATAATCTTACAATTAAGGGGGTTTCTGTAAATTATCGCAACCGATTGTGCGGCAGTAAAGATTGCTCCACACTTGGAGGTAGCAGAGCCGGCCCGGAGGGTTGGGTTGTCCTATTCGGAACTAATTTTAGTTGTCCCTTGATCCTTATCATGAGTATGTCCTGGTGGTCATCTGTGACCCTGATCTTTGGTAAGATCATGTTGAACTTGAAAGATTGTCCTAGCAAAGAGGGATTGTTCTAGTTCCAAGTCTTCTCCAGCTTATTCCAGGGCCGGCCATGCTTGGAGGCTTTGGTGCAACATCACTACGAGCCATCAAATTAATCTCTACATCTGCAGATGCAGAAACTCCAGTGTACTAGTTAGTACGTACGTAGTTACCCTTAATTTTTTCTCCCTCACTTTAGCTTGGTCCCAAGATATTTGGAGTGTCCTTGTACGTGTCCAACACAACGTGACAAAGACACGACAGAAATTTCCGAAATAAATAAATGTTAAACCTAAAATATTATCTTAGTTAAGGATAAAGTCAATCTTTCAGAGGATTAGTACTTTGATCACAAACCAATGCTTGTTAGTCTTGTTCAAATTAATGAGATTAAAACGTCATTCTTGGTAAGGAAAAAAAATTCCTTCTAGATAGTGGCAATTTGCACTAGGATATTGATTATAGGGGTGAGTATTCGTTTATTCGGTTTCAACCCAACCGAATAACCGAAAATCGAATTGGACCGAAACCGAATAAACAAAACCGAAATCGAACCGAATTGGTCAATAACCGAACCAAACCAAACCGAATTAAATCGGTTCGGTTTCCGGTTTATTCGGTTTTTGGGTTTATTTGTATTTTTTTGTTCATATATATAATAACTAAATATACCTAGATATATTTATTATATACCTATAATATATACCTATATATATATATATATACCTATAGTAGATACCTATATATATTTAGTATATACCTATAGTTTATATATATATATATATATATATATATATATATATATATATATATATATATATAAACTAAATTTTCTTATTCGGTTTTCGGTTTTGGACCGAAACCGAAACCCAAAACCGAAACCGAAATCGAATAAAAAAATTTAGTATTTTCAAAACCGAAATCGAACCGATTTTTTTTTAAATTGAACCGAATCTCTTATTCGATTCGGTTCAATTTTCGGTCCAAAACCGAATAATGCTCACCCCTAATTGATTATATTGAAGCGAATTTTTTTTCTGCCGCTATCAAAAGCCTGCGTTTTCTTGGTTTATATATAGGTGTGGATATAGAAGAACTCTATGAAAACGAACCTTATAATTTGTCTTTGGTATAGGAAAAGGAAAAGTCCCTGAAATGTCACAACTGGTGTGCAATTTGCACCGTCTCTGTAGTAGTAATGGACTTATAAGATAATATAATATCTACCACTGACGGGGTGGATGCATGGAAATCAATAATAATGATGGTAGCATTAACAGTAGTATGTGTAGTTGGTGTGTCAGTGTGTGCCATAGTCACCTAAGGCTTATGACATCCCACCAGCTACAAAGTTATGAACTATCCTTGACGGCTATCCGGATTGGTGTATTAGAATATAAATATATCATTTTTGTTAGTCCCGAACACAAATCTAAGAGTAGAAAGCCTGCAAGATACGAAGTCTGCATTCTAGCCAACGACACGGAAAAGAGGCGTAGAGTCTACTTGCAAGACACGAAATCTGCACTCTAGCCAATTCAAAGAAGCACTAAAGATAGTTACAAATTGACTTAAAAAAAAAAATACAAAATACAAAAAAAGAAGAAGGGGTTCTTCTCTTTATGTTTGCAGACGCTACAATAAGAAAAATACGAAATACAAAAAAAAAAACACAAATGAAACCTCTTTGCTGGGGTGAACAAGTCACCGGTATTCAAAGCAAGATTAGCCATATACGCGATCTGTCCCCAGGAACCAACAAGGTCAAATATGAACCTCTGGAACGCTCTTCGTCACCTTCGGAACTCAAAATAAGCTAGAAAAGCTCCATGCACATGCAAGTGTTCGTTGCTGCTAGCGCACAGAAGCACTGCTGTGGGATTTTATGGTCTCACTTTCTCTCTCTTCCAACCACTTCAACTCGTGGAGGGGGTGCTCTATTTATAAAACTGGCTAGCACCCATGCGCCCATGGGAATGTCATGAGCGCAGGCCAACCAAATTTCGCAAAATTCGGATATGTGCGCTGAGACAGCATCGTGCAGGGCACTGCGCTCTCACAGCGCCTCCTACGCCGTCCACGCGTGCTTTGATAGCGGGAACTGCTCGCACGCTCCCAATGCACATACATCGCAACGTGTCGCACGCTGACAGCGAAAACATCACTGCGTGTTGCACGCTGACAGCGCCGCGCGCCGAAAGTGCCGGGCCTCATGGCACATGACGCCAGAGCACATGGCCCTAAGGCGTATGGCCTCACAATGACGTATGACCACTACGACGTAGGGCCACAATGGCTTATGGCCACCAATGCGCCTGGCCGCAATGCGACAGTGCCGCCTACGCCGCCCACGCCGCACTCCGGGCCTCATGGTACACGAGGCCAGAGCGCATGGCCCTAAGGCGTATGGCCACGCCGGCATAGCCGCATAGGGCCACAACATTGTAGGGCCATCAAGTGCAAAGTGCGCCATCAAAGTGTCACTTTGTGTCTTTCGTCCGAGTCCTAGTCCGATTCGCTAAGTCCCTACGAGGATTAGCTCCTATGGATTCCCAAAGCAGATGACAAAACAAAGATTTGTTCTTTGTGATTTGAACTTAACCCTATAGAAAAATCAATCCACATGGACCACCACACTCCATGTGCATACTCCAACACAACATAGTTATATATTAAGGTACACATTTTGGTGGTTTTTCAATGTCGGAGTAAAAGTTTCCAGTGGGAAGTATAAGACACCAACAATTTTCACTATAATTATATTTTTGATACAGTAGGATGAACTTCCATATAATACAGATCACTAGATGATTACTATAATGATATAATCAGTGGAGTAAATCTTGAAAAGCTTCAAATAGTTCTCATGAGACTTTCAAAGTCTAGGAAGCACTATTTATAGCAGAGCCTTAAAGGAATATTGTGCATGAATTCGTAAGGTTATTTGGATAATCAGAGATGCAAACCAAATTAGCTTCTCTCTCTCTCTCTCTCGCTCTCTCTCAGTGTGCGTGTCTGGATGGTCCACTTTCTCGGACATATGTATGGGTTGAGATGGACTCCAGCTCACATCCTAGTCTAAATTTCAGTTTAGCTTATATTTATTTCAGTCTAAACCAACTCTTATGTCCGAATTTCTAGCTCCGTCCTTATGTTTGATCAAGGGGCGTACCCACATAAGTGGCTGGGGTTTGCTGCCGACATCCCCCCCCCCCCCCCTTCTCTTCTTTTATATGAGTCGGTCCACATTTAGTTCACAATAGTCTACTCTAGTCCATCTAAACTATAATTTCTGGTTTCGCCTTTGTTGTGTGTGATGATTTCTCTTAATTTGCAGATGGTCCAACTTGGTGGTGGTATGACGATTCTTAATTATGTTATCCCGAGACCAACCGGATGCAACATGATATCATGGTCCCTAACTAACCCTATTGCACTGTGTTGCCACACTAAATTGAGTCAACTGACCGAAGCTGTTGAGGACCACCATGGAGGGAGGACCAGCAGCAACTAAGGCAGGCTCATCATCCTGTCTCTTGTCCCAATATATATCAGTCCATGGTAGGGGCTTCCTCCCCCACCCATTGAGTGCACCCCCCTCCCCTGCAATGTACGAATCTCTCTAAATTGCTTAGCGGAAACCTAAGAAGCATGGTCCACTCCAAGAATGTGGGCCGTGTTGGACTCTCCATGATTATACTAGGACACACTAAAATAGATTATGTGTCGTTGTGCCCTTCCCGTGCCGAAACTCATACATTTACATCGACAGAAACATCGGATCATCGTTAATACTAGGGGTGAGCGTTCGGTTTATTCGGTTTCAACCGAGCCGAATTAGCCAAAATCGAATAAACCAAAATTTTAAGAATTCAAAATCGAAACCGAACTGAATTAGCCAAAATCGAAACCGAACCAAACAACAAATTCGGTTTGTTCGGTTGGAATTAATGGTTCGGACCAAAAGTTGGATCATGGTTAATTACATTAAAAATTATAATTTTTATAAGCAGGTTTGTTAAATTTCAAAGTTACACACAAAGTTGGACTACTTGTTAAATTATCAAAATTCGAATTCAAAACACATACATAGAATTATTGTTTTCAAAATATACATACTTTTAAATTGAGAATATTTACATAATTGTATAATTCTTATTCCGTTTTCGGTTTTAAACCGAAACCGAAAATCGAAACCGAATAAGAAAGTTTTGTATTTTGAAAACCGAGCCAAATTTTTTTGAAGCCGAACCGAGTCCCTTATTCGATCGGTTAGGTTCGATTCGATTTTCGATCCAAAACCGAATAATGCTCACCCCTAGTTAATACTGATCGGGTGACTTTGAGCGCTACCTACCAGCTCGAACTTTAACTTTTGGATGAAGTAGTCTAGGTCACACTTAAGCAGCTAATAGTAAATCAACTGCTGAAAAGTAACAAGAAACCCCATCACGCTTCTGGGAGTTCAATTAGAACTTTGATCACAACAATTCACTTGGTTTGGATGAACCATGCCGATACTGATTGACACTTCTACCTAAAGAAGTTATATATAACGAGCAATTCTGATGATTCTACATACAGTACTCAAACTCCTAGAAATTGATTTTCAAAGTCTTCTACTTATAAGTTTCTAGCTGCGGCAAGCTACTGACTTTTTAGCAGAATAGTCTGTATCCTTGTTTTTAGCTTTGATCGGGTTATACTAATCCCTTTGTTATATCTTACACTATATAATGATCAGGCTTCAAAACGGTTCAAAAATGAGCCGTCTAAGTCGTCATTATATTACGGTCCATTTTATTTTAAAAAAATAAATTTTGTAAAAATTGTTAAAAAAAAGTTTAAATTTGTCAACATGGAAAATCGAACTCAACCGGACAAAAAATACCTCACACATTAACCACATGAGTTAGAAGAGATATTTGATATAGTTGGATACTATTCTTATTATCAGTTATTATACGTACAAAATACGTGCATTTACTAGTATTTTTAATGAAACAACGGGAATTTAATCCCAAGGTTTTCTTTATGTTGAAGAAAACCAACCTAATATTGGTATGTACAGATCACAAGTAATTAGTTGCAGTTGCAATTTAGGAACTATCGTCTATGTGTGTTTGCAAAGGCTTCCTTTTTAATGGTAAGCTTAGCTTTCTGTATGACTACATTACTATTGTTTGTGGAGACAATGATTAACGAAACCAAGTGAAGTGAGCATGTACCAACTAAGCCCATGTCAGTACAACGGAGGTCCTAAACTAATTCTACTTACAGAGAAGAGAATTAGAGGATAATATGTGACTTGACACGTACATGGAGCTAAAAATTAATTAGAATGTATGTGCTACCAATACAATAAATATGTAAATGATAACATTAATTCAGTAGAACATTAATTGAGTAGAACATGCAGCTAGCATTAGTTAATTTGTAGTGAAGCTTTAGAAAAGGATAACATGCGTCCGAAGTGAAAGATATATAGAAGGAGACAGAACTGGATATGGCTTGCTTATAATGTCTATGTTCCAAAGACGCACGCAACTATGGTTGGAAGTAATTTTGGCATGTCGTGAATATTTTTGTCAACCAACCATCAGAATAGTATTCTATGTACCAAAACTTTTCCGTAACTCTTTCTAAAAGAATAAAACTTATTCAAATTATTATTCAAATTCAGAGTACTAATTATAAATCTTACTCAAACAATTAACCCAGGCCTGAATGTATATACACGCCGACCTTCTCGGTGCTTATCAAGGGCCATCCGCAGGGGTACTTCGGGAGCAACCGAGGCCTTCGCCAAGGGGATCCCCTTTCACCATATTTGTTTACAATTGTGATAGAATATTTCACCTGTATGATGGATCTCGCTGTGCACCACAAGCAAATTACGCCGCTTTATCGGCGTACTCTACCAATTATATCTCATCTTATATATGCGGATGACCTCTTAGGGACTGTTTGGATCGATGTAACTCTTTGGAAGTGTGAAAGTGGCACTTGCAGCAAGTTGAGTTTCCGTTGACTTGCGGCAAGTGGCACTTTCCAAAATGTGTTTGGATGGAGTAATTTTTGTCTGCTGCAAGTGGAATAAAAATTGGTTTGGTGTTTGGATGATTTTTGTAAGTGGAAAAAAAGTAGTTCGGTTGTTTGGATTGTTGAAAGTGGAAATTTCATGGAGATGTGGTAAACCTAGGTATGACTACCCCCAACTTCTTCTTTTGTATATATTAAAAGAATAAAAGTTATGTTTTGAGTTTCACAGCCATTTTAACAAATAGAATAAAATAAATTAAATTAATTAATATTATGAAATATATTATATTTTTTCATATTCCTAGTATAAAACAGAGAGTACGAATTTTACTTGTGTAGCATACGAAATAGTTAGACAACTGAGAGCATACGAAATAGTTAGACAATTGAGAGCAAATTGTCAAAATTGAGAGCAAATTGTCAAACTATTCCAAAATTAAATTAAAAAAATTGGCCAAATTGTCCAAATTGTCCAAAGCAAACAGAAACCAACAGAATGTGTAACATGTATGAGAAGACAATGGACTACACAACTGACAAAATTGTCCAAATTGTCCAAATTTTCAATTATCTGCCAAATTTACAATTTTCAGATGTATAAGACCATGTATCCTGAGAAGATAATCATAGCCCATTTTGAAACACAAGCTTCTTTGCAAGAAACAAACTAGTCTACTACACATGCTTCTTTGCAAGAAAGTCGAGCATAGGCCCCAAAGCATGGTATCCAAAAAATATCATTAATGTATCAGAAGACAATGTAACAGAAGAAAAAGACCATGTATCAAAACAGGCTCAGAGCTTGTAGTATCCCAGCCATGCACTTCCAATTGTCGAAATTGTCACATTTTATCAATTAACTCCCAAATTTCCAACTTTTCAGATGTATAAGACCATGTATCAGAACATGTATCCTGAGAATCTCATCATAGCCCATTAAGAATGTATCAGAAGCCATTCCCAGCCAAAACTGAAAGCAAGTAACAAACAAAATGTATCAGAAACCAACATTCCCATATATCAGAAGCCAACATTCCCATTTCGAATGTATCAGAACCCATTCCCAGCCATATCAACATATCAGAACCGACATTCCCATATCAACATGCCCAATATCTATCAACACAGTATGTCCAACATTTCCAAAATTTCCAACATAGGCCACATATGAACAATGCCCACATGTCAACATTTCCAACATAGGCCACATAAGAAGAAGTAAAAATCGATGACCTGGGAAAGATGGCAACCTGGGAAAGCAAGTAACAAATTATGATACTCAAAATGATACTCAAAATGGCAAGTAACAAACTGAAAGCAAGTAACAAACAAAAAAAACCTGGGAAAGCAAGTAACAAACTGAAAGCAAGTAACAAACAAAAAAAACCTGGGAAAGCAAGTAACAAACTGAAAGCAAGTAACAAACAAAAAAAACCTGGAAAAGCAAGTAAAAAACTGAAAGCAAGTAACAAACAAAAAAAAACCCACAATCAAAATGATACTCAAAATGGCAACCTGGGAAAGATGGAGTAAAGTTTGAAATGGGAACCTGGGAAATGAAGAAACAAACAAATCGAAAACCTGGGAACTTGAAACATGAAAACAAATGAAAGTGGAGTAAAGTTTGAAATGGGCTCAGAATTTATGAACTTTAACATGTATTACAACCAACATTTCCAAAATTTCCAACCATCTTTCCTGGAACCAATATTGCCAAAATTTCCAACCATCTTTCCTGGAACAACATTGCCAACATTTCCAACCATCATCAGTGGAACCAACATTTCCCGCATTGGCAAATTATGAACATGTATAATGAGAATCTCATATTTCCTGGAACCAACACTCCCCACATTTCCAACATTTCCTGAGAATCTCATTATCGGATAGCTATCAACATGTATATAAGAACATGTATCAGAACATCTACATAAGTAATGGATCGTTGGGATTCGACAAATCCATCTACATAAAAATAAAAAACAATGAATCATAAATATAGACTCAATTCTCGTGTATTTATTCCTTATTTTATATTGTTCAAGTTCGTAGATCTTAAGTAAAATACACAGTTGTGGAAGAAAAAACATATCGGGAAGAAAACAACCCGATCTGGAAAATATAGCATATTATTCCTCACCATTTAAGCCCAATATAAAGTAAAGATATTTTTTCATATATGAACTGATGAATCAAGGATAGTAATTTTCCACAAATTTTCACACCCGGATCTGATGAATGAAGGAAAGTATATTTCCCAAAATATGCAGACAAGTAATTTTTCCATCTACAAATTTTCTGACATCTCGGATGTGTTCGAAAATTTTTGGCAATATTTTCCGAACTATTTTTCCGAACTATTTTTCTATACTAAATTTCCCGAAAAATTTCTGACAACGATTTTTCACATGCAGATTTGAAGAATCAAGGATAGTAATTTTTGGGCAACTACTTTTTCTATTTCATAGCATCAAATCTGAAGAATCAAGGATCAAATCTTTCCCAACATTTTCCCAATTTTTTTACAGATCCGCTGAAAATGTTTCCGAAAAAATTTTCCCCTAATTTTTCCCCAAATCAAGGATCAAATCTTCCCCCAAATTTTTCCCAAAAATTTACGGACTCGAACATAAGGGGGAGAAGTTTTACCTCTGCGAAATTTCTTCGCAACTGTCGAGCGCGGGAGGAAGGGGGTGACTGCAGCGAGAGGGCTCTTCCAACCAGCAAAAGTGAGGAGTCTCGAGGAGCTCCACCGGAGTTACTCCATTTTTGGGATGTAGGTGGAGAGTAACTCGGTGAGGGGACAAGACTCTGTCGGGTGCCAGAGATTCTCCACCTCCCTCTCAATTTTTATTTGCAACCAAACACCGGATCTGTGAAAGTGAGGAGAGAGTTGCTGCATCTCTCCTCCTAAGCCCCCACTTTCCACTCACTCACGGCCATCCAAACAGGCCCTTAGTTTTCATCGAGCCATCAGAAAATAGTATTACTAGTCTCAATAGTATATTGGCGGAGTTTGGCCAATTATCGGGTCTCCAGTTGAATAGAAATAAAAGTCAGGTGTTCTTTAACAAGGAATGTCATGCGAAGGAGAGATGGTTGGATTTGCTGCAGATTGAGGAGGGCCAACTCCCTGTTCGGTATATGGGTCTGCCTTTGTCTGTTAATTACATTAGAGATGCTGACTGTCAGGGCCTAATCCAATATATCCATGCTCGGTTAGAGGGTTGGCAGTCTCAGCTTTTATCTTTTGGAGGCAGGTTGGAGCTAGTTCGCTCTGTGATATTATCAATGGCTGATTACTGGTTGCAAGCACTCTATATTCCTGATCGGACCTTGCGGTCAATAGAAAACTATGTGCTAAATTTGTGTGGCGCGGGGGCATGCATGCCATTGCATTAGAGGAATTTACGTGGAGTAAAGAGGAAGGGGGCTTAGGGTTGCGGTCGCTAAAGGTGCTTCGTGAAGTTGCTACTATCAAATTGGCATGGAAATTGCTTGAAGGAAAGTCTTTGTGGGCATCCTGGACCCGTCAAAGATATTTTAAAGGCAAGAATTTTTGGGTGCTGCAATCGAACAGTAATTTTTCTGTCTCAATTAAGAATATTATGCGGATTCGGCCTAAACTTCGTCTACTGATTCGTCGAGTGATACACGATGGGAAGACGACGAGCCTCTGGAAAGACCCTTGGCTGATACATCAGTCTCTCGTAGATAGGGTAGGGTGGCCGGTGTATGAGCTTATTGGTCGGGATGAAGCTCTCTGTGTTATCATTGTTAACGGAAGTTGGCAACCAAGAAATAGGCAGGTTAGCCAATGGTTTGAAGGGGAAGTATTAGCTGTACAAATTGACAATGAGATAAATGAAGACCGGTGGGTCTGGGAGGCGACTGGGGACGAGCGGTTTGTTCGACATGCCATATATAATGTTGTCCGTACGTCGAGGCTGGTTGTTCCTTGGGCGGATATCATATGGTCTAAAGGATGTGCGGTGAAAATGAAGCTTTGTGCTTATAAGGCTATCCGTAACAGGCTTCTAACTAGAGATCGACTTGCTAGATTTGGTGTTCAAGTGTCCCATAGGGGTTGCATATTATGCTGGCGTGAAGAGGAGACTAGGGACCACTTATTCTCCCAATGTGGTGTCTCGGATTTCATGTGGAAACACTGTTGTGACAAAATTGGATTACAGAGAGTTGACTCTGAGGGATTACAGTCTATAATTGATGTTATCCTGACACTGAAGACTCAGAGGCCAGATGTGTATAGCATTTTCAGAGTCCGTCTTCTAACATCAATTTGACATATCTGGCGTGAGCAAAATCGGAGGATATTTGATGGAGCCTTCATATCTATTCAAGGGATTATTAATAACATAGAATATGATATACAATGTATGAAATTTCCAGGATCTGGGTGATAGTTATTGCCCAGGCTGGAAGATATATGTAGTGAGTGTAAACTATTCTTTATCAATAGAAATACCCATTTGCTTCAAGAAAAAAAAGGCCACCCATCCATCCTCTTACCATAGGATACAAGAACTCAATATTAATATTAATTATTATAAGTCGTCATTACGGAAATCCAAGTCTGTATGGAAAAAAAGAAAGAAAAAGAAAACTAAAATAATAATAATAATAATAATAATAATTTGTCCTATTTTTTCTCTCATATATGTTTTCTTCTACTCCTTCAAAAATATCCCTAATTTTTTCGGCAAGTTCAAATCTTTCTCTCTTACTTTCATCCAGGCGTTTGTATTATTTCATGTGTTTATGTTATTTTGATCAAATATGAACTTCTACTTCCAAGTCGTGGACTGGGTGGCAGTTTCTGTGCTTGGACCATTTTGTTTATATATGAACATATATTGTAGTTTTATTCGTGTTCAAAATCGTTTATTAATGAATTACCAAGCATGGATTGGACTAATTTAAAAGTCGATACTTAAAACCATCCAAAATCGAACCTCTCATAACCACTCATAATTAGTACTCTAAAAATACCTTATAACTGTCACCCTACAATTGCCAAGCGGACCCTTCGGTAACTAGAGGAAAAGAGTGATAGCCATATCTTGGTGAATATGAGCCAAAATACATACTGGTGATTCAGGATACTGTTGTACTAAACCTGAACCTGGTAACTAAAAATAAAGAGGTTGAAGCTAATACATGGACAACTTTGTTTGCTAGTCTAGGAGTGTAAACAAAGGAGACACCAGATTGTAGGTTGGTAGCTGCCCTACATTCCTCGATTGCATGACGGACATGCCATAGAATATCCCGATCATATATGTATTAAGTATTGCATCGATCAAGACTTTGCAATCTCCTTCTATAATCATTTTCACATTCCTATATTTTTTTTTTGCATAGTTGTAAATCTAGCCATAGAGCAAGGCCTTACGCTTCAAATGGCGAACCTCCTTCTTGAACCTTCGGCGTCATGAAACAATCCAGCATTGACCCAGGGAATAGTCGCTCCTGACAACAGTTTCTAGCTAACAATGATTCAATAAACACCTATTTCTCTTCATCCAAGCGTTTGATGGAGATAAACTTCTTCAGGAGATGGGAAAGCACAAGAGGGATGTGTTCTCTTGTTTCTAAAACACTAGAAGAGGATGCTCAAGTATTATGAAGTAGAAAATGTTTGTTGATCTTTGCTTGATGAAAATGGATACAAGATGATGCTATTATATAGCATATGTATTTGCATAAGTTACATGTTTATTAAAGGTATAAGTTAAATAGAAAATGAGGAAACCGAAATGAAACTTGTCATGCATATGAACATGACATATAACATAGGGTGTTTCTTCTCTTTAATTAAAACTTGTAACTCTCTAGCTTATATTTTCAACAGCCTCCCTTAAGCTAGATCTTCACCATGCCTAGTTCTTCTTTCATCTTCTGAAAAATATCATACTTCAAGTCTTTTGTAAATATATGTAAGCCCCCAGAATTTTCCGAATTATTTTTCGAATTTTCTAATGAATTATTTTCAATAATTCATTTCTATATAATTAATTTCGATTTGATTAATTTTGATTTAATGCTCTTTACCGTGACTTGGAATTCTAGAGCATCAGGGATGCCAGTCTCTGAAAACTTCCTTCTTGGAGTTTGTAGTAGACGAGATTATCTTCATATTGATATTTTGTGTCCCACTCGAACTTGTTCCCTTGTGCTCCATTTGATTCGCGCAACTTCGGGTCAATTTAGACCAATTTATTATTTACCGTAAATTATGATTTAACTTCCAATTTAATTTTCGGGCCCGACATCGGTCCAATCCAGATGACCCAATATATGGCCCTGGCCTGTTTTGAGCCTACTATGCACGTGCCACTTGCGCGCTATCAAATTGATCTCTCTTGTGCCCCCAATTCATCCATGAATTAATTGATTTAAATTTATTATTTTTAATTAAATCTTGGTCCCGAACTTGTCCAAACTTGGCCCAACGTCCAACCCAGTTTAGTGTGGGCCCTGTCATGACTGCCCATACACCCCACTGATATTTTTCCTCTTTCTCCTCTACTCTAAATATCTCTTTATGTATAAATATCTCTATTCCTCTCTCTTTTATATATGTATTATATATATACATATATAATATAATATAATACCCTCTCCCTCTCTCTTCATTTAACTCACTCTCTCATCACTCACACACAAACAAATATCACACCACCCCCATCACCCTCACAGCCGACCTCCCCTCTCTCTATTTTCTCTCTCTTCTCTCTCTTCTTTATATAATATATACACACATATATATTATATATATATATATATCTCTATCTCTCTCTCTCCCCCTTTATTACACTCATACGCACACATCACCCCATCACCATCAGCACTCCCCCCCTCTCCTATACACGATCAGCTCACCCCCCCTCTCTCTAAATATATATATATCTCTCTCTCTCTCTATTTCTCACTCTCTCACTTCTATATATAATATATATATACACACACAAAACTCACACACCCTCTCTCTCTCTCCTCCCTACACTCAACTGGCAGCAACCCCCTCCATGTTAGCCGACACCCCCACCTCTCCATTCTTCTTCTTCTTCTTCTTCACTTCTACATCAACACCTTCACCATCATCTACAACCGCCACCACCACCTTTTTCCTTCTCCTCCTCCTATTCTTCATCCTCAACATCACCACCGAACCACCACTTCAACCATCACCCACCTCCACCAAACCGCCGCCTCCGCCGCCGTCGGGCTTGTGCCCCGCCGCTGCGCCGCCGCCCTGGCCGCAGTTGCAGCGCGCGAACACAGCAGCAGTGGCGCGCGAACACAGCAGCAGTGGCGCGCGACAGCAGCCTTGCCGGCCAACCGCGCGCCGCCCCGGCCGTCGCCGTCGCCGG
This sequence comes from Iris pallida, assembly GCA_029216955.1. NCBI lineage: Eukaryota > Viridiplantae > Streptophyta > Magnoliopsida > Asparagales > Iridaceae > Iris > Iris pallida. Next base: position 15,078,135 of record JANAVB010005597.1, read on the forward strand.
CGAGCACCCTCCATGGCCCGGGCGCACACCCACGCACCCTCCCGTGGCGGCCAACGTCCTCCGGGACGCGCCGTCTAGGCGATTTCAGCGTTTTACTCGGAGTTCCGTCGACGCGCGCGCGGAGAAATTCCAGAATTCGTGCTCCGTCGCAGTAACTTCACACGTGTTTTCTGGGAGATCTGACCGTTGGATCGGCGATTTCTTTGCTCCGTCTCAATCTCGGTATATACCCCTTCATCCCTCTTAAATTTCATCCGTTAATTTCGTCGTTTGATACATCAAAACTGGCCACCAAGTTGACGTTTTAATTTGAACTGTTTTTGCACAGTTTCGTGACGCCAACTTCGCGGGTTCGTATCTTCGTCGTCGCAGCTCCGGTTGGCGCGCTACCAGTTCCTGTGCGAAGCTGGTATAACCCTCTTCCTGCCCCCTTTAGATTTCATTTCAGTTTGAGCTTGTTAGGTCGGTCGAATTCGACGCCAAAGTTGGCCGTTCGAATTCTTAGTGTTGCACTTGTAAAATTCCATTTTTGAACCCGGGACTCCGAATTCAATTTCTGACACCACCAGTAGACTCGTGGCGTCGTTCTGGCATGTTTTCATATAAAGTTTGCTTGATTTGGAGAACGTGGGCCCTGGCACGCATTTCGGTGCAAAGCGGATCCCACTTTCTGGGTCAACGGGTCATTTTGAGTTCGGCTCATCCGAATCCAACTCCGGATATACCGTTGAGTTCGTATCGTCATTCTGGACTCGTTGACATATAATTTGCTAGGTTTTAGTGGACATTGGTTCCGGCACGCATTTCGGTGCAAGTCGGATACCAATATCCGGGTCAACGGGTCATTTTGAGTTCGGCTCATCGGAATCCAACTCCGGATATACCGTTGAGTTCGTATCGTCATTCTGGACTCGTTGACATATAATTTGCTGAGTTTTGAGGACATTAGCTCCGACACGCTTTTCCGTGCAAATCGGTTTCCAATGTCCTGGTCAACGGACCAATTTGAGATCGGGTCAACGGAATCCAATTCTGGATATACCGTTGGGTTCGTATCGTCATTCTGGATTCGTGGACATATAATTTGTTAGGTTTTGTGCACTTTTATTTTGACACGTTTTTCGGTGCAAAGTGTGTCCAACGGCGGACATCATTTTGGTCCGAAATTACCATTTTTGCCCCTGTGTCCAAATTGGACTTTTGGACAGGCTAACCTAACTGATTTGACCATTCTGGACACGTTGGTGATATTTATTTTATCATCCGACAACATCTGTAGGTTTTTACCCTATTATTATAATCCTTCTCCTTTTGTGGTATTTTGAGTTCCATCGATTCCGGTGATTTCACAATCACTGAAACTGAATGTGTTGACCCTGTTTGATCAAGATATATGGTATCTTGGTTGATAATGTTTAGGAATAGTATGCTTAGGCTAGTTTTGACCTCGGTTGACCAAGTTTGACTGCTTTGACCAAAAGTCAACTATCAGTCAACACTTGGCCTAGAAATGTCTAGAACTTGACCAGAGTTGACCAGTTGACCAAAAGTCAACTGTTAGTCAATATTAACCTAGTTTGACTTGGTTTGACTTTCTGTGACCTAGTTTGACCTAGTGTGACTCAGTGTGACCTAGTTTGACTTAGTTGACTGAGTCTGACCTAGATTACGTAGCCTATACTATAGAATCAAGCCTAACACTGTTGAACCCTAATTAGCTTATGTATATCTTATCTTTAGGTCTGTGGCATCACTCTGAGCATCGACCCCATTTGACAGCTCAGGACCGCAGGCGAGTACATTCACTGATAGTTTTCATTGTCTTGATATATGCTATATCCGATTCAGTCGTAGTGTCTTACTTGATTCCTTGTCACGATAGTTCACGGACTAGTATATGTTGGATCATGACATGAGATGTTGTTCCTGGATTTTCTTGGTATATACGTACATTTTCTGCCTTGTTCCATGTACTTGTATAGACACCGATTCCTGAGAGGGAGTAGCTATCCTCTTAGGGAATCCCGTGTCATGACATGTCATGTCCAGGTCCATTATACTATTCGGGGATGGGGAATTATTAGGGGTTATGTGATCAGAGCCACCCTGTCACTATTCATGTGCTCGCGCCACTCTTCCCTCACGAAGGGTGTAGCGAGATCCTCTTGCCTTGTGCTCGTTATCCAGGTTGGCCGGCATGACCCTCTTCGGAGGCCCTCGTCAGAGGTTCCGTGTGATTGTCGAGCCAAGTGGATAGCCTGTCCTGTCACTTATCCCAAGCCGATCACATATCTCTCTAATAATTCAAGGCACATTTTATATTACTTTATCTTATCATATATTATGTTCTGTTCTACATACAGTACTTCTCACCATGCTATGATTTCAGTTACTCACATGTTTTATATGCCTCTATGATGTACCTTGATTGGAGACTAAGTTCTGCTCGGGAGAAGGGTTACAACCCCGGTCCTTGTTTGGTTTAAGGGTTGTAGCTCAGCTTCCGAACGGTTCCCAAGTCTTCATATATCTTTGTCTTGTAGTTCATTATACTGTCTCTTATAGAATTTGTCAATTCACATGGAACTGCTGTTAGTGTTTGTACTTGCTCATTTTCCTGACAGGATACCGTTGATAATATTTTAGGAGTAGTTGTGCCATTTTTGGACATCATGATGTTGCTAGCTGGGGTGGATCTCACTATTATTCTATGTGAGTTGCCTGGGAGTTATCCTTAGTTAGTCTTGTTGTTCCTTCTTTATTTTCCTGTCTTATGTTTCCTTCTAGTAGTTTCTAGTTGTTCTTGTGCTTTAGTTATCTTTCTTATCTTATCATCCCTAGTTGTTGTGATGTGACTAGAGTATATTTGTAGTTATAGGCCTTCTAGACGCAGAGTATATTTATTGGGTACTAGACAGCGTTCTACCGTCGATACTGCGGCGTAGGCTGGGCGTCGTCTACGTATTCGTACCCGTATATCCGGGTGCGGGTCGTGACAATATATCAGCAACTTGATCTTTTGTTCTGCAATGTCTGACATGAATCTCACCATCTTTAACCAGATCACGAATGAAATGGTACTTGATCATGATGTGCTTACTTTTTCCATGGAAAACAGGATTCTTGGTAAGAGAAATGGCTGAAGAATTATCACAAAACAGTGTTGTACCTTCAACTTGTTCATGTTTGAGCTCACCCAAGATCCATCTAATCCATAATGATTGACAAGATGCTAATGCCAAAGCAATATATTCTGCTTCAGCTTTTGAAAGAGCAACGACCTTTTGTTTCTTGGATGCCCATGAGACTGCACCAGAACCAATATGAAAAACATAGTCAGAAGTACTTCTAGAATCATCAACACTTCCTGTCCAGTCACTATCACAATAGCCAATCAACCTTCAATCTTCAACACTTTTGTAATGTATGCCTTCATTGATGGTTCCACAAAGATACCTTAGTACCCTTTTTTCTGCATCCCAATGGCTCCTTTTTGGTGATTCCATAAATCGACTAAGCATGCTCACAACGAACATAAGATCCGGTCTTGTTGCAGTCAAGTACATAAGACTATCAATAAGACTACGATAGAGAATTGCATCAGCATCTTCTTCATTTTCAGATTTGCATAACTTTAAACCAACTTCCATTGGAGTGCTAAGTGTGGGATGGCGCCCTTCATTTGGAATTTTTTCAAAATATCATTGGCATACTTCTTTTGTGAAATAAAAATTTCATCTTCTTCTTGCTTGACTTCAATTCCAAGAAAGAAATGAAGCAAACCCATATCAGTCATCTCGAATTCATGCATCAATGCCTTCTTAAATTCATCACATATGCTAGTAGTATTGCTAGTAAAAATTAGATCATCCACATATAAGCAAACTATCAAGAATTCACCTTGATCGCCTTCTTTGATATAAAGTGTATGCTCAAAGGGGCATCTTTTGAAACCACTCTTCAAAAAAAGCTGTCGATGCGACTATACCATGCTTTCGGAGCTTGCTTGAGCCCATATAGTGCCTTTTTCAAATGACATACCTTCTCTTCTTCACCCTCTACTACATAACCAGGTGGCTGGTGCACATAGACTTATTCTTCAAGAAAACCATTCAAGAATGCCGACTTGACATCCATTTGATGAACCTTCCATCCTCTTTGAGCCGATAGAGCTAAAACAATTCATATGGCTTCAAGACGAGCAACAGGGGCAAACACATCTTGGCAATCAATATCAAATTTTTGTTTGTAACCTTTCACAACTAAACGAGCCTTGTGTTTTTCAGCTTCACCTTTAGAATTCAGCTTGGTCTTGTACACCCACTTCACATCAATAGCTTATTTCCCACTTGGAAGGCTCATAATCTCCCAAGTTTTATTTCTTTGAATAGAATCAATTTCTTGATCCATAGCATACTTCCACTTCTCTTTTTTTGAAGCATTTTCAAAAGTAATTGGATCAGCATCGGCAAATATGGCAAAATTAGCCAAATCTTCTTCCAAATTTTTTGTTGCTTCATACAGCTCTTGTATGCTCCTTGTCTTCTTTAGAGGAGGAAGCGAACTCGAAGACGGAGAAGATGAAGATGAAAAAGATGGAGAGGAATGAGGAGAAAGAGGTGGAGTGTTTACCTCATCATTATGCTGAATTTGTTCTTCTTTTTCTTCTTCCACATGGACTACTTTGCCTTTTGTGTCACTTTCATTCCAATTCCAGGTTGCTGCTTCATCAAATTTGACATCCCTACTTATGACAAGCTTCTTGGTAACTGGATTAAACAGCTTGTACGCCTTGGAGTGCTCGCTATATCCCAAAAAGATACACATTTCAGATTTGTCATCCAACTTCTTCCTTCTCTCGTCTGGAATATGAGAATAAGTAATGCTACCAAAAACTCTTAAATGAGCCACACTTTGCTTATGACCACTCCAAGCTTCTTGAGGAGTCTTGTCTTGCAAACTTTTAGATGATGCACGTTTCAAAAGATAGATAGCGCATGCAACAGATTCAGCCCAGAAGTCGTTAGGAATACCTTTTGCCTTCAACATGCTTCGGGCTAAGTCCACAATTGTTCTGTTATTCCTCTCTGCGATCCCATTCTGTTGAGGAGTATATCGAGCAGTAAGCTGATGGTGAATTCCATTTTCCTTCCGCGATCGGTACGCAAAGTCTTCAATGGGAAGCCACTTTCATTTTCCACCAATGCCTTAAAATTTTTGAAATATCCATATACTTTTGATTTTTTTTAAGGAAGAAAACCCATGTCTTTCTACTATAGTCATCAATAAAGGTAAGAAAATAACGATTACCTCCAATTGAAGTAGTTTGCATTGGACCACAAAGATCTGAATGTATAAGCTCAAGTGGTTGTGATGCTCTCCAAGATTTTCCAATTGGAAAAGAATTTCTGTGATGCTTGCCAAGTACACATCCTTCACATATTTTCTCTTGAATATCAACCTTCGGCATGCCTTCAACAATATTCTTGTTAGCCATGAGTGAAAGAGTTTTAAAACTCAGATGTCTAAATCTAAAATGCCATAGCTACGAGTTGTCTTGGATAGTATGCATGAATGAGTCAATTTGAGAATGAAGCTTCAAAGAAAACATGTTGCTTAGTGTCATCTTTACCTTCGTGATAAGAGCACCATTCTTGTCTTTTATCTCACACAGATCTTCATTAAAATGAAGTTGGAATCCCTTCAATAGAAGCTGACCAACACTCAGAAGATTGTGCTTGAGTCCAGGAACATAGAAAATGCTAGAGATGCGCTTTACTCCTTTCTTTGATTGGACAAGAATATCACATTTGTCTTTCACTGAGAGTCTCTTGTCGTCCCCAGTTTAACTTCACTTGTAATTGATTCATCAAGGTTCATGAACACCTCCTTGTTTCCAGTCATATGGTTGCTACAGCCATTGTCGATGTACCATACTTCGTCATGTGTAACTTCTTCAACATTGCAAGCGAGAAAGAGAGTGTCGTTCTCACTTTTCTTTTCTTCTTCATGCATGAAAGTTGAGCTTCCTTCTTCATTATTGGTCTTCTTGGACCAACAATCTGTTTGATAATGGCCATATTTTCCACAATTGTAACATTGAACTTGATAAAAATCTTCACGACTTTTACCTTGGCCTCTACTTGCAGCTCTTCCTCTTCCTCTTGTTCTCCTCCAATTTGAAGAATCAACATCTACCTTTTTCTCAGCTTCGATGTATCTGCCTCCATTGTGCCTTTCTCTTCCTCAACCTCTTGGACCACCTCTTCTTTCTCTCGAACCGCCTCGAAAAGACATCTGTGTTTGGAAAGCTTGCTCTAGAGGAGTGGAATCATATTGTTTCATACGGAGTTCATGGGAGTGAAGTGAACCCAATAAACTCTCTACTGAAAGTGTAGACAAATCCTTGGATTCTTCAATGGCTACTACGGTAGACTCGAATTTTTGAGTCAAGCTTCGTAGTATCTTCTCAACAATTCTTTGATCTTCAACTTTCTCACAATTCACTTTCAATTGGTTAACAATTGAAATAATCCGATTGGAATAATCTTCAATGGATTCTACATCTTTCATCTTTAGTGTATCAAATTTGCTATGAAGAGTTTGTAGTCTTACCATCTTCACCTTGTCATCTCCTTTGTATGAAGAATGAAGTGTGTCCCATGCTTCCTTTGTCGAAGTCACCGTCGATATCCTTTCAAAGATAACCTCATCCACCGCTTAATAGATGAAAAACCATGCTTTCTTGTCCTTCTTGCGAGCTTCCTTCAATTCTTGAAGTTGTTGTGCGTTGAGACTAGCCACATCAGCGGGTTCAGGAACTCCGCTCTCTACAATATCCCAAAGATCTTAAGATTGGTAGAGGACCTTCATTTGAATACTCCTAATTCTTGCCAGTAAAGTGAGGTAGTTGGGGTTGCAACATGTTGTTGTTGTTGGAAGCCATGACACACCTCTCTGGCTCTGATACCACTTTGATAGAGATAAACTTCTTCAGGAGATGGGAAAGCACATGAGGGATGTGTTCTCTTGTTTCTAAAACACTAGAAGAGGATGCTCAAGTATTATGAAGTGGAAAATGTTTATTGATCTTTGCTTGATGAAAATGGATACAAGATAATGCTCTTATATAGCATATGTATTTGCATAAGTTACATGTTTATTAAAGATATAAGTTAAATAGAAAATGAGAAAACCGAAATGAAACTTGTCATACATATGAACATGACATATAACATAGGGTGTTTTTTCTCTTTAATTAAAACTTGTAACTCTCTAGCTTATATTTCCAACAACATTGTTGCTGCCTTCTTCTTTTTTTTCATATTTGTTCGAAGAAATTAGGCTAAATTTCTTGTTGGATTTTAATACCATTTTATGAATGTTCACCTCTAGTTCAGGGGACTTTCAGTTTCAACTAGAAAAAAGTTCACATCTACGGCCACCACAACTTTTGAAATACCAAGAAAAAAAAGTTGATAACCAATCCATCAAGGGCTGTTCCAGTCTTGAAATTAGGTTGTTGATAAACTGTTGGTTGTTTGTAAATTTTTTTCTTGCAAAAAATAGTAGAGCCGTAAACAATCCCTCTAACGGATTTCAGAAGAAACGGAACCCACAAAAAAAACGACCGTTTTAATTCGATTTGTTTTGATCGGTTTTTTCTGATAACAGTTCTGTTTCTGATCTTAAAAATTACGTTTAAGTCGGTTTTCAAATAAACGGTTTTGAGTCGAACCGAACTGATTCTCACCTCTACCCCCAATACTGGACATGACTTGCTTATAATGTCTATGTTCTAAAAGGCATGTCTTGAATATTTTGTGCCAACCAACCATCAATTTGATATATGAGAAAAATATTGTATGTACCAAAACCTTTCCCATAAATGTCTAAAATGCATCTCATGAAAAGAAACTGTTTCTATTGAAATCTTATTCCAACAATTAACCCATGTCATCCATCCATCCATCCTCAACCATAGGATACAAGAATACGAACGACCCCCCATGGATCCTCAACAAAAAAAATTTAGGTGGATTAGTGAACGATACTATTATAAGTCGCCATCATCAAGATGATTCAGATTCGTCACCTATATAGATATACACTCCATTTCATCTGGTACCTGCAGAGAGGACAGATTGGGCTCTTGAGCAACCACTCGGCGAGGCATCGAGAGTGGAAGGTGTGCGAGCAAGGCATGATCGTCAAGTCGTCCCCTCCCTCAAGATTCTCTAGGCAAATAGCACAGCTGCCGTTGTCCAGCTTGTGCTGCTTCAGCTTATTGTGCCGCTTCAGCTTGTGCTGCTTCAAAAGGTTGCCGGCCGGACCGGCGAGGACGGTCCCCCGGTCGCTCATCATCGATGATGACGGTCTCTTGCTGAAGATTAGTAAGAAAGAGGCCCCTCGACGGACCCCGAGGGATGCAGAGTTGCGCAGCATCCGCCTAAGGGCGTAGGCAAGGAGGAAGTAGATGGTGTCTTCCCGTGTACGTAGGATGGTCATGTTCTCGGTATTGTCCCTGCAGGAGGGGAGGCCGGAGATCATGTCCGATAAGAGCTTTCGGGATAAGAGGGAGCCGTCTTCGTCATCCTTCAAGGGGAGGGAGAAATATTCGATGTTGACATCGTCATCGTCGTCGTCATCGTCGTCGTCTAAGTCTTTGTCTGTGAAGAGGAAGTTGAACTCGACGTTGCATGCTTCCAACACGAATGCTTCTAAGAGCATGGTCGTGTTACCTTCAGTAAAGCAAATCTCTATCTGTGGGTCAAATTCCATTGGAGCAGAATATTTTTGTGCAGGGGAGAACACGGTGGTGGTCGTCGACACGAGCAGGCGGCTAGCAGTATATATAAGTATATACATAGAGAGAGAGAATGACTAGGAATCCGAAACTTATTGTAATTAGAAGAAGGAAGAATCGGACGGAGGGACGGAATGAGTGGGACTGGGAATCCGAAACCTATTATATTCTGATTCTGATTAGAAGAGAAGAAGGATCGATTAGACTTTGATTGGGGAATCCGAAACCTATTATATATATTAGATTGGATTTCACGGAATGGTGATACCTATTTATTTAATCTGTGTCAGCCCCACATTGAAGGGGCCCTGAAATTTATTTAATCTATGTATGACATGTGGGCTTTCTCAAAATTTATGTGTATATATATGTACACGTTTTACAAAGCAGAAGGGGGCCACATGTCATACATAGGGGTATCAAAGTTTTGATACCCCTACTATATCAAAGTTTTTTCCTGCAAGGGACTTAGGCGCTGGTCAGACCTGCGATCATCCCTCCTGCAGTCACTTTAGCTGCATGGCGCTCTCATACAGAGCTAGCTCTCTCTCTCTCTCTCTCTCTCTCTCTCAACGTCCAAATCTCAACATTAAAGATTCCATCATCTCTTTAATTTAATTCATACTCTCCCACCATAATCATCTTCTTCCTCCATCAACATGCATGGAAGTGCTCCAAAAACTCGAGCGGCTCTCTTTAATTTAATTCATCCTCTCTTTTACATCATGTTAGTTTCTTTTCTTTAATATTTGTATGAATTATCAAAGCGACAGACATATAACACATATATACAGGAGCAGACGCACATTCAGTGCACCGGGGGCCCAATGAAAAAAAGGAAAAAAAATCTCAGTGGAGAAATTTGTGTGTGTGTGTGTGAACTGGAGGGAGATTTGCATGAAAACTATTGTTGGGTTGGATGAAAAGTTGTATATGTGTTTTAAAGGGAAAGAATGGATGAGTATTAATCAATGTTGTAAAAACCGGACCGGACCGGGTCCGACCGCTTTATATCAAAAAATCGGTCCGATTCGATTAAAACCGAGTCTTTTAAAGAACCGTCGGTTTTTTGTGAAAACCAGATTCAACCGGTAAACCGGCCGGACCGGTTCACAATTGAACCGACCAATTTTGGTTTTTTTTAAGAAAAAAAATTATAAAAAAAATATCATAAAAAATTTGGACCATTTGATTCTTGGTTTGATTTTGATTGACCTTATAGTTGTAAGAGTAAACCAAACCAACATATTTATGATCAAACAAAACTAAACCAAGAAGTAAATATGGATATCTTACATATTTAAACCAAACTAAACCAAGTCTATTTGAACCCCTGTTGAACTCCGGTTGAACCCGATTGAACCCGGTTGAACCCCGGTCCGACCTACACCAAAAAATTTCGGTTCGATCATCGGTTCGGTTTTTAAAACATTGGTATTAATAATGGGTTGCTCAGCATTACGTAGCAAGAGATGGATTGGATATAGATGCCCTGGTGAAAATAATAATAATAAATTAGAAAGTAGAATACTAGTGTACTGAGATGTATATATTTTTAAAGTAGAAGTACTATGGAAAAAAAATGAAGAAAGAGTTGCTTAGTAGTATCACAAATATTGTTCTAGTTAAACGCTTTCAATTAATGTATGAAAAATTGTAGAGAACAATTGTAAAATGTAATACTATGGTTAATTGTGGTGAACTCGCCTCCACTGGGGATCGAACTCCCGACCAATATATATATATATATATATATATATATATATATATATATATATATATATATATATATATATATATATATATTGAGGGTGTCCACTTCTTAATGGTGTTCGGAGGCATGTCTCCAAGGGGGCTCGAACCCGCGCCACTGCGTCAGGGTGCTCCATAGGGTGACACCTCACCTCCCTCATCCTCTATATATAGAGAGAATAAGGGAGGTAGGGTGCCACATCATGGGAGGGTGTCTACTTGTCACCCCCCTCCCCATGCTATCATCAAGCACATGGGTGCTTGATGATAGCATGTGGGGGGTGATAAGTAGACAAGACACCCTCCATAGGGTGGCACCTCACCTCCCTCATCCTCTATATATAGAGAGAATAAGGGAGGTAGGGTGCCACCTCATGGGAGGGTGTCTACTTGTCACCCCCCATGCTATCATCAAGCACATTGGTGCTTGATGATAGCATGTGGGGGGTGACAAGTAGACACCCTCCATAGGGTGGCACCTCACCTCCCTCATCCTATATATATATATATATATATATATATATATATATATATATATATATATATATATATATATATATATATATATATATCAGAATATGTCACACAGCAAGCTTCAAAGAGTATGAAACTCGTGGCATGAAAATGGTGATTTCAAGATTTTTACCTTTTCACTTGTTGGGCAAATTGTAATAACTATTCCTATTTTTTACACCTTATTATAAAAACCATCATTTAAAAAAAACTAATTGCATAAATCACCCATATCGCTTATATTTTTCTATAGAAACTTAAAACACTGATCATTCCTATATTTTATAAAATTTATAAAAGTATCACTATATATAATGTAGTCCATGTAATATACTCATGAAATTAAATATAAGAGGATCAATATATTTATTTCTATTTTTTATAATTTTAAGTTACTATGAGGTTATAATCATGCAAGATGGAACTTCATACAAGACATATATTTGATTACACAAGGCATGCATTTTATTACCTTTGGATGGGGCCTCGGACGTTTGTGACCACCTTTTCCACCATCTTATTTGTATGTTAGTTAGTAATTTAATTAGTTTTAATATTTAGTTTTGTAAATATTTAGTTAATATTTTAGTGATAGGTTAAATATATATATATATGGGTAATAAATGTTTTAGTAGAACTTTTGTTAATATTTAGCTAGTAAATATTTTGCTAGATAATTAGTAGCCACTGGTAATAATTTGAGAAATTTTGGCTTGCCCCCCACTCTCTTTACCCTATTTCAAGGTGCAACCCACTGTTTTACAATAATGTATAAGTCCTCCTACTTTTAACAAAATTCGTCCATAACTAACAGAACCCAATAATTAAGACGAAAATACCCCTTCCTCTATTGTCTTCTACCCTGAGAACCCCCTCCCCCGCTGCTGCCAAAACTGTTGCTGCCACCTTCCCTCCCCCCCTCCCCCCGAATGAATGAATGAATAATAAGAACAAGATTACTTCTTGTATTCGTCTCTTTCAGTAAGATGGCTGCGGCAAGTGACGTGTGCTTCTCGATGTCCTCCTTCCCTCTTGTACTCGAGTTGGTTCACCTTCTTCAGACGCTTTTTCTCATGGTACTTTAGCATCCTCGTGGCTGCTGAAGCTTATTCTTGGAGAATACGACAAATTTTCTCTAAAACGAAGGAGGATGAGGAGGAAGAGGAAAGGAGCAATTGATGAAGAAGCTTCTTCTCAGCACCCCTCTGAGTTTGCCCCTGCCCTCGCCCCCGCCCCCGCCCCCGCCCCTCCCCCCACCTCCCATCCATCGAGCACTCGCGCCCTCGCCTATGGTCGACCCCGTCGCTGGTGCCGCCGCCTTCCCCCCACCTTCCCTCCCCCCAATCCCCATAGCTATTGCTGCCGCCTTCCCTTCGCGGCCCTCGCCTATGCTCGCCCCCGCCGCTGATGATGCCGCCTTCCCCTCCCCCTCCCCCTCCCCCGCAGAGCTCGCCCCTGACATCGCCCCCCCACCCCATCCCTCTGCTAGCCACTGCTACTGCCACCGCCTTCTCGCCGCGTGCGTCCTAGCAGCGCGCTCTCTCGTCGAGCTCGCTCACACCGTTACTCGCCCCTGTCATGCTCGTCCCTGCCGCTGCTCGCCCCTCGCACGCGCCTTCTCCTCGCTACTGTTGACGACGACGATGGAAAAGAGGGGAGGGTGGAGAAAGAGGGGTATTTTGGTCAAAATAAAATGAGTTGACCGTCAGTCACAGACGATTTTCGTTAAAAATGGGGGTTTCTTATATTATTGTAAAACAATGGGGTGCACCTTGAAATGTGGTAAAGAAAGTGGGGGGCAAGTTTTTTTTTTGAGGGTGTCCACTTCTTAATGGTGCTTGGAGGCATGCCTCCAAGGGGGCTCGAACCCGCGCCACTGCGCCGGGGGGCAAGTCAGCATTTCTCTAATAATTTTAGATAATTATCACTAATTGTTAGAATAAGTTGGTTATTTTCTAGAACATTCTAGGAAAGATTCTTAGAGCCTAACTATATTTTTCTAACCGTTTTAGGTGAATTCAGAGACATTTGCCATAGCACGTACATACGACTTGTAGTACTACTTTGTGATTCTGTTTTTGCATTGTTTCCATATTGGACACTTGATTGACACGATTAATTCTGCATTGATTATGCTATTGTACATTGATTGTGCCTATTGTACATTAATTTTGAGTCAGAGTTTAGAAAACTATTTAGTTTGCATGTGATCAATCCTGTCACGACCCGCACCCTAGAGTAAGGGCACGAGACGTGGGTACGTCCAGCCTACGCCGCAGTGTCGGCGGTAGAACGTTGTCCTAGGTTAACATACATCTAACAATATATCTCTAAACAGTTTATACTCCCCAAATGGGGGTGACATAGCAGTAAATAAACTCAATCACAACTAAGGAAGAGATAGCACGATATGAAATAGAACTCAAGGAAAAATAGATGATAAAGTAGTCTAAGATAATCCCAGCAAATATCCAGAGGTACATGGTCTCAGATACTGAATGAAAGAATATATACAACTCAGAACAGAATTAAGTCTAGCTAAACATGTCTCAAGACTACATAAAATAAGATAAGCCTAACTAAACTAGTCTAGGCAATGGGGGTGTCACGACCCGCACCCTAGAGTAAGGGCACGAGAAGTGGGTACGTCCAGCCTACGCCGCAGTGTCGGCGGTAGTAGAACGCTGTCCTAGGTCAAACATCTAACAATATAAAAGTACATGTACAGTATATACTCTCCGAATGGAGGTGACATAACAGAATACAATCTCAATCACATCTAGGGTAGAAGAATGAAAGACAGATAGATAGATAGTAACTCAAGAGAACAGTATCATAGATGAAATAAGTCCAAGTGTCTAGGATAACATAACATCAGAATGTCAACTCATAATACAATAAGTCTAAGAGTCTATATATCTCAACATCTCAAAATACAACTCAGAATGTGAGACAAAAAGATAATACAGAAAAGACTGTCTAGCTAAACTAGCGTAGACTACTGGGGCAACATCCTCAGCTGCAGGTGGATCCTGCTGAGGGTCAACAATATAAGTATCATCTAGTCCTGCTCCATAATAGGTAGACACCAGGGCCTCATCCTCATCCTCTGTAATATTTTTAACAGGTCCAGTCAGGACAGGAACGAGCACAATACATCTCACGCAGTGCATAGTATGATAGGAAATATAAAGCATGCAATAGAGTAAAATACAGGAACTGCTGAAGAAAGATACATGTAGCAAAAGAGATAGCTGTAAAGGAAATATCTACTGTATATAGAGAACTAGCAGTGACTAGTGAGTCAGAGTAAAATATAGACATGTGAATGGCATAGGAGATTCATGACTACAGCTAGAAGTGATTCATGACTACAGCTACAGGGATAATATCCACATGACTATTTCCACTCCCCCATCCCCAATCAATACACAAGGATCCGTTCAAGTTATGTTAAGATTCGTGATAAGCCCATAATTGGGTGATACGTGAGTGATTCATGAAGATTCATGAAGGCTCGGTGATCATGAGAGTACATGAGTCACTAGCTGATACATGAAGATTCATGATAATAGAAGCATGAGATACATGATGATTCATGAAACGCACAATATGCTGTATCTGATGCTCCCGAGAGGGATAACATCTCATAAAAAGATTCATATAGTACCAATCCGTGATAACAATCGTGTCAGCATCAAGTAAAGTAATCTAGAGCAAGAATATAAATCCTGGCAAGTATGAAACGGTCAGAGAATGTACTCGCCTGATAACTGAATGTCTGAAGAGGATATACTGTCTGAGGAGAGGTGTATGGCTCCTAATCAGAGCAATACGAGTCACAATGTATCCACAATGGTAAAAATAAAGTATACAATGCATACTACATGATTCTAGGTCAATCTGGTCAAAAGTCAACTCTTGGTCAACTCTGGTCAACTCTAAAGTCAAACTAGTCAAAGTTAGGTCAACACTTAGTCAAACTAGTTAGGGTTTTAGTCAAACTAGTTAAACTAGTTATTTTAGGTCATTCCTAGTCAATTCTAGGTTAACTAGGTCAAATTTGACCTAAGGTTGACTTTGGTCAACCCTTAGTCAACAAGGGTCAATTAGTTAGGATTTTGGTCATTAGGTTAGCCCCAAGGCCATAGGCTAGTATCTAGATTCCATAGGCTAATACCATATAGGTATCTACCTTATACAATATATATATATGACTTACATATATATATATATATATATATATAGGCTAGTATCTAGATTCCATAGGCTAATACCATATAGGTATCTACCTTATACAATATATATATATGACTTATATATATATATATATATATATATATATATATATATATATATATATATATATATATATATATATATATATATATATACAATATACTACTTAGGCCTATAGGCTATGTGTCATAGGTTTCCATATAAACCTATATCTAGAAAGTCATACATATATCTATATATATAGATATACATAATTCTATCTACTACCCATATACATCAATATATGTATACCCTATATATAATACAATCACACTCACATATATATATATATAATGACACTATGTATAATCTAATACAATATATATTAATATATGCATATATGTATATATATATATATATACAAACATATATATGATTCATATATATAGAGAGGGAAGTGAGATAGAGTGAGAGAGAGTTAATAGAGAACAGTGAGAGAGAGAGAGGGAGAGACTGAACACACTGTCACAGGGGGGGGTTTCAGGTTTCTGAAATCCAGAAACACAAACACACAGTTACATATATACATATATATGTATATACATACACAACTACACATATACACAACTATACATCCTCAAACCTCACCTACACTCACACATACATATATACTACGTATATATATACTAAAAACATACTAATACATGTATAAATCATATCAAAATTAGGTTTGAAATTCACTTTTACAAAACTGGGAATAACCCAAAATCTGGAAAATAGGGACTGTGCACTCGATAATAGGGTAACCCGATTTCACACACCAACACGAGCTAAGACTCGAATCGAAGGGTTGGTAACTGAGCCCCCACATGTGCACGTGTCATGTGTGTCACTGGAAGTCCACCACGACACAACACGGCGTGTCTAAGCGTTTAAAAACACAATCGGGTAAACTCACAGTGTCACAGCGTCGTGCAGAGATGCACACGCGTGTGGGACACGACACATGTGTCCATGTGTCTCGTGCACACGTGTGTAGGTTCACCTAGGGTAGGTGCACGTGTTAGGCAGCCTGCACGGTGTCCACGTGTCCTCAGGATACGGCGCGAACACCGTATCAGTCGAGTTTTCTCGACTGATACACACTGTTTACACTGCGTCGTGCAGTGAGTCACGCGTCTTGTGGACACGACACACACAATATTGTGTCTCGTACTTGTGTCAGTAGGTAGGGTAGGTCTAGGGGTATGTGTCAGTGTCATGGTCCAGTGTCCAAGTTGTGTCGTGTCTAAGTTACAAGGTCGTGTCAGTGAGGTCTGTGCACTCGTGCACAGGATGTGCTCGACCAGTGCGAGTGAGTTTTCTCACTCGATACGACACAAGAAGTCGTGAGATTTTGGGGGCATGTTCGCAGACATTGCCCCCTCATGTCCACCAATTTTGGTATGTCCCAGTGGCCTGTGCAGTGCGCACGAAGGGTGTGGTAGCAGGGCACTGTGCGCGTGTATCATGCAGTGAGTTCGTGTCCGTTTTGGACACGGACACGACTCGAAAATGTGTCCAGTAAGTTAGGGTTGTGACCTAGAAGTCTAGGGCTACCAGAAAATATAATTTGTCTTACATTCTAATAAAAATAGATCCTTTGTGGCATTTCATCAAACAAGGTTTCCTAGTCTAGGATACGTGTCCGATACGGACACCAAACCAATCCTATTTTTCACCAAACTTGACCCACAGTTCCCTAGTACCTAGATGCATGCAAATATGAAGAGAAAACACAATATTAACAAGGTTTATGGGCATTTACCTATTTGTGTATTTCTAATAGAAATCAATGAAAGAGGGGGGGTGTCCTTCCACTTGGTGATGCCCAAAGCCTCTCAAATCCTCAATAGCAGGCCCTAACTAGTATCCTCTAGTGTAGGAGAGTCCAATGCAAGAAACTAGAGGTGATTTGGATCAATATTGTTCAAGTTGTGTAGGTTTGAAGAAATTAGAATTTTCTAGGATTAAAATTCATGTAAAAATGTTCATGAATGATGCAATGGGACTATATAGCAAAGTGTGGCTGCTAGGGGGTGCCCTTGGCCGGCCATGGCATGGGGGGGTGTCTTGGCCTTTCCTTCATGGTTAAGCCAAGGACTTGGTGAAAAGGTTGAAGATATTTTGAGTGTTTCATGAAAAATATCTAATAAAGTAATATCAAGATATTTTCATTGCTTTAACCATTGGAATATCTATCCTCTAACATTCTAGGTTAGTGGCTAACTTCTAGATTAGGGCTAAACTAGGTTAGGGACTATCATGACACTTAACAATAATTAGACAATAATAAAAACACATAAATACAAATAATTCCAAATAATTTCTAAAAAATTACCAAAATACCCTTCAGGCTAAAAAGTCCTAATTTGATGTTCTAAGCCTATGGCTAGGCTCACATGATCATGGTTAGTCTCTGGGTTATGAAAAACTAGGGTTTATACTAAGGTTTTGCTAGTAAGTCACAAAGTCATAAGTCGTGACTTAGAAAATGGTTTAACTTAACTAAAATCACCAAAAAAATCATATTATGACTAAAATACCACTAATAAATAATAAAAATAATAAATTTTCAAAAATATCCAAATTTTAGAAAACTGGGTGTTACAGGGGGTGATATACTCAGCTAGAGCTGGGTCCTCCTGAGGGTCCAGCTCGCAAGTGTCATCTAAGGCTGTCCCGTAGAAAGTATCCAGACAGGCCTCCTCCTCGTCCTCTATAATATTTTCAACAGGTCCAGTCAGGACAGGAGCGAGTACAGTACATCTCAACAGTTCATAGCAGGTTAGAAAATATAATCATGCAGTAAAGTAAGATACAAGTACTGAAAGAAATACTGTATGTAAACAGAGAGAGATCTGTAATAGAAATATCTACTATAAATAGAGACTAACAGTGGCTAGTGAGTCAGAGTACAATATAGACATGTAAATGGCATATGAGATTCTGATAAGACACTATGGAAGAGATTCTGATAAGATACTACTTGGATAATATTCACATGTCTACTTCTACTCCCCCGTACCCCCAATCAATACACAAGGATCCAACCAGGTAATGTTATGAATCAATGCAAAGGCCCCCGAAGGGTGATACATGGATGTCCCATAAATGGGGATTCTAGGAGATTCTAGGATATCCAGTAAATGGGATAAGAGATTCTAGGAGACTCTGTGATCATAAGAGTATATGTCACAAGTGATCTAAGAACCAGTGAAGCATAGTGATACGTCATGTAAGTGAAACGCACAGAACATGTAGTACCCGATGCTCCCTAAGGATAACATTTCAAGAAGGGATCCATATAGTACCAATCCGTGTGACCAACGTGACAGTACAAGTAAAGTAGTTTAATGCAGAAAATAATTCTAAGCAGGATATGAAATGATCAGAGAATGTACTCGTCTGGTATCTGAGTGTCCAATATGAAAGTACTGTCCGAGGAGTGGTATCTGGCTCCTAATCAGAACAGCACAAGTCACAACAAGTCCAAATTGGTAAAATGAAGTTCTACTATGCATTCTACATGAGTCTAGGTCAATCTAGGTCAAAGTCAACTCTTGGTCAACTCTGGTCAACCCTAGAAGTCAAACTAGGTCAACTAAGTTAAACAAGTCTAAACTAGGTCACTATGGTCTAAACAAGGCTACACTAGCTAACTAGACCAATATCAAGTACACAAACTATACCAAGCCAACATCCACTATCACACTCAATTTACCATAGGCTACATAGCCACAAACTCATAATGCATTTAGGCTCTAAACCAACCTACCTTAATACATACACAATATATATATATATATATTTTTTCATACACAATATACATACACAATATATATATATATATATATATATATATATATATATATATATTCATTACACTATACATATACATTATAGATACAAGGTACATACATATAGTTATATAGCACACTACTATATATATACATTATATATATCATATATAACCATAGGCTAATGTGTAAACCATACAACATTATGCTAATACATATAAATATATACATATGTATAAAGGGGCTCATGTGTGTGGTGATACATGGGTGTATGTGAGTTGTGTATTAGTGAGAGTGATGTGAGGCATGGCAATGGTGTGGGTGAGTGAAGTGATAGGGTGTCAAGGCTAGTGTGTGTGTACAATGGAGTGAAGGATGTGTGTGTGTGTAACTGTGTGTGTGGGTGAATGAGGAATGCACAAAACAGTGTGTGTGTGGAAGGGTGCACTGGACTGAACAGGAATGTAAATGTGTAAAGGGAATCAATAGTTCAGTTTTAGGAACATGAGGGAAAAACTCATCTCAAGTTCATACCCATCCTAGATGTCAGCTAACTGAAACCAAACAACATCACTCAGTTTTCAACCATAATACATATTCCCAGATTTCATACAATATTGGAAAACATTCCATAGTTCATAATAGAACTCAAAAATCAGTCTAAAACAGTTCACAGTTTCCAGTTTAACAGTCTAGCATTAAATCTCAGTTTTAAACCCCAAATCACACCAAAACAGTCCCAAACTCGACACACCAATAGAAAACATGTAGGAGTACATATTAGGGCTTTAATATCATGTAATTAACAGTGTAGAATAGGTTAAATTGATGTTCAAAGTTCAATATCAAAATCTGGAAAAAATTAGGATAATAGGACTGTTTCACAGTTTTAGGATAATAGGGAAATCGAGATTTGATGAATCAAAACAATCTAAAATACTAAAACAGAGGTTGGTAGTGTATATACCCATAGTGTACGTGTCCAACAGTGTCATTGTGTCCAAGCACGAGGACACAAACGTGTCCAAACAAGAGAAAACTCAAATCGGGCACAACAGTGCACTGTCCAGTGCACTGTCTCGTGCACACGTGCACTCGTGTCGTGCACACGACATAGGACACAAACGTGTCTCGTGGTCACCCACCTAGATAGCCCACCTATAGGACTACCCCATAGGCCAACTAGCCAGTGTCCACGTCGTGTCTGTGTCGGATACGAGAGCCGTATCAGTGGAGGGAAAAATAGTACACAGTATCAGGAAAATTCCTGTGCGATGGCGATTACTCTCTCGACACGCCACGTGGACATGTGAGACTTGACATATGGCGTGTCAGTCATAGCCCCATGGCGTGTGTCGAGTCTCGCGTGTCCTGGTTGCGTGTCGTGTCCGCCACAGCCCCTGAGTGGCAGGGGATCAAACCCGAACGCGTGCGCGCGTGTGCATCGCGTGTCCACGCATCGAATTCGACACAACCCGACACAATCACCACCTCAGAGGAACAGAAATCATTAAGCAATGATAAAACCTAGATTTTTATTCAAAAACATTGCACAAAAAGAATCAAAATGCCCTTTGAGGCATTTCGACAAACAGTAAAGGACAGCTCCTGATACGTGTCCAAAACGGACACGAAACCTATGAAACTCGACACGAAACCAATGCAAACACTTAGGGGACCCCTAGGGCTTCCTAAATTTGTAAAGAAATCAAAATTTCATTGAGAAATGAAGAAGTTACATATAGTTGAACTTCTAGGAAAAACCCTCTTTGTTGAGCTCCTCTCCTTGATGTCCCAATCCAACAAATCAACAACAAACTGAAATAAAACTCCAATAACAACAAGTATAGGTATATTAAAACCTAATGGAAGAGATTTGAATGAAAAAGGAAATGGAATGGAATTCTAGGGATTAAATGAAGTAGGAACAAACCTTTTTTTCTAAACTTGAGCTTTCCTAAAAAGAGGCAACCCTAAAATTAAGAGAGCATTTATAGGGTGGTGTTCCCTAGGATGATATGGTGGCCGGCCAATAATGTCTAGGGCTTAGGGTTTTGGTAATGTCTTGGGCTTTGGGCAAACCTACAAGGCTATGGCTTGAATTGATTTATCAAAGGTTTTAAATCATAAGCCATGACTTATGACTTTCTAATTCCTATTGCTAACTAGAGTCTATTGACCAAACTAAGTGTTAGCTTAGGTTAGACTAGAGTCATATAACCTAACCAAGTCCATACTAACTAGGGTTAGCTTCTAGGTTGGTCTACAAGGGTCAAAACTAGTCAAAGTCAACCTAGTCCAAACAATTCTAAAATAATTCCTAAAAATTCCCATAAATTCAAATAAATTCTAATAAATTTAAATTACCCCAAAAATGTCAAAAATACCCTCATGCTAGAAATGTGGTAGTGACAAATCTATTCTCCTTAAAAGAATTTTGTCCTCGAAATTGAAAGGCGAAATACAACTGATGAGAAGGATAGAAAGTATAGCTCACGGTCCAAAAAGATATGGGTAGCGCTCGCGCATCTCATCCTTCCGCTCCCAGGTAGACTCTCCTGGAGAATGATGCCTCCATGCGACGCGTACCAAGGGTATCACCTGGTTCCTCAGAACCTTCTCCCATCGATCCAGAATCTCCACTGGCTGCTCAGGATAGCTGAGAGAAGGCCCAATCTCAATCTCTGAATGATCAAGCACATGGCTAGGGTCAGCCACGTACCGTCTCAACTTTGATACATGGAATATGTTGTGGACACCCACTAGCACAGGCGACAAGTCTAGCCTGTATGCAACGTCACCGACTCTCCCGCTGATAACGAAAGGGCCGATGAAGCGCGGGCTAAGCTTTCCACCTCCACCAAAATGTATCGTACCACGAGTCGGAGATATCCTCAAGAAAACCTGGTCTCCGACCTAATCACAAGCAAGGTCTCAATTAATTATAATAAACAAACATGATCAAAAATCACAAACAAACAAACCTAAATCTAATCCTACTCTAATCTGTACCTCAAACTCCAACGGCCTTCGGTGGCTATCGGCCCAGTGCCGATGTATGTCCTGCGCCACGCGAAGTCTGTCCCTGATGAGCTTCACCTTCTCGGCTGCGTCAACAACCATCTCTGGCCCCAGTAAAGCTCGCTCACCAACATCATCCCAAGATAAGGGTGTACGGTACCTACGCCCGTACAGAGCCTCGAAAGGTGACATCTCAATGCTGGCCTAGAAACTATTGTTGTAAGCAAACTCCACCAAATGAAGATGATCCTCCCAGGAACCTCCAAAGTCCAGGACGCACGTCCGTAGCATATCCTCAAGTGTCTGAATAGTCCGCTCCGACTGTCCGTCCGTCTGGGGGTGGTATGCAGTACTAAACTTGAGCTGAGTGCCCAAGCTGGTCTGCAGACTCCTCCAGAAATGGGAAGTAAAACAGCTATCCCGATCTGAGACGATGCTGACTGGAACTCCGTGAATCCTGACTATCTGTCGCATATACATCTCCGCCAGCCTCTCTGTAGACGTACCCACCTTAAATGGCAAGAAGTGGGCCAATTTGGTCAACCTGTCAACGATGACCCAAATCGCATCTTTTCCTTCTAGAGTACGCGGCAATCCTGAAACGAAGTCCATAGTGATATGCTCCCATTTCCACTCGGGAATGGGCAGCGGCTGCAATAATCTACCGGGCCTCTGTCTCTCTGCCTTGACCTGCTGACAGACCAAGCACCTAGCCACGAAGCGAGCCACCTCCCGCTTTATCCCAGACCACCAAACATGCTCCATCAGATCTCGGTACATCTTGTTGGCACCCGGGTGTATAGAGTACTGAGATCTGTGGGCCTCCTGTATAACCTGCTCCCTGAGATCTCCGCTGGGCACACATATCCTAGAACCGTGCCTCAAGGCACCATCCTCTGCAAGAGAAAACTCGCCCTCCAGCAATCCTGCTCGAACCTGCTCTCGGAGACACCGCAGAGCAACGTCCTCAAACTGTGCCGACTTGATCCTCTCCACCAAGTCTGAGTGAATCTGCATACCCCATAACTGCATCTGCACTCCGGGCACGATCACCTCAATCCCAAGGCTTTTTAAGTCTGCAAGCAAATGCCGATCCATGGTCAAACACATGGCTGTCGGATACCTACTCAAGGCATCGGCAACCACGTTGGCCTTCCTTGGGTGATACTGAAGTAGGATGTCAAAATCTTTCATCAACTCTAGCCATCTGCGCTGCCTCATGTTCAACTCCTTCTGAGTGAACACATACTTTAAGCTCTTGTGATCTGTGAAGATCTTCACCCTCTCACCATACAGATAATGCTTCCACAACTTCAGAGCAAATATCACTGCTGCCAGCTCCAGGTCATGGGTAGGGTAGTTTTTCTCATGGGGACGCAATTGCCTGGAAGCATAGGCAATCACCTTCCCATGCTGCTGCAAGACGTAACCCAGCCCCTTCCCTGAAGCATCACTATAAATAGTGAATCCACCTGATCCTGAAGGCAATGTCAGAATCGGAGCTGTCGTAAGCCGCTTCTTCAACTCATCAAAAGCTGCCTGACACTCCTCTGACCAAACGAACTCAGCATCCTTCCGGGTCAGCCGAGTCAACGGCTCTGCAACCCGGAAGAAATTCTGCATAAATCTCCGATAATATCCTGCCAGCCCCAGGAAACTCCTGATCTCTGCAACTGAAGTCGACGCTGCCCATGCCTCAACTGCTACAATCTTCTTGGGGTCAACTGAGATACCATCTCCAGTCACCACATGCCCCAAGAAGTCCACCCGGTCCAAGAAGAACTCACACTTGGAGAGCTTCCCGTAAAGCTGCTCCTTCCTGAGAGTCTCCAGTACGATCCTCAAATGCTCCTCATGCTCCTCCTCAGTCTTGGAATATAGCAAGATGTCATCAATGAATACTACCATAAACTGATCTAGATACTGGTAGAACACCTTGTTCATAAGGTTCATAAACACTGCTGGTGCATTGGTTAGCCCAAACGACATAACCAAAAACTCAAACTGCCCGTACCGCGTCCTAAAAGCGGTCTTGGGAATATCCTCCCTCTTCACCTTCACCTGGTGATATCCCGACCTCAGATCAATCTTGGAAAATACCCGAGCTCCGCTCAATTGGTCAAAAAGATCGTCGATCCGCGGCAGTGGGTATTTGTTCTTGATCGTGAGGTTGTTGAGTGCCCTATAGTCAATACACATGCGTACTGACCCATCCTTCTTCGGCACAAACAACACTGGTGCACCCCATGGCGACGAACTCGAGCGGATGAAGCCCTTGTCCTGTAGCTCATCCACCTGCTTCTTCAGCTCCACCAGCTTGCTGTTGTTCACCCGATAGACATGCTGAGAGATGGGTTCCGCTCCTGGAACCAAGTCTATCGAGAACTCTATGTCTCTGTCTGGTGGCAATCCTGGCAACTCCTCTGGGAAAACATCTATATACTCTGCTATCAAGGGGTATGGAATCACCTGCTCCTCGACCGAGACTCCACAGAAGACCCCGCTGCACTGCTCTGTCTGACGTCTGGAGTACTCGAACTCTGGCTCCCCCGACGCTCTGAAAAGAACTCTACCCCCTCTGCAATCAATGCTGGCGTGGTGCCTGCTCAACCAATCCATGCCTAGTACTATATCGTAGTTCGGCAATAGCATTACGAGCAGGCACACCTCCAACTCACGACCTCCCAAAACTACTCTCCGACCCTTACAAACATCACTCACGAAGATAATGCCACCCCCGGTCGTGATCTTGTAAGTCCTAGGCAATTATTCAGCTACGATACCGTATCTAATCGTAAAAGATACTGATATGAAGCTATGCGAAGCACCGAAATCGAATAATACAAAAGCTGGACTGGAGTCGAGAAGAATCGAACCTACAATCAGCTCTCCTATCACCTCTGTATCTCCAGCTGCCATGGCGAAAGCTCGCCCCTGCTGGCCTCCCCTAGCCTGCTGCTGGTGCTGGACGAACCTCTGCTGCTGTGTCGGCAGGGTTGGTCCCCTCTGCTGGCCTGCTGGAGCCCTAGCTCCTCCTTCCGGGCCTGCTCGTGCTATGCGGCACTCCCTCATCTGGTGGTCTGCTGAACCACACACCAGGCACTGGCCCAGCCTCTTCCGGCACTTATTGAAGACGTGCCCAGGCTTTTTGCAGTAGGCACAAGTGACACCCTGTCTCTGACCCTGCTGGTGTTGTCTCGGCTGCTGCTGCTAATGAACTGGCCTCTGCTGGATCGGCTGCGGCTGAAACTGCCTTAGCTGCTGGTGCTGAAAGTGGGGCCTCTTGGCCTGGCCTCCGCTGCTGCTGCTGCCCCTAACTGGGTCTCGCCCCCTCTTGAGCCTAAGTTCAAGATCATCCTCTGCCAACAAGGCTCCCGTCAAGATCTCCTCGAATGTGGCATCCCGGTTGCCCTTGGTCAAGGACTTGACCTCCTTGACTAGACCCTTCCGGAACCTCTGGGCCTTCGCTATCTCGCTCAAGCCCTCTACAAACCTGCCGAGACGGCCAAACTCCCCGGCATACTCCTCCACTGAAAGGCTCCCCTGGACTAGGCTCTCGAGCTGCGACTCCAAGGCTCTGAGTGCTGAATCTGGGAAGAACTTCTTCTTGAAGAAGCCCTTGAACTGCTCCCAAGTCTGCCCAGGTACCCCCACCCTGGGGTCTGACTGATACCAGGTGCGAGCAAGATCTCGCATCCGGCTAGCTGCGGCCTCAATCTGGAGATCTGCTGGTATCCGGGCCAGGCGAAAGATCTCCTCTATATGCTCGATCCACTCATCGACATATAGGATCCCCTCTGTCCCCAGAAAGTCTCTGGGGCTCATCTTCTGAAACTGCTCGATCCCCGGTGTCCTCGGCTGCTGAACCACCGGTCGAGCTGCAACCGTCGTAAGAGCCAGCTCCATGCCCCTGTCCTGTCGAGCCTGCTGTCGGTCCATAAACTACTGGAAGTACGCGAACATCTGCGCTGCATCAACGTATCCTGTAGGCGGTGGCTGCTGGAAGGGCTCCTCTGCGATGACTGGGTCCTGCCTCCGAGCCGGTGGAGGCATACCCCCTGCTGCTACTGCCGAGGTCTCAATACGAGCAGAGGTGGCAGGAGCTGCAGTCCTTTGGCCTCGCTGTACTGGCTGGGAGGTAGCAGTCCCCTCCATAGCATCCCCATGAATGGTACGCTGCGATCGAGTCTCTACCATCCTGAAGCTATAGACAAACAAGAGTATCAATTTCTGAGAAAGAAGCGAAATAACAAAGGCGGATAATTAAAATTCAAGAGATCAGCTGACAATAAGGATTTAGATGGCAATAAAAGAAATTTTTCCTAAAGTGATTGAGTACCTTAAAATTTAATGTCCTATATCCTACTGCAGGCTATAGTGATACTCTAATTCGAATACCACTACACTTCTAGTCTAGACCTGCATGGGCCACCACTAAAAACGTGTCACGACCCGCACCCTAGAGTAAGGGCACGAGACGTGGGTACGTCCAGCCTACGCCGCAGTGTCGGCGGTAGAACGCTGTCCTAGGTCAACATACATCTAACAATATATCTCTAAACAGTTTATACTCCCCGAATGGGGGTGACATAGCAGTAAATAAACTCAATCACAACTAAGGAAGAGATAGCACGATATGAAATAGAACTCAAGGAAAAATAGATGATAAAGTAGTCTAAGATAATCCCAGCAAATATCCAGAGGTACATGGTCTCAGATACTGAATGAAAGAATATATACAACTCAGAACAGAATAAAGTCTAGCTAAACATGTCTCAAGACTACATAAAATAAGATAAGCCTAACTAAACTAGTCTAGGCAATGGGGGTGATATCCTCAGCTAGAGCTGGGTCCTCCTGAGGGTCCATCTCGCAAGTGTCATCTAAGGCTGCCCCGTAGAAAGTATCCAGACAGGCCTCCTCCTCGTCCTCTATAATATTTTCAACAGGTCCAGTCAGGACAGGAGCGAGTACAGTACATCTCAACAGTTCATAGCAGGTTAGAAAATATAATCATGCAGTAAACTAAGATACAAGTACTGAAAGAAATGCTGTATGTAAACAGAGAGAGAGAGCTGTAATAGAAATATCTACTATAAATAGAGACTAACAGTGGCTAGTGAGTCAGAGTACAATATAGACATGTAAATGGCATAGAGATTCTGATAAGACACTATGGAAGAGATTCTGATAAGATACTACTTGGGTAATATTCACATGTCTACTTCTACTCTCCCGTACCCCCAATCAATACACAAGGATCCAACCAGGTTATGTTATGATTCCATGCAAAGGCCCCCGAAGGGTGATACATGGATGTCCCATAAATGGGATTCTAGGAGATTCTAGGATACCCAGTAAATGGGATAAGAGATTCTAGGAGACTCTGTGATCATAAGAGTATATGTCACAAGTGATCTAAGAACCAGTGAAGCATAGTGATACGCCATGTAAGTGAAACGCACAGAACATGCAGTACCCGATGCTCCCTAAGGATAACATCTCAAGAAGGGATCCATATAGTACTAATCCGTGTGACCAACGTGACAGTACAAGTAAAGTAATTTAATGCAGAAAATAATTCTAAGCAGGATATGAAATGATCAGAGAATGTACTCGTCTGGTATCTGAGTGTCCAATATGAAAGTACTGTCCGGGGAGTGGTATCTGGCTCCTAATCAGAACAGCACAAGTCACAACAAGTCCAGAATGGTAAAATGAAGTTCTACTATGCATTCTACATAAGTCTAGGTCAATCTAGGCCAAAGTCAACTCTTGGTCAACTCTGGTCAACCCTAGAAGTCAAACTAGGTCAACTAAGTTAAACAAGTCTAAACTAGGTCACTATGGTCTAAACAAGGCTACACTAGCTAACTAGACCAATATCAAGTACACAAACTATACTAAGCCAACATCCACTATCACACTCAATTTACCATAGGCTACATAGCCACAAACTCATAATACATTTAGGCTCTAAACCAACCTACCTTAATACATACACAATATATATATATATTCATTACACTATACATATACATTATAGATACAAGGTACATACATATAGTTATATAGCACACTACTATATATATACATTATATATATCATATATAACCATAGGCTAATGTGTAAACCATACAACATTATGCTAATACATATAATACATATGTATAAAGGGGCTCATGTGTGTGGTGATACATGGGTGTATGTGAGTGTGTGTATTAGTGAGAGTGATGTGAGGCATGGCAATGGTGTGGGTGAGTGAAGTGATAGGGTGTCAAGGCTAGTGTGTTTGTACAATGGAGTGAAGGATGTGTGTGTGTGGGTGAATGAGGAATGCACAAAACAGTGTGTGTGTGGAAGGGTGCACTGGACTGAACAGGAATGTAAATGTGTAAAGGGAATCAACAGTTCAGTTTTAGAAACATGAGGGAAAAACTCATCTCAAGTTCATACCCATCCTAGATGTCAGCTAACTGAAACCAAACAACATCACTCAGTTTTCAACCATAATACATATTCCCAGATTTCATACAACATTGGAAAACATTCCATAGTTCATAATAGAACTCAAAAATCAGTCTAAAACAGTTTACAGTTTCCAGTTTAACAGTCTAGCATTAAATCTCAGTTTTAAACCCCAAATCACACCAAAACAGTCCCAAACTCGACACACCAATAGAAAACATGTAGGAGTACATATTATGGCTTTAATATCATGTAATTAACAGTGTAGAATAGGTTAAATTGATGTTCAAAGTGCAATATCAAAATCTGGAAAAAATCAGGATAATAGGACTGTTTCACAGTTTTAGGATAATAGGGAAATCGAGATTTGATGAATCAAAACAATCTAAAATACTAAAACAGAGGTTGGTAGTGTATATACCCATAGTGTACGTGTCCAACAGTGTCATTGTGTCCAAGCACGAGGACACAAACGTGTCCAAATAAGAGAAAACTCAAATCGGGCACAACAGTGCACTGTCCAGTGCACTGTCTCGTGCACACGTGCACTCGTGTCGTGCACACGACACAGGACACAAACGTGTCTCGTGGTCATCCACCTAGATAGCCCACCTATAGG
Organism: Iris pallida; assembly: GCA_029216955.1. Classification (NCBI taxonomy): domain Eukaryota; kingdom Viridiplantae; phylum Streptophyta; class Magnoliopsida; order Asparagales; family Iridaceae; genus Iris; species Iris pallida. The sequence goes on from JANAVB010005597.1 coordinate 15,107,371, forward strand.
ACTACTCCATAGGCCAACTAGCCAGTGTCCATGTCGTGTCTGTGTCGGATACGAGAGCCGTATCAGTGGAAGGAAAAACAGTGCACAGTGTCAGGAAAATTCTCGTGCGATGGCGATTACTCTCTCGACACGCCACGTGGACACGTAAGAATTGACATGTGGCGTGTCATTCATAGCCCCATGGCGTGTGTCGAGTCTCGCTTGTCCTAGTTGCGTGTCGTGTCCGCCACAGCCCCCGAGTGGCAGGGGATCAAACCCGAGCGCGCGCACGCGTGTGCAGCGCGTGTCCACGCGTCGAATTCGACACAACCTGACACAATCACCACCTCAGAGGAACAAAAATCATTAAGCAATGATAAAACCTAGATTCTTATTCAAAAACATTGCACAAAAAGAATCGAAATGCCCTTTAAGGCATTTCGACAAACAGTAAAGGACAGCTCCTGATACGTGTCCAAAACGGACACGAAATCTATGAAACTCGACAAGAAACCAATGCAAACACTTAGGGGACTCCTAGGGCTTCCTGAATATGTAAAGAAATCGAAATTTCATTGAGAAATGAAGAAGTTACCTATAGTTGAACTTCTAGGAAAAATCCTCTTTGTTGAGCTCCTCTTGATGTCCCAATCCAACAAATCAACAACAAACTAAAATAAAACTCCAATAACAGCAAGTATAGGTATATTAAAACCTAATGGAAGAGATTTGAATGAAAAAAGAAATGGAATGAAATTCTAGGGATTAAATGAAGTAGGAACAAACCTTTTTTTCTAAACTTGAGCTTTCCTAAAAAGAGGCAACCCTAAAATTAAGAGAGCATTTATAGGGTGGTGTTCCCTAGGATGATATGATGGCCGGCCAATAATGTCTAGGGCTTAGGGTTTTGGTAATGTCTTGGGCTTTGGGCCAACCTACAAGGCTATGGCTTGAATTGATTTATCAAAGGTTCTAAATCATAAGCCATGACTTATGACTTTCTAATTCCTATTGCTAACTAGAGTCTATTGACCAAACTAAGGGTTAGCTTAGGTTAGACTAGATTCATATAACCTAACCAAGTCCATACTAACTAGGGTTGGCTTCTAGGTTGGTCTACAAGGGTCAAAACTAGTCAAAGTCAACCTAGTCCAAACAATTCCAAAATAATTCCTAAAAATTTCCATAAATTCAAATAAATTCTAATAAATTTAAATTACCCCAAAAATGTCAAAAATACCCTCAAGCTATAAATGTGGTAGTGACAATTTCCCTTTAGTGTAATATTATATATGCATAGCTTAACCGCACATCGTGCACGTGTGGTTAAGCCTGACCTTATTCTACTGTGCTATTGTGCTTACTAGCCGATCATATGTAGGCTAATATTTCAATCACTATTGCATTGATTGATTGTTCATTATCGTACCGATGTTCAGTTACAGGTTTGTCCATACCATTATTGTTGCATTGCAGTTTCACATTGTATACGTTCATTTTGTATGGTTGTACTTTGCTCATTTTTTTCACTAGATACGTTGCAGGTTGTCACCCCCAATTTTTCAAATTAGGGGTATTTTCGTCATTTTCAAGTTTTAAAATATTTTAGGAATTTTATTTGATTTTATATGATTTTTAGGAATTTATTTGAGTCGGTTTGAATTTTATCCAATTCGGACCCAATTTGGAGACCCGGGTAGCCTGGACCCTAGTGGGACCCCCATACTAGCTGGGCTTAGCCCATGTACCATCATAAATAGGCTAGAAATTATTAACCTATTTTCCATGACTTAATTAGTCATTTTAGAGGTTAATTAGTCGTTTAGAATCGAACCGAATTGAACCGAACCAACCCGATTTCAATATTGAACCAAACTTAGGTTATTGGGTTGTGGGCTATTGGATCCCAACCCAATAGCCCTTGGATAGGTGGCCGGCCATGGATAAACACCCCCCCCCCCCCTTCTTTGTTACTTCATGACAAAGTCTTCTTTTTCCTCCTACAAATTTCTTTCTTTTTCCAAGCTCTCTCTCCATCACCATTAGGTATGTCATTAAATCCTCCATTAATTCCCCTCTTCATTTTTGCCATTTACATTAAGTGTAGAGAATCTCATTCTCTACACTTTGCCCCTATTTTGTAGGTTTTTCTATAGAGTTGGTTAAATGGTTAATTAAGGGGGATTATAGGTAAATGGTGTATATATATATATATATATATATATATATATATATATATATATATATATATATATATATATATATATATATATATATATATATATATATATGTGTGTGTGTATGTATAGATATATATATATAGGAATATATATGTATGTATGTATTTGTGTGTGTGTGTAGAGAGTGGTAGAGGAGAGGATGAGAGTGGTGGTGTGGTTGTGTGTGGTTGTGTGTGAGAGAGTGTGTGAAATTATATATGTATATGTGTGTGTGTGTGTGTATATATGTATATGCGTATTTGTATATATATATGTATATGTGTGTGTGTGTGTGTATATATGTAGATGTGTGTGGGTGTATAGATGTAGAGGGATGGATAGAATATATATAGATGTATAGATCTAATTAGCTATAGGAATATGTATATAGATATATATATATAGATATATATATATGTATATAGATAGATATATATATAGGGAAGTATATATATATGTATATGTATAGAGGGAGGAGAGGGAGAGTAGTAGTAGCAGCAGCAGCTGCAGAAGCATAGCAGCAGCAGCAGCCTGCAGTTGCAGCAGCAGCAGCAGCTTGAGCAGCAGCAGTGGCAGCAGCTTGAGCAGCAGCAGCAGCAGCAGGGCAGTCCAAAACCCCCTATTGACCCCCCTAGCACCCTATAAACCCCCCCCCCTAGTACTATATGTAGTGTATATATATAGTTATGTATATGATTATATAGAAAAGTTTAGTTAAGGAAATTAGAAGAAGAAAGAATGAGAAAAAGAGTTTATGATTAGAAATTTAGAAGAGGAAAATGTAGAGAAGTAAGAAAAGTGAAGAAGAATAGGAAGGAGGGATAAGAAGAGGGATTAGAAAAGAAGAAGAAGATTAGAGAAGTAGAGAAGAGGAAGAATTAGAATCGAGAACCAAGAGAGGGAATTAGAACGAGAGTAGAAAGAGAAGGTTTAGTTAGAAATCAAGTTAGAGGGCGAAATTGAGCCCGGAGCATCGGATCGCGATGAAACTTGACATGGGCCTAGAATACGTGATTTAGATTTTGCGGGTAAGCTCCCGGATGGAAATCGGGGTCATAGGGCGCCGGTATCGCGCCGTGTCAGTGCGTATCTCGAAATATTCGAGATTTCTGCAACGGGCCGTAAGGTGGACTAGACGTCCACTTTAACTAGGTATTATGGTAGATAACGAACCTATAGGATAGTACCCTACTACCCTAGGAAGATCGGGTCAAAATAACTAGCGTAGGTAGGCTATCTAGATTATCGCCGAGGGTAGAATTTTACCCTTAAAAAGGGTAAAATAGAGATTTGGCCCACGGCCAAGATTTGAGTTTCCAAGTCCAAGATAGACTTGGATATGGGTTGTATAGGTTGGTAATGAGTAGGGTTAGCTATCTAAACCTAGTCTTGGACCCGGTTGACCACGATTGACTTTTTGGACAAAAAGTCAACTATGGGTCAACACTTTACCCAATTTGGTCCCAAATTTCATCTAACTTGGACAGTTGACCAAAAGTCAACTGTTAGTCACCAGTGACCTAGAGTTGACCTAGGGTTGACCACAGTTGACCACGGTTGACCAGAGTTGACCGGTTGACCAAAAAGTCAACCGTTGACTCAAATTGACCTAGATTGATTCCGTTTGACTTGCATTGACCCAGTATGACCCAGATAGACCTAAAATGACTTAGGTTGACCTCGTATAGTCTAGTTTGACGTGACTTGACCTAGAATGACCTAATAGGATTTAAATTGATTTGACTTTATTTCCTAGATTGAGTATTGATACGTCTTGTTCTCTATAGGTCCTCGAGACGCTGCATTTGCTCCGGTTGACGTACCATATCATATTTCAGGCGAGTACATTCTCTGACACTTTTCCAATTTATAATGATCGTTATGATTCATGTAATTAGTGTGGATATGCTTGTTCTCGACACATTGGTCACACGGATTGGTATTCATGGATCCCGACATGAGATGTTATTCCTCGTTATCTTGGTATATCTTGTGCAAGCCCCCTTGTAGTTCTTGTGCAGTATATGGACACCGATTCTCGAGAAGACTTGCTCCCTTCTCGTAGAATCCCGTGTCATAACGTGTCTTGCTTGGATCCACTCTACCAGTCGGGGACGGGGAGTACTAGTGTAGATGTGTGGTCATTATCCACCTTGTTTATTCTTATAGACCTTGAATGCTACCAATCCTACACTCCACGTGGGATTGGCTGATCATAACCTTGTGCAGACCCAATCCGGCCACATATTGTAGCTAGTACTCACACACCTAGAGATATGATTCTTGATTCTTGTACATGCCATGATCAGTTTACTTGCCTTGTTCTAGTTCTAGTTTTACAGCTTACCTTGCCATGATACTCGCATGTACATTCCATGATTTTCTTGTATATACTCTATATTTACTGTCTTATAGCTTTTGTCATATCTTGTGAACTGTTGTTAGTAGATTGTACTCGTTCCATCCTGACAGGATATGTTGAAAATATTACAGATGCAGACGAGGGAGACTATTCTACCTACTACGGTCCGGATGACGTAGTGGGCCTAGACCTGGAGACCTTGGTCCAGCAGGGCTTAGCTCCGCCTGGCGAGACCTTACCCCTTGCTTAGTTAGAGTAGGTCTTTTATACTGGACTTTGTCTCCAGCTACTTTTGAGACTGTTGTTATTATGGACTGTATTAGAGACTTGGACTGTATATATTCTTTGTGTTGGACTTGACAGGTTATATATTATTTTATCGTCTTGTTGTCTTTTCATTTCAGTCTTTACTTTGTTATCTTAGAGTCGTGATTGAGTACTCATATATATATTCATTGCTTGTCCTCCGTTCGGAGTTGACCATATTCTCGACAGGTTTTGTTATATATATAAACTGTTTAGAAGTAGAGAAATCTACAGCGTTCCACGCCGATTTTTGGTGAGGGCTGGGCGTTGTCGCGTCACGTGCCCTTTTAGCGGGTGCGGGTCGTGACACGTTTTAGTAGTGGCCCACGCAGTTCCTGAAGTCGCAATTAGTGCGATGTCGTAGTGGCACTCGACTTAGAGTGCTATTACGAGCCTGCGGTACGTATCTAAGATAGAATAGTAGGCTAGGAGTGCTCAATCACAGTAGGATCTCTCATTGCTTATCTTGCTTACCGTCTTTGATATTGATTTACTGCATTCTAGCTGTCCTCCTTTGATATTGCCTTCATGTGCCATATTGATATCTTCTTTTCAATTTGTCTCCAGGATAGTTATGACTCATTCTCCTGGCGAGGAGCACGGGGAGACGGAGAGGTCAGCCACCTCTGGCGGACAGGCTCCGGTCACTTCCCCGGCTGATGGGACTTCTGTTGGGGCTCTCGGAGGTACTCCTCCAGCTACCTCGATGACCGTCCCTGGGGCCATTGCGGGTGCTCTTCCCGTAGTGCCAGGGGCTACAGCGGGAGCTGCCGGGGGTATTCTTCCTCCTCAGCAGGGGACTCCTCCGGTGATGATGGGAGCTATTCCTCCATTGCCTCCTCTGCCCACAGATATGGGGCAGATGCTAGCGTTCTTCCACCAGGTGCTTGAGTCCCAGAGGGCTCAGCACGAGGCTCAGTTGAGGCAGACAGAGGTCATACGCCAGGGCATGGAGGATGCGCACAGATTGGCTATGGCGGCAGTAGAGCGTCAGGCTCCACAGAGGGAGGTTCAGCAGCAGCAGCCGAAGATCGGGGATATCCAGGCTTTCAAGAAGCTTGGTCCGAGGGATTTCAAGGGGACGGAGGGCATTATCTATGCTGATGACTGGCTCGAGGATACCGAGCGCCAGATGGGGGCCTGCCGCCTGGCAGCCGACCTGAGGGTCGAGGCGGTTGGGTTGCAGTTGTTAGATATTGCCCGGACATGGTTTCGGAACGAGCCGGCTCTTGCAGGAGAGGGCCATACTTGGGCGGAGTTCAGGGCCCTGTTCAGAGAGAAGTTCTTTTCTCCTACGGACAAGATTGGCCTGGTGCGGCAGTTTCAGAACCTGCAGCAGGACAGTATGACCGTAGAGGAGTATGCGGCGGAGTTCGGCCGGCTGAGCCGATACGCCGAGTACATGGTGAGTGACCCGGTGATCCGAGCGGAGCGCTTCAGGGAGGGATTGGCATGGGATATCAAGATCCTGATCCCTTCTTTCTACGCGACATATGCGGAGGTTTACGCAGAGGCTCGGAAGGTAGAGAGGGAGTTGGGCTTGAAGCCGAAGAGGGATCGAGATATGTTTTCTGGGGCCAGTAGCAGTGCAGGACCTGCTAAGCGCCCTCAGCTTCAGCATCAGTCTTTCCAGCATCACCAGTCGCAGGTGCAGGCCAGAGCACCGGTCCAGCAGCAGGTGCAGCACACTCAGCAGAGGCAGGCACAACATGGGGCTCCTTGCTGCTACTGCAAGAAGTCCGGTCACATCTGGGAGGTCTGCCGGAAGAGGCTGGGCTTGTGCCTCTATTGCGGGGAGGCTGGACATCAGTTGAGAGATTGTCCTACGAACCATCGCCGTGCAGCTCAAGGAGCACAGGGTAGGCCACCTATGGCACCGCATCACGCCCTCCACCAGCAGCGGGATATACCCCGCCAGGACAGGGTTTTTACGATAGCAGTTGAGGATCCTGCACGCATTGGACTAGGAGGTAGGATCTTGCCCCTTCTTTTTACCTGTTCTTTTCGCCCATTGATTGATGATTGCTTTCTTAGTACCTTTAGTTTGCATATGTGATGATCATGCTAGATTAAATAGGAAACCCCAATGAAGGCTGCAATAACACGATACTGTAGAGATATAAAACCATGCATGTGTTCTGACTTCCTGGGTTACATGTTATATAACTTAGGATAAAAATTTAGTAGACCTTGATTGTTGGGTGCTTGACCTAGAGAAGAGTACGACCGTTTGAATTTCGAGGACGAAATTTTTTAAGGAGGGTAGATTTGTCACCCCCAGTTTTTCAAATTAGGGGTATTTTCATCATTTTCAAGTTTTAAAATATTTTAGGAATTTTATTTGATTTTATATGATTTTTAGGAATTTATTTGAGTCGGTTTGAATTTTATCCAATTCGGACCCAATTTGGAGACCCGGGTAGCCTGGACCCTAGTGGGACCCCCATACTAGCTGGGCTTAGCCCATGTACCATTATAAATAGGCTAGAAATTATTAACCTATTTTCCATGACTTAATTAGTCATTTTAGAGGTTAATTAGTCGTTTAGAATCGAACCGAATTGAACCGAACCAACCCGATTTCAATATTGAACCAAACTTAGGTTATTGGGTTGTGGGCTATTGGATCCCAACCCAATAGCCCTTGGATAGGTGGCCGGCCATGGATAAACCCCCCCCCCCCCTTCTTTGTTACTTCATGACAAAGTCTTCTTTTTCCTCCTACAAATTTCTTTCTTTTTCCAAGCTCTCTCTCCATCACCATTAGGTATGTCATTAAATCCTCCATTAATTCCCCTCTTCATTTTTGCCATTTACATTAAGTGTAGAGAATCTCATTCTCTACACTTTGCCCCTATTTTGTAGGTTTTTCTATAGAGTTGGTTAAATGGTTAATTAAGGGGGATTATAGGTAAATGGTGTATATATATGTATATATATATATATATATATATATATATATATATATATATATATATATATATATATATATATATATATATATATATATATATATATGTGTATGTATAGATATATATATATAGGAATATATATGTATGTATGTATTTGTGTGTGTGTGTAGAGAGTGGTAGAGGAGAGGATGAGAGTGGTGGTGTGGTTGTGTGTGGTTGTGTGTGAGAGAGTGTGTGAAATTATATATGTATATGTGTGTGTGTGTGTATATATGTATATGCGTATTTGTATATATATATGTATATGTGTGTGTGTGTGTATATATGTAGATGTGTGTGGGTGTATAGATGTAGAGGGATGGATAGAATATATATAGATGTATAGATCTAATTAGCTATAGGAATATGTATATAGATATATATATATAGATATATATATATGTATATAGATAGATATATATATATAGGGAAGTATATATATATGTATATGTATAGAGGGAGGAGAGGGAGAGTAGTAGTAGCAGCAGCAGCTGCAGAAGCATAGCAGCAGCAGCAGCCTGCAGTTGCAGCAGCAGCAGCAGCTTGAGCAGCAGCAGTGGCAGCAGCTTGAGCAGCAGCAGCAGCAGCAGGGCAGTCCAAAACCCCCCATTGACCCCCCTAGCACCCTATAAACCCCCCCCCCTAGTACTATATGTAGTGTATATATATAGTTATGTATATGATTATATAGAAAAGTTTAGTTAAGGAAATTAGAAGAAGAAAGAATGAGAAAAAGAGTTTAGGATTAGAAATTTAGAAGAGGAAATGTAGAGAAGTAAGAAAAGTGAAGAAGAATAGGAAGGAGGGATAAGAAGAGGGATTAGAAAAGAAGAAGAAGATTAGAGAAGTAGAGAAGAGGAAGAATTAGAATCGAGAACCAAGAGAGGGAATTAGAACGAGAGTAGAAAGAGAAGGTTTAGTTAGAAATCAAGTTAGAGGGCGAAATTGAGCCCGGAGCATCGGATCGCGATGAAACTTGACATGGGCCTAGAATACGTGATTTAGATTTTGCGGGTAAGCTCCCGGATGGAAATCGGGGTCATAGGGCGCCGGTATCGCACCGTGTCAGTGCGTATCTCGAAATATTCGAGATTTCTGCAACGGGCCGTAAGGTGGACTAGACGTCCACTTTAACTAGGTATTATGGTAGATAACAAACCTATAGGATAGTACCCTACTACCCTAGGAAGATCGGGTCAAAATAACTAGCGTAGGTAGGCTATCTAGATTATCGCCGAGGGTAGAATTTTACCCTTAAAAAGGGTAAAATAGAGATTTGGCCCACGGCCAAGATTTGAGTTTCCAAGTCCAAGATAGACTTGGATATGGGTTGTATAGGTTGGTAATGAGTAGGGTTAGCTATCTAAACCTAGTCTTGGACCCGGTTGACCACGGTTGACTTTTTGGACAAAAAGTCAACTATGGGTCAACACTTTATCCAATTTGGTCCCAAATTCCATCTAACTTGGACAGTTGACCAAAAGTCAACTGTTAGTCACCAGTGACCTAGAGTTGACCTAGGGTTGACCACAGTTGACCACGGTTGACCAGAGTTGACCGGTTGACCAAAAAGTCAACCGTTGACTCAAATTGACCTAGATTGATTCCGTTTGACTTGCATTGACCCAGTATGACCCAGATAGACCTAAAATGACTTAGGTTGACCTCGTATAGTCTAGTTTGACGTGACTTGACCTAGAATGACCTAATAGGATTTAAATTGATTTGACTTTATTTCCTAGATTGAGTATTGATACGTCTTGTTCTCTATAGGTCCTCGAGACGCTGCATTTGCTCCGGTTGACGTACCATATCATATTTCAGGCGAGTACATTCTCTGACACTTTTCCAATTTATAATGATCGTTATGATTCATGTAATTAGTGTGGATATGCTTGTTCTCGACACATTGGTCACACGGATTGGTATTCATGGATCCCGACATGAGATGTTATTCCTCGTTATCTTGGTATATCTTGTGCAAGCCCCCTTGTAGTTCTTGTGCAGTATATGGACACCGATTCTCGAGAAGACTTGCTCCCTTCTCGTAGAATCCCGTGTCATAACGTGTCTTGCTTGGATCCACTCTACCAGTCGGGGACGGGGAGTACTAGTGTAGATGTGTGGTCATTATCCACCTTGTTTATTCTTGTAGACCTTGAATGCTACCAATCTTACACTCCACGTGGGATTGGCTGATCATAACCTTGTGCAGACCCAATCCGGCCACATATTGTAGCTAGTACTCACACACCTAGAGATATGATTCTTGATTCTTGTACATGCCATGATCAGTTTACTTGCCTTGTTCTAGCTCTAGTTTTACAGCTTACCTTGCCATGATACTCGCATGTACATTCCATGATTTTCTTGTATATACTCTCTATTTACTGTCTTATAGCTTTTGTCATATCTTGTGAACTGTTGTTAGTAGTTTGTACTCGTTCCATCCTGACAGGATATGTTGAAAATATTACAGATGCAGACGAGGGAGACTATTCTACCTACTACGGTCCGGATGACGTAGTGGGCCTAGACCTGGAGACCTTGGTCCAGCAGGGCTTAGCTCCGCCTGGCGAGACCTTACCCCTTGCTTAGTTAGAGTAGGTCTTTTATACTGGACTTTGTCTCCAGCTACTTTTGAGACTGTTGTTATTATGGACTGTATTAGAGACTTGGACTGTATATATTCTTTGTGTTGGACTTGACAGGTTATATATTATTTTATCGTCTTGTTGTCTTTTCATTTCAGTCTTTACTTTGTTATCTTAGAGTCGTGATTGAGTACTCATATATATATTCATTGCTTGTCCTCCGTTCGGAGTTGACCATATTCTCGACAGGTTTTGTTATATATATAAACTGTTTAGAAGTAGAGAAATCCACAGCGTTCCACGCCGATTTTTCGGTGAGGGCTGGGCGTTGTCGCGTCACGTGCCCTTTTAGCGGGTGCGGGTCGTGACACAGGTATCAATGACTTCTACCTTTGCTCATATGGCTTACAGGATGAGATGGTAGTGATAGTTGGCATGGATGCTACATGGAGATCAGTTATGATTTAAGACTTTGATGTATAGATTTACTTTCAGACTTAGATGTGTGATGATGTGGTGATTTGATTTTGGGCACGTAATTAGTAGTTGTGATGAGCAAAGATCGATATTTACGAGTATTTGACTACTATTGAGGCCTAGACAGCTCACTACAGTCGATTCGGCGGCGTAGGCTGGACGTACCCACGCACTCGTAACAGATCATGCGAGCGCGGGTCGTGACAAAAGTGGATGGTAATTTGGTCAATTTATATTTTGGTAACACTTTTAGGGTAGAGGGTATTAAGTTGGTGCCTATCGAAGTTGATGGTATTACATTGAACAATTCGAATAGTTGAGGGTATCAAGTTGTAATTTAGCCTTTTAATTTTAAATTATGGGTGGTTAGTGTTATAACTCTCTTTGAAAATATAAAACATACGGGTAATCGTGTATAGTTCCGAAATTGGGGTGGTTAATGTACTAAGTGTAAAACATATGAATAGTTAACCTTAATTGTCCTCTTTTAAAATTCGATCATAAAATATTGGTGAATTACATGTATCTCATCCTTTGAAATTTTTCAATAGACTAAAGAGAAAAATAAATAAATACACTTTCAATATATTAGTGAAATCTATGTGTCACATCTATATTGAAGTTCTTGTTTTGAGTTCTTATTTGAATTTTTGTAGTCGTATTATTTTATTTGACAATTTTTATATCATATCTTTCATGAATGATAATTCAAGTAAGAGCAGCTTATTAATTATTATTGTTATATATTGTGAAATATTCGGGCCGGGTTAGGACTTGACCATAATTTTACTTTGAACATTGTAGGAAATGGTCTCTAGTCAAATTCGTATATGTAGGAGTTGGAGTTACAGGTTCAAGTTTGCTACTACACTACCCTACCTAGATTTGGTTAGATTGTTATTGCTTATGGAAAGCCCATAATAACCGAATTAATATTTGGTAAAATATTACTGTCAAAAGTTGTTCCAAATTTGAATTAAAAATTTAAATTAAATTTTTATAAGTAGCTATTACCATACAGCCTTGCACAATTTATCAAGAAAAAAAAAACAGACTTTAATAAGCAATCCTAAGACCCAGACCTATGATTCCATCTTTGATCAAATGAGAATTATCATTTAGGAGCTCAAATAGTCATTCCTACCTTCTTAAGGACATTTCAAAAATAGATGCTCCAACAAACATGCAATCCAAAACTTCAACACAGCCATAAAAATAAGGATGCTGCTACATGGACCCACCAGGACGTTGTCGTCCATTATCCGTGCCCACGTGGCGGCCTTCCAATGGAGCTAGCAAGAGATATGGATGGAGCCAATAGGAACTTGTCACGTCCAATGGTGGTCAAAATATCATTTCCGTAAGGCCCCGTTTGGTTCGTGGAATCTCCGGGTTGGGTAAGGAAAGTGATTACTTTCCTATGTTTGGGAGCCAAAAAAATTGAGAAGGAAAGGAAAGTAATTCCCAACGGAAGAAAAATTATGGGAGAAAGCGATTCCATCCATCCAAGCAGAGGAATTACTTTTCCACATTGAAGTATTCATTTTTCTTTCCAAATTTTTTGGTATTGCCAAACAACGAAAAAGAAAATCAATGAAAATTAAAATTTTCCAAAGAAAAAAAAAATGATAAGGAATTGATTTCCTTTCCCTTCCATTCCGCGAACAAAACAAAGCCTAAAAGTAAGGGTACTCACTGCTAGATATAAAGAAATAGTATTAAATAGAGTAAAATATTAAACAAAAATGAACTTTTTCATTACTATTCTTTTATTTTTACTTGATTGTTTCTAAAAGAATAAATCTTATTCAAATTCAGAGTACTGATTATAAATCTTATTCAAAAATTAACCCATGTCATCCATCCATCCTCAACCATAGGATACAAGAATACAAACAACCCCAGGATCTGTTTGGTTGTAATTTGAACCATAGTTTTCGGAGTGTAAATGTGATTGTGGTGAAAAATAATGTTTGGCTGCAGCAGTAGCAAAATTTTAGGAATTTTTTACATTTAAACGATGTTTTCACAGTGGAAGTAAAAACCCTTTTCTGAGTGGATTTTTCTTCTCTTTGCTCAATCGGTGAAGATGCCATGCGAGCGGCACTGCCTCGAAGCGTCCGTCGGTCGGGATAGACACTGACGTACGTTGCGGGCAAGCAAGATCCAGTCGAGGCGGCAGTGGCCGGAGAGGGCTTCGAGGAGTCAGTGGCCAGAGTACCGTCGACAAGGCTACGAACGGCAGTGCGACCGGAGCTCAGCCGTCCGACGCTGGATCCCTGCCGCGTGACCCTCCTGGCGCTCGTGCCTCCTCCGGAACGTCTATTCTTGGGGACACAACATGGACACGGATTAAATTTTTGATGGACACAGACATAATGAATGAGCACAATTTTAAGGACGAATTCCTGAAAATATTTTACCGAACATAAATTTAACTTTTTTTTTCAAAAAAATATTTTTCATATAAAAATAACCAAATGTAAACTCGAAATCTCTATATCCAAAGACTAACTTTATAATATAAACTTCTTCTCTGATAGCTGTTTTGAGGAAGACATTTTAGAAAACATATTGAACGTACCCTTCATCATCTCATTAATTCATGCTCTCCTACCATTCATGGAATCTACTTCCTCCTCCACCACAAAAGTTCTAATTTAATGAAAAATATCCAACAGTGTCCAGCTAACAACGATTCGATAAACACCTATTTCTCCTCATCCAAACGTTGTTGCTGCCTTTTCTTCTTTTTCATTTGGGTTAATTAGTTGTACCCCTCTATGGTTTGTAGGTATTTTGATAACTGTTCATGTTGTTTTAAAAATAAAGAACACCCTCCTGATTTATAAAGTTAATTAGTTGTACCCCTGGTGCATAGAAGAAAATGAGTGAAAAATTAAGCAGCCAGGAGGTGTTCTTTATTTTTTAAACAACGAAGACAATTACCAAAATATGTACAAACTATAGGAAGGGTACAACTAATTAACCCTTTTCATTTTTTCACATTTGCTCCAAGAAATTAGGCTAAATTTCTAGTTGGATTATAATGCCATTTTATGAATGTTCACCTCTACTTCAAAGGAATGTTTCAGTTTCAATTAGAAAAATGTTCACGTCTACGGTCACCACAAGTTTTGAAATACCAAAAAAAAAAAAGTTGATCACCACTACATCAAAAGTTGTTCCAGTTTTGAAATTAGGCTGTTGATAAACTATTGGTTGTTTGTATTTTTTTTCTTTGCAAAAAATAGTAGATACGTAAACAATCCCTCCAACGGACTTCAGAAGAAACTGAACCGACATAAAAAAACGACCTTGTTTTGTTTTGATCGATTTTTCTGATAACGGTTCGATTTTCGAAAAATTACGGTTGAGTCGGTTTTCAGATAAACGGTTCGGTTTGAACCGAACCGAATCGATGCTCACCTCGACCCCCAATATTGGATATGGCTTGCTTATAATGTCTATGTTCCAAAAGCGCACAACTATGGTTGGAAGTAATTTTGGCATGTCGTGAATATTTTGTGTCGTGAATATTTTCTCATATTGTATGTACCAAAACTTTTCCATAACTGTCTAAAATGCATCTCATTAAAAGAAAAAAAAAATTACTCAAACAATTGACGAAGGTGATCCATGATCCATCCATCCTCAACCATAGAGGATACAAGAATACAAACAACCTCCATGGATCCTCAACACAAAATTAGGAAGATTAGTGAATGATATTATATATTATAAGTCGGAGTCATCACCTATAAGTACGCCCCATCTCATCACGTACCTCAGTACCTGCATAGGGGACAGGTGAGGCTCTTGGGCAACCACTCGGCGAGGCATCGGTAGTGGAAGGTGTGCGAGCAAGGCATGCACGTCAAGTCGTCCCCTACCTCGAGATTCTCTAAGCAAATAGCACAGCTGTCGCTGCTGCAGTCGTCGTCCTTGTCCAGCTCGTGCCGCTTCCGCTTGTTGTGCCGCTTCAGAAGGTTGCCGGCAAGGACGGAGCCAGAAATTTTTTTTAGGAGGGTGCTGAGAGCAGGGATAAAAAAAAAAAAAAAATTCATGTAATAAACTCAAAAAATAAACCAAAAAAATTAACAAAAAAATGTATGAAAATCCACACAAGCTACACAAGAATTGAACCATAGACCTACAAAATAAACACACAAACACTCTACCACCTAAGCTAGACTAATAATTGTGATAAGATACTTTTATCTCTACTATTTTTTTTAGCCCGGGCTACAGCGGGCCAGCCCACCTTATGCTCCGCCCCTGCTCCAAACAATGGACAACTTTGGTTGGTATTCATGAATATTTAGAAGTACAACCCTGTTTGTTGGAGTTATTTCCTGGTGTCATATCGCTAAAATTTCTGTGCTAAAAAGTGTAAATGTACTCCTAAACACTGAATAGTTAGCTGAAGAGTTTTATGTTGTTGGTGCCCATATGTTCTGCATCTAGTAAGTAACAGGACTATAAATATCCATATAATGAGGTACAATAATACAATTTGCTATAGAAAAGGACACATTTAGAATGCCATTCCCATAATCAACATAATTAATACACGTCTTTTCTTAGAAAATCATATAAACTGTTGGTTTAGAGCCCGGAGACGTAAACCTAACTCATTGGTCATATATCTCAGGTTCTTACAAGAAACCTGCGAAATTTTCTTGGCTAAAAATAGCCTAGAAACATAATAGTTCTGCAAGAAATGGCACATATCTCCGAGGCGCAATGTCACCAAAAGGCGAATTTGATGGACAATTCCCTCCACCATAAATAGAGATAATGTCATAATCCTCTAAGAAATGCTCTACTTACAACCCCCAGAAAAGACACATCACACGACAAAAGGACATCATGCAGTAACCTGATTTGAAAGCATTGAATGAAGTAATTAGAGAAATGGAAGTACCTATTACCATCCGGATGAAGCTCATAGTAATTGATATTGTCCTCATCAGTAGCCAATAAATAACCCGATGATGTCAAGCCCTGCATTACGAAAGAAAAATTGTCAATATGATATCATAAGAGTTTTGAATTCTATCACTATGTTACCTGACTGGTTTCTTAAATCATATTTTGCTAGGAAGTTTACCTGAATAGTAACTGCTGTTTCTTGTACAGACCGCCCCTCAATCTTCTCCTCTATGACAATCTTTTGGCCACTTTTACATGAAAGACGGGAATTTTCAGTTAGCACTATCTTTGATATTGTTGCCAGCTGTAAAACAGAGGTCCATAGTGCACATTATATTTTTCCAAATTTGATAAGAGCCATTTCAGAAGAGTTGCGCCTTAGACCTCAGCCTCTTAATCAAGAATAGTCATACAGAAGAGGTTAAAACTCGAGAGAACAATCAGCAGTTTGTTGTATATGAATATGGATTATAAAAACGCCAGAATATACAGGGGCCTATATAGAGACTAATCGAAAACTCTTAACAGTTGACATGATTAACACTTGATATGAAAGGAAACACAAACTGAATGCACAGATAGCTTCGCAGAATACTTGTTACAATTTGACAATATAACATGAGAAAGCTGAAATCCCATTAGCCATAGACTATAAGTTTGTTCAGAGTCAAATATATCTGTAGGAAAGATTCTGTATCCAAGTAAGTAGAGAAACATAAAGTGTGACTTGGGGAACTTTTGTGCCCTGAAAAAGGGTTATGGGTGTTAATTGTTTGTGCATCTGTAAACGACCAAAGTACATTTCATAAGAGATACATGTCCACAGTACATTTCATAAAGCTGAAAATGTCCAAGCCTCCAAAATACACCAGAATACATGTCCAGAGTACAACATAAGAGATGCAAATATCCAAGGAAAAAAAAAAAAAAAGTTGATCTCCACTGCATCAAGGGATGTTAGAGTTTTGAAAATTAGGTTGTTGATAAACTGTTGGTTGTTTGTAATTTTTTTTTGTTGCAAAAGACAGTAGAGACGTAAGCAGTCCCTCTAACAGACTTCAGAAGAAACCGAACGACCGAAAAACACGGTCGTTTTAATTCGGTTATGTTTTGATCAGTTTTTCTGATAACGGTTCGGTTTACGATTTTGAAAACTAAGGTTGAGTCGGTTTTCAGATAAATATGATTCGGTTTGAATTGAACCGAACCGATGCTCACCTCTACCCCATATTGGATATGGCTTGCTTATAATGTTTACTCGTTGGAAGTAATAATTTTGACATGTCATGAATATTTTGTGTCAACCAACCATCAATTTGATATATGAGAAAAATATTCTATGCACCAAAACCTTTCCATAACCGTCTAAAATGCATCTCATTAAAAGAAACCGTTTCTATTGAAATCTTATTCAAACCATTAACCTAGGTCATCCATGATCCATCCAGGCCATCATCAAGATTATTCAGATTCATCACCTATATATACGCTCCATTTCATCTCGTACAAGCAGAGGGGACAGGTGAGGCTCTTGAACAAGCACTCGGCGAGGCATCGTGAGTGGAAGGTGTGAGAGCAAGGCATGCACGCCAAGTCGTCCCCTCCCTCAAGATTCTCTAAGCAAATAGAACAGCTGCCGCTGCAGCAGTCGTCCTTGTCCAGCTTGTGCCGCTTCAGAAGGTTGCCGGCCGGACCGGTGAGGACGGTCCCCCGGTCGCTCATCCTCGATGGTGACGGTCTCTTGCAGAAGTGCAGAATTGCGCAACATCCGCCTAAGAGCGTAGTCAAGGAGGAAGTAGGCGGTGTCTTCACATGTACGTAGGATGGTCGTGTTCTCGGTGTTGTCCTTGCAGGAGGGGAGGCTGGAGATCATGTCTGATAAGAGCTTTCGGGATAAGAAGGAGCCGTCTTCGTCATCCTTCAAGGGGAAGGAGAAACATTCGATGTCATAGCCATAGTCATCGCCAACGTCACCGTCTAAGCAGTCTTCGTCTGTGAGGTGGAAGTTGAACTCGACTTTGCATGTTGTCGACGCGAAAGCTTCTAAGATCATGGTCCTGTTTCCTTCAGTAAAGCAAATCTCTATTTGTGGGTCATATTCCGCTGCCATTGGAGGAGAATTTATTAGTGGTGGAGGGTTCTGTGGGGAAGGGAAGAAGGGGATCGAGAACACAGTGGTGGTCGTCGACACGACACGAGCAGGTTACAGGGAGACAATATATAGCAGCGAGAAATAGATTAATTCTCGAGTCGGGGACATGTACATGCATGGAAGGCTAGGCTCAGGGCTGGCAGTATATATAAATAGAGTAAGAGAGATTAATGACTAGGAATAGGAATCTGATCGAAACCTATTGTAATTAGAACGAAGGAAGGATCGGACGGCGGCTAGAAAGAATGAGTGGGACTAGGAATCCAAAACCTATATATTCTGATTCTGATTAGGAGGAGGATCATCGATTAGACTTTGATTGGGGGAACGCGGAGGCGGTTAGATTGGATTTCACTTAGGATTCGGATTGGTCATACCTATTTAATCTGTAAAAAATCGGCCTCGCGCTCCCATGCAGAGAGCTCTCTCTCTATATATATATCTGTGTCAACGTCCAAATCTCAGCTTCCCTGTGCTACATAGCCGACCATAAATATGATGGAAGAAGACTTGAATGATAACCGAATCCCTATTATGTTATTTTGTATTTAGTTAATGTGGAGTTTCTGTATGTCTACATTTATGTAAGTCTGGGTTTCCCAAAAGTGTTGGAAATTTACTTCAAAACTTCGGATTAAAATCTGCAAGAAAATAAATTAAATTAAAGTTACCGGCCTCCGGGAAAGTCGCGCACGAAGCACTGCCCTAAGAGTTAGTTCGGGTCTATGTGCAGACTGAATCCGAACGCCCCTAGTGGTAAAATTCCCGCTCCACCGGAATCTCGTTGCCGCACACGACGTCGAGAGAATGACCCCGACTTAGCTCCGCCCAGAGCAACAAATGAAGAACAAATATTTCAAGAGGGAAGAGAATTTGAGAGAGAGAGCTTTCGCAATGATCTTTTTTTTTCATATCAAAAGGAGAAGGAGGAAACCTCATTATATAGGCTATTAGCCAAAGGATGGAATAATAAGGATATTAAAATAGTCTATTAAATTTTAACGTTACAAAAAATTGTAGCACATGATAAAAATGTGATACATTGGATTTAGACATGATTCAAACATTCAAAAGTTATAGAATTGTAACGGTTGAAAATAAATGATGAGGAAAATGGTTTTTTGTAATTAGCTACAACAATCCCCCCCCAAAAAACCAAGTTCCGAAATAACAGAGGAAAGAAACGAAAGAGAAAAGTTAAAGGTGAGAAAGATTTCTGGGCAGTTGAATACTATGCATAAATGAGATGGACTACAGCCTTGAATCTCACGTAGTGACTATTGTCTTTGTCTGAAGAAGAACTTGATGGACTACGCCTTGAATCAGTCTTCTTGAACCAGACTCAGAAATTAGCACACATAGTACGCTAGAGGTACTTGGGTCTATCGGGGGGCGCGTTTGGTTGGCCATGCGCACTTTTACACATTCATGAGAGTTGTCTAGGATCGCCCTGTCCTATAGTCGCGGCCCTCACGACCTCTCATATAGGTAAGTCCTTAAGGGTTGGTGATAGGAATCAACCCTGCATATCATGCTTGAACTTATTAAGAGTTTAAACTCAACCTATCCATATCACAAAAGGAACACTGTCACCATAGGGATGAGGTATGAATGTACACATGTACAGCCTCCTGGGCTTTTATTTTAAAGAGAATTTAATCTCAGGTCAGTGTTCCATAATAGTCACCTAGTCCAGCTTGTTTCTACCCATTGAACCGGCTTCTTGGGATCTCCAGTCAGACTCGGTTGGGTTGCCACTGCTGGTGACTATACTATGGGCTTAACCCCATCCCCCTCGATGATTCTAGGATCAATGTCCTAGACAGACCCTTCGTCAAGTGGTCTGCAAGGTTCTTTTCTGACTTTATATAGTCAAGAACCACGTATTTGCCCAATAGGCTCTTTATTGACTTGAAGCGCAGCTGCAGGTGCCTGTTCATCTTAGCATTAACAGAATCATGCTTTAGTAGTTCTATAACAGATTTATTATCACAGTTTATAGAAATTGCAGGAATAGGATGAACAGAAACAGGTATATGCATAATAAGATTTCTCAGCCATTCGGCCTCTGTACATGTAGTATCCAAAGCTATCATTTCAGAGTCCATTGTACTTCTGGCTATGATAGTTTGTTTACATGATCCCCAGGAGATTGCAGTTCCTGCTAGGGTAAAAACATATCCAGTAGTGGATTTCACATCATGTGAATCAGTTACCCAATTTGCATCGGAGTAACCTTCTATGATATCAGGGTGTCTAGTATAATGAAGTTTATAATCTAGAGTTCCCTTAAGATATCTAAATACTCTGTCCAATGCAGTCCAATGCGACTGATTTGGGTTACTAGTATATCTACTTAGTCTTCCAATAGCAAATGCAATGTCAGGTCTGGTCCTTTTTGTTATGTACATAAGGGACCCTATCATCTGAGAATATCTATGTTGTTCTATAGGAGATCCTTCATTCTTCTTGAGAACAACATTGCTATCATATGGAGTAAGTGCAGGTTTCTTGTCAAAGTACTCAAACTTCCTTAGCATTTTTTTAATTGAATGTGCTAAGGATAGAGTATAACCTTCTTTGCATTTAGACACTTGCATTCCTAGGATCAGGTTTGCCTCACCTAGGTCTTTCATATCAAACTGGTTAGATAAATAATTCTTAGTGTTATTTATCAGTTCCAGTGAAGATCCTAAAATAAGGATATCATCAACATACAAGCATAAGATAACACAACTTTTATTTGTATTTTTGGAATACAAACATTTGTCATATTCATTTGGTACAAAACCAAATTCTATAATGACTTTGTCAAATTTGGCGTGCCATTGCTTGGGAGCTTGCTTTAGGCCATAAAGAGATTTTACTAATCTGCAAACCTTCTTTTCTTGACCTTTAGCAATAAAACCTTCAGGTTGCTCCATATATATCTCTTCTTCTAAATTTCTATTTAGAAATGCTGTCTTTACATCCATTTGATGGATCAGCATATCATGAATGGATGCTAAAGCTAGAAGGGTTCTAATAGAAGATATTCTAGCTACAGGAGAGTAGGTATCAAAATAATCTAATCCTTTCTTCTGAGTAAATCCTTTGGCTACTAGCCTAGCCTTATATTTTTCTATGGTACCATCGGCTCTAAGTTTTTTCTTAAAGATCCACTTACAACCTATTGGTTTGCTGCCTAAAGGAAGGTCTGCTAAAAACCAAGTATTGTTCTCCATGATAGAGTTGTACTCATTGTTAATAGCTTCTTTCCAGAAAGGGACATCAGGAGAGGATATGGCTTCTTCATAAGTTGAGGGATCACCTTCTATCAAAAATGTGAAGAATCCTTCTCCTAAATTCTTTTCAATCCTTTCTCTTTTACTCCTTCTAGGTTCTATGACTTGTTCAGATTGAGAATTAGGCATTTGGTAATGAGAACTAGTAGACGGAGTAAGAGAAGGGTTAGAGGAAGATGAAAAATTTCTATCCTTGAATGGAAAAATGTTCTCAAAGTAAACTGCATCTCTAGCTTCAATGATTGTGTTATTTGAGATTTCATTTACTTCAGAATGGGTTACAAGAAATCTATTGGCATTACTATCTAGGGCATATCCTATGAATACAGCATCTACAGTCTTAGGTCCTATCTTCCTCTTTTTGGGTTCTGGAATTCCTACCTTAGCTAGGCATCCCCAAACTTTGAGGTAATTAATCCTAGGGGTCCGACCTTTCCATAACTCATATGGTGTCTTATCATTGGTCTTACTGGGTATCCTATTAAGAATATAACAGGCTGACAATAAGGCTTCTCCCCAAAGATTATCAGGGGCACCTGAGCTGAGAAGCATGGCATTGACCATATCTAAAAGAGTGCGATTCTTCCTTTCAGCAACTCCATTGGATTGTGGTGAATAAGGAGCAGTTACCTCATGAATAATTCCATGCTCTTCACAGAAGTTAGTCATTTCATTTGAGGTATACTCTCCCCCACGATCTGATCTAAGGATCTTAATCTTCCTATCCAACTGGTTCTCAGCTTCAGATTTATAGACCTTGAATCTGTCTAAAAATTCATCTTTGGTCTTAAGAAGGTAGGTATAGCAATACTTTGAATGGTCATCTATAAAAGTAACAAAGTATTTCCTACCGCCTCAGGTCAAGACCCTATTGGAATCACAAACATCACTATGGATAAGTTCTAGGAGTTCAGAATCCCTATAGACAGATTTGAAAGGCAATCTAGTGTGTTTGGCTTGAACACAAATCTCACATTTGTGTTTATCATCTATAGGAGTCTTAGGGATAAGATCTAAGTTCATCATCCTTTTAATAGATCCTAAATTTACATGACCTAATCTACCATGCCAAACATTTGATGATTCAACATTTGCAACAAAAGAAGGATTTGAACTTTTATTCATAGTACTTAGAACAAAAAGTCCATCTTTCACAAATCCTTTTCCAATAAACAGATCATTCTTAGAGAAAACTACTTTATTGGCCTCCATTACAATTTTGTACCCTGAGGCTACAAGAAGAGATCCACTAACGAGATTCCTCCTGACAGACGGCACATGAAGCACATCATGGAGAGGTAGAATTTTTCCTGATGTCATCTTCAGATCTATTCTTCCTCTTCCCACAACTTGTGCCGTTGAGCCATCTCCTAGGGTCACGCCTCCTCCACTTGATTCCTGATAGGTTGAAAAACAGGAGCGATCAAATGAAACGTGAACATTAGCTCCAGAATCCAACCACCAATCATCAGAGTGGAAAGACAAGTTTACTACAGGTTGAAAGCTTACAGACCTGAAGGAGCTGGAAGACTCATTCAGAATCATGTTAGCCTCTGGCTTGCCTTTTTCCTTGAAGGAGTTCTGGATAGGTTCTTTCTTCCTTTGGAAGCAGTTGATGGCTGTATGGTTGGTTCTACCACACACAAAACAAAATCTTCTTTGATCCTGAGTCTGACCAAAGTTTCTAGGTTTTTTTTGGGGTTGAGGGTTTTGATGGTGATGGTTTTGGTTTTGGTGATTTTGGCGAGGAGGTTGAAAACTCTGCTTCCTTTTGAAGGAGTTTTTCTTGGATTTGAGATGGTTGTTTGACTTAGGTTTTCCATGGCTTTCTACAAGGTTTACCTTAGCTGTGTCATTTGACCTAGCTTTGGTCTTGGACCTATATTTCTCTTCTGTTCTAATTCTCTGTAGAGCTTGAGAATATGTAATAGATCCTTGTAGATGTAGAAGGTCTTTTGCCACTTTAGACCAGGAGGGGGAAAGTTTATCTATCAAGCATCCTATTTTGTGCTCAGTAGAAAAGACGGTTCCCTTAGCTTGAAGCTGCCTAAGGTGTTCTTGAAACTCATGGATTTGGTCATTGATAGGTTTGTTATCTACCATGACATATTGGTTGAATGTGGTAGAATTGAATCTATCAATTCCAGCATCATCACAACCATACTCATCTTCCAAAGCATCCCAGAGTTCTTTAGCGCTTTTATACTCAAAAAATATGTCGTAGAGTGACTCCGACATAGCGCTTAAGATTCTGTGGAAGCAGTGGTAGTCAATTTCCTTAGGGGTCTTAGGTTTGGTAGAAGAGGAGGACTTGGAAACCCCTATGTCAGACTCAGTCTCATCAGAATCATTTGAGATGGGTGTGGACCCATCAATGGCAGAAATTAGACCTAAGGTGGTAAGCCAAAATTTCATCTGGCTCTGCCACCTCTTGAAGTAGGTGCCATTGAATTTTGCAGGCTTTGTAGAGAAAGTCTCTTCCTTGATAGTCATGTTTCTAAGGTCTGAAAAATTATATTTACTCAATAAGATGGTTTTAAGCTAAAATTAACAATTAAAATAATTTTAGTAATAAACCCTTTAATTTTTAGTTTTTCAAGTTTTGATGAGGTTGGGTTAGCTGTAGGGGCCGGATCCCAGCAAGCGGAGGTTCACTAGGAACTCTTAAGTACCGGTCGCTTAGACGATATTTCGCCTTGTTGACAGAAGGGCCCTTTCGGCTTGTTCCCAAACAAATCTTAACTTTAGAACTTAAAACTAAAGAAAATTTTTTACTAAATTAATTAATTGTTTGATTTTGCCTAAATTAAAATATTGAGTAAAATGAAAGCTAGAATTGACAAAAATAATACTATCGACACAATTATATTTGTCTAAGATGTCAATTTAACAAATAATGACAATTAACAAATATTAATGATATGTGAAATATAATTGATATGTCAAATAATGACAATGAACAAATAAAATTAAATGAGAGACAAGATTAAAACTTTTAATAGAATATTTAATGAGAAACAAATATTGAAGCTTTTAAAGCAATATTAATTGATATGTTAAATAATGATAATGAACAAATAATGATAATGAATAAATATTAACTATGTACCAAATATTGCTTTAAACTAAGGTTTCTGTTGCGTTGAACAAAAGCTTTTCTTTAGCATTAGCATTTGTTTGTTTCTGTTTGCTTTGAACAGAAAAGAACAGAAACTTTACTTTAGTAGTATTTTTTTTTTTTTTCTTGTTAGCTTTGAACAGAAGGTTTCAAAGCAAGTGTATATGCATTAACAAATTGGAAATGGTATAACAAATTGGAAAAAAGTTATAGACAATATGAAATCGTAAGAAATCGTTTCTTTAGCATTAACAAATCCAAAAAAAAATGATATAGACAGTAACAAATCGCAGAAATGTTATAGACAGTAAGAAATGTTATAGACAGTAAGGTTTCAAAGCAAGTTCTGTTTGCTTTGAACGAAATTTATAGACTGTAAGAAATTTAAATATGTAAACAGTAATGATATTTTACTTTTTCTCGAAGACAAATAATTAATTTGTGAAATTAAGCTAACTCTTAGATTGTTGAAAATTTACTTCAAAACTTCGGATTAAAATCTGCAAGAAAATAAATTAAATTAAAGTTACCGGCCTCCGGGAAAGTCGCGCACGAAGCACTGCCCTAAGAGTTAGTTCGGGTCTATGTGCAGACTGAATCCGAACGCCCCTAGTGGTAAAATTCCCGCTCCACCGGAATCTCGTTGCCGCACACGACGTCGAGAGAATGACCCCGATTTAGCTCCGCCCAGAGCAACAAATGAAGAACAAATATTTCAAGAGGGAAGAGAATTTGAGAGAGAGAGCTTTCGCAATGATCTTTTTTTTTCATATCAAAAAGAGAAGGAGGAAACCTCATTATATAGGCTATTAGCCAAAGGATGGAATAATGAGGATATTAAAATAGTCTATTAAATTTTAACGTTACAAAAAATTGTAGCACATGATAAAAATGTGATACATTGGATTTAGACATGATTCAAACATTCAAAAGTTATAGAATTGTAACGGTTGAAAATAAATGATGAGGAAAATGGTTTTTTGTAATTAGCTACAACAAAAGTTGTACAAAGTAGTTGCTTTAAAAAACCTTTTTTTAATATCTCAGTTATGTTCGGCATGAACCTACCTCGACATGTGCTGACCATGTCCTACAGGCATGTCGAGGAGTATCCTGTTGGCAATGATACACATGGATACGGTTGTAGGCCAAGGGAAAAAACAGTGATAAATTCCATGGATTCGGTTGTTGGCAAGGCTACACATGGATTCGGTCGATTTTAACTTGGCTCGAGAAATCCGTAACCGATGTGGATGGAGGCATATCTCTGGGCGAATTCTTGGTTCCTCGTATGCAGGGCCGGCCCTGGGGTAAGTCGGACAAGACTTGGGGCTTGGGCAACCCCCCTCTGCTAGGGCAACTTCCAAGGCTCAGCACTATCCTACCAAAGGTCAGGGTCACGAATGACCACCAGGACCAGCTGACAATAAAGGTCAAGGGACAACCAAAATTAGCTCTAGGATTGGACAACCCAACCCTTCGGACCGGCCCTGCTCGTATGTAGAAAATTTCTGATGATTACATCGTCGCCACCTTCCAAATAGTATTAGGAAATTTCTACTTTCAGAAATATTCAACCAGTGTTGTAGCAGCAATTTTTAGCAGATGAATATTAGAAACATCATGTACAGAGCTTGCCAGAGATTTGGATGGCTGGAGAGAAACAGTTGAAATGATGAAGAGTTATATGTTAAGTGCCATATAAAATGAAATTCACCCGTCTGCAATCAATTTTCAGACCAACTCTAAATTGTCTACGAACAAATAATCTTGGGATAAAGGCCTTTTTGTTGTTGTTGTTGTTGTTGTTGTTGTTGTTTGTTGTTGGTGTGTTTGTGTCAATACTGCACACTTGGGACTAGGTTACAAGTAAAGAAAGATCATGCTGCAGTAGTTATCCAAAGTCACCATTACATAAAAAAAGACCACTTTCTGGCCACAAGTTAACTTTCTTTCAAGTGTAGCTCTATGAGAAAAGATGTGCATACAAAGTCACCATTACATAATCCAGAGAGAGCTATGCACAACAGAATCAGATTGTTCATAGCTGTGCTTAGCCTTGCTTCCCAGCAAACTATGGGAGAGAACATAAGCTCTAACCCTACTATGAACATCTAAGCTCCAAACAAGAGAACCTGGAGAATATTTGATTGCACAGAGTCAGACAAGATGCTAAGGCCTCGTTTGGTTACCGGAATTTGAGCTTGGGAAAGGAGAGTGATTCTTTTCCTATGTTTGGGAGCCAAAGGAAAGTTGTTGGAAAGGAAAAATGATTCTCAAGAGGTAGGAAAATAGGAGGGAAAGTGGTTCCTCACATTTATCTAAGAGCATCTCCAACCCTATTGTCTTGTTTTGTGTTGTGAATCCTATGTGGCATGAGGCACAAGACAATGTCTTGTATAGGTGGCAAGATTATATTCACAAATGACAATGAGTTTAAAAAATCATCTCCAATGCAAAAGTACTGAGAAAACAATACAAAGTAATTTTTTACAACTTCCAAGACAACTTTTACTCTTCTACTTCTTTTTATAAATATTTTTATTCACAAATGATGATGTGGACATAAAGACATTGTGAAGTGCATTGTCTAGATATAGACAACCAACTTCACATTGTCTTTGCCATGTCATTGCCATGTCAACTCCACACTTTATTTCACATTTGCATTGGAGAAGTACTTTTGAAAAAAATGGTTGTCATTCCTATGTGGCAACCATTTTTTGCAAACTCACAATAGGGCTGGAGATGCTCTAAGGAATCACTTTCCCTCCAACTTTTCCGCATTTATTACAAAAAGTTTTGACCAAAATATCCATGTTCATAATATTATTTACCATTTTTATCCATAATATCTTTTAGACAAAAATATTTCTAAGTAATAATTACTTTTATTAGCACGAGGGTATTTTTGAAAAATTGACTTGATTTTGTTTCCTTTCCTTACAAACACCAAACACAATAATGAAAATTAAAGATATATTCCGGCTATAATTCCGATCTTTCCAAACACCGGAAAGAAAAGTTTATAGGAATTATAATTTCCTAAAGGAAAGGAAATACAGATTCCTTTCCTTTCCATTCCGCGAACCAAACGAGGCCTAACAGTATCAACTTCATATAGAAAAATGACTGAAAAGTCGGTATAAATGAGCAATTAAGTTCTCGCTGCATAACATACCATTTTAATGTGAAAGTTTAAGCCAAACTGAACTTCAATGTTTCTATAACACTCAAATCCATAAGCTAGATTTTTTGCATTGTAGATTTTCACATATAAATATTGATAGTCAATTTCCACATCTACTTAAATAAACAGAATAAATGGCAGAAAAACAGTCGGTAGGAATAATGGAGTGATGCAGCAAATGCTTCCAAACATTCTCTTTGTATCTTTTTCCCCTTTTTCCTCTTTTTTCGGTGTGCTTAATTCTCAGCAAGCTGAGAATCACAAGAAATCAGTTTTATAAATTTAAAACAATACAAAATCTACCAACATCTATCTTTGTACAAAATTACATGTAATGATCTGCACATTTACAAGTGATACGCCTCAAAATTGGTTTTTTAGGATAACAGCCCCCACACTGGCTTTCGAATAAAATCCCAAAACCACCACCTTCTTGATTGCTGAGATTCATCTCATCTCATTAATAAGATATCAGGTGATTCATCGGTCACGAGGCAACATTCCATATTAGTTGGGAACAATATTACAAGGACCAAAATTGCTTAGTTGCTCGGACACGAGTCAACCATAACCAAATACCAAACAAAGTAGACGTAAGTACAAAAAAGAAAATACATGTCCAACTCCAATATCCTAAAATTAACTTCCAAATAGTACTCTTAGAACATTATGCAAAGAGCCAAACTTAGCAAGTGGGTGTGCCAGGTTTCTTTGTAACATTCCTCGGGACATCCATAGCCTCGGCTAATTTTGCTTTGTCATGTGCATGCAGAGTATAACTTGGTTTGGAACCTGAAGTTGAGTTTGAAGTAGCTGCTCTGATATCAAAATCTTGAACCGCACCTTTCTTCACTTACCTACACAAGACTAAAAAGGTTAAATGTTGAAAAGGATTAGTCAGCAAAAGAACCAACTTAAGCATGGAGCAACAACCTGACACGACATGAAGATAAACCAACACCACAAAAAGATGACACAACTACATCACCAAAAAGTGTGTAAGCTTCTCTTGCAACAGAGTCCACCCAGAAACATTTTAATCATATTGTTGTGCTCATCTTTCATAATTTTAAAATAAAAGAAAGGATTCTTCACTTGTTCTGATAAAAAAATACTCTTTCAAGCACCTCGCTTCATGCCCCTTTCTTCTTTCTTTCTTAGTCCTTTTATAATTTCTAATATCTTTCTCAGTACACCCCATATTTTTAATCCCACCTGCTTGTTTTGCCATTAGTCGAAGTTGTTGGCTTGTTGGTACATTTGCAGCTTCAAAGTCATCTACTAGATCTTTTGCAACACTTGAAACCTTACGGTGCGACCTTAAAAAGTGAACTTTTTCGGGAGTTCAAAGTGGAGTGTCCTTCTGTGAAAATTGAGACACGATAAAGATCACTGTACTTATTCTGAATGACATTCATTTTGGCTTTGCAATCACAACGAGTTCTTCCTCGCCTCCTTAAATTCTTATTTTATGGGTTTTTCCTCTTCCGCTCATGACACAAGTTCGTTTCTCCTTCCTTGAAGCATACAAATTTTTTCCAAGTCCAAATGTCAGTACCCTTCTTCTTCTTACCCCCATCTTTTCTAATGTTGAAACATGTTTGTTTTGCATATGTATTGTAGAATTCATATGCAGCTTCCCAATTTTCCAACTCTTGTCCTTCCTTCGGTTTTAGGTTGTCAGGAACTTGAGGAAAAAAAACTTAAAAGGGATGATTGTTCTTCCATCATGTTAAAAATATAACAAGCAATTGTAAGTTTATAATCAAGATATTGTATAAAAATGGTGGATGTTCATAGTAAACTCCAAAATCCTAATTCTTTTTCAAACATATTTTATTTAGTTAACGACAAACTAAATTCAAAATTCACAAACATTGTTCGATGTTGCACGAACCAAAATTAAATTTTGACATGATAATCCCTAGATTTGAGATGTTGCTCCTGTAAAAACTGATCCAATGAAACCATAGAAAGAATCCAGTTATGATAGATATATAGGAAGAAGGAAAAATTCAAATGAATTCATAAATTTTGGTTTGATAAAAAAAAAGTTCCAACAACAACAACCTGGAATACAAAACTACAAAATAGTGGTGTCGCGCTAATTCTTATTTCTAGGGTTAGACAAAATAATACAAAACTCCAAAATTGTAATTTCTTTCCAATTACGTTCTACTTGATAAACCCTCAATTAATCAACTACAAATCCAATATCAATTGTGAGTGAATAATCCAGTAATGTTGAATACCATTCTATTCAAAACTAAGCAGAAACAACAAATTATACAACATTATGCCTCAATGTACAAAGCATTTTTCTAGCTACAAAATAGAAAGCTTGTAACACCATAAAATTGCATGTCCAGATTACTGAAATCCATGGTTCTTATTCAGAAAAAAAGAGTATAGGAATCTATTAAACACCCACCCTATGTTAAACAAAAAAGATTTTGTTTAATTGCCTTACTACCATGTCATTGTGTCAAACATCAAACCATGTAAAACTTGAAGAATATCAATTCGAATCGTGAAATCCTATAAACCTATAAAATATTTAAAATTGAAACCAAACGTACCGACTGAACGGAGGAGATGACCGCCGTGGAGAGGGGAACGTGGCCAGACGTGGAGAGGGAGACGTGGCCACCTCTACCACCATGTAGAGGAGACGACAGTCGCCCGAAGGTTTTTTGGGCTTCGACTCTAAATTGAACTCCATTTTTAATCTTCCACTACGAGAGGTGAAGCTACGCCGGGGGGGGGGGGGGGGGGGGGGGGGGTGGTTCGGGATCGGGAGGAACAGAGAGAGGGGGGGGGGGGGGGGGAGAGGGACACGGTAGTATATCAGAGTCATGAGATAGTGTGTGTGTGTATATATATATATATATATATATATATATATATATATATATATATATATATATATATATATATATATAACGAGTAGCAAATGACCTATAGCCTAGTGTTTAAGAGAGATGCATGCGGCCCGAGTGGTCAGGAGATCGAGTCCCGGTGGGAGCGTTCGCCACATTTACCTTATTTAAAAAAAAAAACTCAACGAGTATCAATATATTCAATCACAGTGAATCATACATGTTAGATTTTTGCTCTTTAGTACATCATACATGTTAGATTTTCGGAAACAAATCTGATAAAATTGTTATTCCCGGGGCTTGATCAAAGATGGAAAAACTGATGCAATCGAGATCTGAGATGTCACACAAAAACTTTGCAGTGATCAAACTCAAGATCTACGATGGTACAATAAAACAGATAGCCAAATTACAATCTGAAGGAGGGAAAAAGAGAAGAGAAGATCTCTCGTTCTTCCTTGCAAACGTGTTGCAATTGGGACAGAACGAGTTACAATAATCTGGAGGAAGATTAGATGAAGAACAGTTGCTGGGGTGTCAAAATACCGTTGCTCAAAGCAAGATTCGTCCCACACGATCTGCTTCCAGGAACCAGCAAGTTTGAAGAACTTGTGGAACGCTCGAAGTCACCTCTGTTCTGACTCCTCGGATGGACTTGCAATGGCGGCAGCAACTCTCTCTCTCTCTTTCTCCTTTTCTGACTTATAATTTTCGTAGCGGTCACAAAGGAGGCCAGAAGAGAGTATTTATAGAGAGAGGGTGGAAACCCTAGCCGCCTCTTCAGTTATGGAAATATTGAATCAAATCTCAAAAGATAGCAACGAGATTTAATTCAAATCCCACGAAATTAATTCAAATCCCACAAAGATAGGATCTGAATTAATTCAAATCTCACAAAGATAGGATCTAATTTAATCGCATTGATTCAGCCTTTCCATAACTGATTTGTAATCTGCACAGTCAGCGGATCCCTCCATGCGGCAGCAGCAGCAGCCTGGCCGCATGAGCCTAATGGCCGTATGGACCGCATGAGCCGCATGGACCGCATGAGCCGCATAGACTGCATGGACCGCATGGACCGCATGGGCCGCATGAGCCGCATGGACCGCATGGACCGCATGTGCCGCATGAGCCGCATGTGCCGTATGTGCCGCATGAGCCGTATGAGCCGCATGGCCGCATGAGCCGCATGAGGCCGCATATAAGCCGCATGCCGCATAAGACCGCATGGCCGCATATGAGCCGCATAAAGACCGCATGACTGCTGACGTGCTAAGTGCAAAGTGCGCCAACAAAATGCCACATTACGCCTCATGAGCCCATGAGCCCGAGTCCGAGTCCGAGTCCGAGTCCGAGTCGCTAAGCCCCTTTGGGACTTAGCTCCAAATGGAATTAATCCAAGAGAATGACAAAAGCATTAATGCTTAATCCTTGGAGCCTTATTCTTACCTCCTTGTAAAATCACCCACATGGTTCCCTCCTTAGGGTCACCACCCCATGTGCATCTCTCAACAACACACCCAAGTATATATGTTGAGATAACTCATGGTGCATTTCCGATGTGGGACTAAAATTTACAAGGCATGTTGAGAGCAAGCTCTCTCCATGTAAAGAAAGCACCAACAATCCCCCACATATCACAACATATATATGTGTCCAGGGTTGAGCGTTCCCCACAGTAACTGTCCATTTTGCATTAGGATAGATATCGCTGACGACTTGAATCTTCCAGCATGGGTTAAATAACAATATGATACAAGAATGGACTACGCCTTGAATTCTGCACCACAATTGTAATTCTTTCCACCCACAAAGTGTAGTTACGTGTGCTTTTGGCTGCACATTAAAGGCCCTGTGCCAGCCTGATTTCAGTGTATAATTTTGGGCGTCTACAAGTTTACCCTCAAGAGACGGCCTGATATCTCTTTCCATACACTATAGGTGAGTTCTTTATTAAAGAGATATGGCATGAAGTCTTGCGCTTCCTTGCGGTGCTACACCGCTATGACATGGCCTGAAGCCGAGGCATTACCCCTATCTGGGAACCTCATTGTAGTGTCATACTACTGTAGCATGAGGTCACAAGCCTCTTTGTAGTGCCAAACTACCCAGCATGAAGCCTAAGGCTTCCTTGCGGTGTTACGCCGCAACGACATGGCTTACAATGCCGAGGCTTTACCCCTACCTGGGTACCTCATCGTGGTGTCGTGCCACTGTAACATGGGGCCATCCTCCCCTTTGTAGTGCTGTCTACAACTCTTTAATTACGTCATAAAGCATTAGGCTACCTGCCTATTTGCGGTGCTACGCCGCTGTGACTTGGCTTGCAAAGCCGAGGCATTACCCCTACCTGGGAACCTCATGGTGGAGTCACCCCACTGTAGCATGGAGTTTCACTCCTTGTAGTGCTGCTCTACCGTGCTTCATGTAAAGCACACCAGGCATTCACTCTGCCTGAGAACTCATTAAGGCGTTTAAGCCAACCTTCCACAGGATCTGTTTTTTCCGCAGAAAAATACATAGTAGACAACAGTGGTTATGGGTCCGTATCCTTTCCATGTTCCAGAGAACAAGTACCTACTGTTACCTGATAGTTTCCCAGTCAGTGATCCTCCTTTGAACCAAAAGTTAGATGCCTAGTAGATTTCTCTTTGAACTAATAGCATAAAACTTTATGGTAGGATTACAAAGACACACTATCAGAATGCCTTCAAGCCCATTTTACAAGCTGTGTCATCAACCAACTCGCGCTTGAGGCCCTTTGTGAACGGATCTGCCAGGTTTTCCTGACTCCGAACATCAACCACTGCAATTACACCTCTTTTGATAAGATTGTGTACTGCCCTGTGCTTCAACTGCACAGTCCTCTTCTTCCCGTTGAAGAGGTCATTTGATGCCACCGTTGCAGTCGCCTGGTTGTCACAGTATATCGGTATCGCCGGTATCTGAGCCCCAACCACTGGAAGATCATACATGAGCTCCCGAAGCCATTCTGCTTCATCTGCTGCAGTTTCAAGTGCATAGAATTCAGATTCCATGGAGGAACGAGAGAGTATAATCTGCTTCTTCGACTTCTACGATATAGCAGCTCCACCCAAGGAAAAGACATATCCACATGTGGATCTCTCGCTTTCCACCTCTGAACACCAGCTAGCATCACTGAAGCCTTCCACTACTGTCGGATACCCGTTGTAGTGCAGTGCATATGTCTGAGTTTTCTTGAGATATCTTATCACCCGCTTCACAGCTTTCCAGTGCTCAACCCCTGGGTTGCTTGTGAACCGACTCAGCATTCCCACGGCAAAAGCTATGTCAGGCCTTGTGGCAGTGGTTGCGTACATCAAACTTCCAATAACGCTAGAATACTCCAGCTGCCTGACGCTTTTCCTTGAATTTGGCTTCAGCTTCTGATCACACCTGTATGGCGTATCGATCCCTGGAAGATCCTTATACCCATAGCGTGTGAGCATCTTCTCAATTTAGTGAGATTGTGACAGCGCTACTCCAGTATCTGTTCTGATGATCCTTATGCCCAAGATGACATCTGCATCCCCCAAGTCCTTCATACTGAACTTGGTTGAGAGAAACTTCTTTGTCTCTGTGACACAGCCTATATCCGTACCTAGGATTAGCATGTCGTCCACGTACAGACAAACGATGACTCCTCTTCCATCAGCAAACTTTGTGTAAACACATTTGTCCATCTCGCTGACTCTGTAGCCGTTTGACCTAATAACTTTGTCAAACTTCTCATGCCACATCTTGGGAGCTTGCTTCAAACCATACAATGATTTTACCAACTTGCAGACTTTGTCTTCAAGACCTTTGACGACAAATCCATCTGGCTGTTGCATGTAAATCTCTTCGGTCAGCTCCCCATTCAGGAATATGGTCTTTACATCCATCTGATGTATCACCAACTTATGTATAGCTGCTAGAGCGATTAACATCCTGATGGTGGTCATCCGGGCTACTGGAGCGTACGTGTCAAAGTAGTCTATCCCCTGTTTCTGAGAAAATTCTTTGGCTACCAGCCTGGCCTTGAACTTGTCAATAGTTCCATCTGCCTTCATCTTCTTCTTGAAGATCCATTTACATCCGATGGGCTTTTCTCCTTCAGGTAGATCTACCAACACCCATGTGTTATTGGAGGTGATAGAGTCAAACTCGTCATTCACTGCCTCCTTCCAGAAGATAGCATCTCTGGTCTTCATCGCCTCATCATAGGTAAGCGGATCTGCTTCCACATGATAGGTGACAAAGTCATCTCCGAAATCTTTCGGTCTCCTCGCTCGCTTAGCTGACAGATCTGCGAGTTCTGGTACAAGAGTTGTTTCCTCAACAACAGCTTCTTCTTGGACTACTGGCTCATATGAGATTTCAGTCTCATTTGCACCTACATCATTTTTCGGAATATCCGAAAGAACAATGTTTTTATCTTTTGCAAACTTGTCTTCAAAGTATTCAGCATCGCGAGATTCGATGATATGATTTGACTCAATATCAAGAAATCTCCGAGCATCACTCTTCTCGGCATACCCCAAGAAGATCGCCTTCGTAGTCCTTGTCCCTAGCTTCTGAATCTTCAGATCTGGGAGCTTCACATACGCCAGACACCCCCACACTCGAATGACATTCAAGTTTGATCTGACTTTGAACCAGAGTTCATGAGGAGTTACGTCCGAAGTTGCATATGGCACTCTATTTAGAATAAAAGTGGCCGTCAATGCAGCTTCTCCCCAGTAACATTTAGGAAGACCCGCGGTTAGCAGCATTGAGTTCATCATTTCTGTCAACGTTCTGTTCTTCCTCTCCGCTACTCCGTTGGATTGAGGAGAGTATGGAGCAGTAGTCTCACATATAATTCCATGTTCTTTGCAGAACGATGCAAATTCATGAGACCTGTACTCCCCACCTCGATCACTCCTTAACCTCTTGAGTTGTTGTCCAGTCTGCCGTTCAGCTTCGGCCATGAACTCTCTGAACTTCTCGAAAGCTTCGTCTTTAGACTTGAGCAAGTAGATGAACGCATATTTTGAGAAGTCATCGATGAAGGTTATAAAATACTTCATCCCGGCCTTCGTGGAGAAATGTTTGAAGTCACAGATATCGGAGTGCACCAACTCCAGAAGATCTGTGCTTCGATTGACCCGATGAAAGGGTTTCCTTGTGATCTTCGTCTGAGCACACCCCTCACACTTCTCCACCTTACCCCCACATTTGGAGATAAGTCCTAGACTAGACATTTTGTTAATTCTTTTACAATGAACATGTCCTAGTCTATTATGCCACAACTCAAGAGAATAATCAGAAAATACAACTGCATTAATGTCTTCAAACTGGTTAACAAGCTGAATTTTAAACATTCCTTCGGTTTGATAAGCCTTCCCGAAGTATGTTCCTTTCTTGGACATTACCATCTGACCAGCATTGATGTCCATCCTCAAGCCTGCGTTGCAGAGCAGGCTCCCAGAGATCAGGTTCTTGGCAATCGCCGGAACATGCTTCACACCTTGAAGCGTCAGAGTGTTCCCAGAAGTGAGTTTCAGTTCCACGGTCCCGATCCCCAGAACTTCAGCTTGGGCCTGGTTCGCCATGACAACCTTCTCAGATATCGGCTGGTACGTGACGAACCATTCCTTGCCTGAACAGACATGGCAAGTCGCTCCAGTGTCTATCCACCAGTCAGGGTCAACCCCCACAGTTGTGACCTGTCCGATCATAGCAACAATGTTAGAAACCAATGAAACCTTATTAGGCTCACCTTTCTCTGATTGTTTAGGCTTAGATCTGTATTCACTCTTGTAGTGGCCTTTCTTGCCACAATTGTAACAAGTCACGTGGGACTTAGTCTTCTGTTGCTTGAAAGAAGGACCCTTCACTTTTAGATTAGTGAAGTCCTTCTTCTTTGGATGAGAAGCCGCCTGCTTCCCCTTTGGATCTCTCGTCTGCACAAGATTGGCTTTAGCCAACTGTTTGGACAGAGTGTCCACCTTCTGTTGGGAACGCATCTCGTCCTCAACATGGATCTCTTGCAGTAGATCTCCCAAGCTAATGTCTAGCTTCTTTTTGTGCATCCTTGCATAGAAGGTACTCCATCCAGCAGAAAGTTTTGAGACGATCCCTCCAACGACAAACTTGTCAGGAAGGGGCATCTCTTCGTCTTCCAGTTTCTGACGCAGCTTCAGAAATTCCTTCACCTGTGGCAGCATGGACTTTTCGTCCTCAAAGAGCAATTTGTGATATTTTTCAACCACAAACATTTTGCTCATGTTCTCGTCTTCTTCATACAGATTTTCCACAGACTCCCATATGTCTCTGGCAAGTTCCTTCTTTGAGTAGGATTCTGCCAGGGAGTCCTCCATAGCATTCAGGATGAGAAGCCTGCAGATGCTATTTTCCCTTATCTACTTGGCCTGGAGTTTGGTAGCCGCGTTGATTGCGGCAGTAGATCCAGTGTCTGGAACAGAGGGTTCTTCCTCTAACAGAACATGATCAACGTCTTTCAGTTGAAGAGTTAGGTAAACCTTTCTCTTACAGACTTGATAGTGCTCTCTATCGAACTTTTCCAACTTGCAGAAGTCCAAGTTTGGATTAATCGCATCTGCTGACGTGCTAAGTGCAAAGTGCGCCAACAAAACGCCACATTACGCCTCATGAGCCCATGAGCCCGAGTCCGAGTCCGAGTCGCTAAGCCCCTTTGGGGCTTAGCTCCAAATGGAATTAATCCAAGAGAATGACAAAAGCATTAATGTTTAATCCTTGGAGCCTTATTCTTACCTCCTTGTAAAATCACCCACATGGTTCCCTCCTTAGGGTCACCACCCCATGTGCATCTCTCAACAACACACCCAAGTATATATGTTGAGATAACTCATGGTGCATTTTCGATGTGGGACTAAAATTTACAAGGCATGTTGAGAGCAAGCTCTCTCCATGTAAAGAAAGCACCAACAAAAATAATCGGTGGAAGCGTTCGCCACATTTACCTTATTTAAAAACTTATTTTAAAAAAAACTCAACGAGTATCAATATATTCAATCACAGTGAATCATACATGTTAGATTTTCGCTCTTTAGTACACCATACATGTTAGATTTTCGGAAACAAATATGATAAAATAACCCTATACACAGATATACATCTGTTATATACACAAAGTCTATCTAATCAAACATAGTCTTCCGATCAAAGTGTCGTTTGACAATTTTATTGGGACAAGATTTACATGTTTATATTTGATTATTCATGTCCTTTTTTGCATAATCCAATGTAATGCATTTGCATGCTCCAACCAACATTTATTTCCTCCTGCGTACGACTTTTTGGTGTGGTCCTGCAAATGTAGTAGTAAAAAATAATGAATACAGTTAAACATTTTAAAATTACTCTAACATAATTATATAAAAAGGGTTAATTACACTGACCTCCCATATGATTCATGCGTATTACTCTAACATAATTATTTAAAAGCACTCTCATATAAAAAGGGTTAATTATGTATCTAAAAGATACATACAAAAATATGTTATAAAAGATACTAAAAATATACATATATAACAAATAAATATGGTTGGAAGTATATATGGTTATATAATGTTTTATTTCAATATATAGTAGATATATGCTTAATGTAAACACAAAAAACTCTTTGCAACTTGGTTATAACAGTGATGGATAAATCTTTGTTTTCTTAGATGGCTGATTCGAATCACGTGTTCAACAGCAGGTCTACAAATTCTTTGTTTTTTGCGGGCCTCAAATTTGTATTTAGAGTCTTAGACCCGGCCCAATACCTAAACCCTAACCTAACTCCTAATATACATGAGAGGAGAGAGGTAGCAGCCGTTCATCTCTCTCCTCTCTCGAGTCTCGATTGTTCTCAAAGAGAAAAACAAAATGGGAGCGGAGCTACAGCCGGCGGGAGAATCGGCCACGGCGGGAGAATCGGCCATTTTGGAGAATTTTGGTGGAAATTTAATAGAGGTATTTCTAGTTTTCTACATAATTGTTTATCTTACTTATATCCTTTTTGATATCCATGATTGAGAAATTTTCATGGCTACAATTTCAATTATTTTTTTTCCATTTTTTTTTCCTTCTGAATTTTTTATTTTTTATAATTTGTTTTGCTTTTACTTTTATTTATTTTATATTTTTAATTTTTATCTAGGCATTGTCCGGAGACGGTGGGGATGCTGAGGAAGACGGTGAAGAGGAACATGGTGGGGATGCTGAGGAAGACGGTGAAGAGGAACATCCAGCCGCCGAAGAGAGCGATTCCTCGGAGGACGAGGTGCCCGTGCCTAATTGATTCAGTTATTTGTTGTATGGACTGATGTACTAAGTTTCAAAATACATTCAAGGGTTTTGGTCTAATGGAGTTAAATTAATTGGAGAGAAATTACATTCCAAACCGGACGAAAATTTAACGTTTTGGAGTCTAGTTTGTCCCTTTTCTAGTCCACCTCTACAATATTTAGATGGAACCCTAACTCCATTAAACTAAAGTACTCAAATGGAACCTTAGATAAACGTCAATCAAGAATTTCATTTTTCTAAGTGTTTGTGGCTAGGTTGAAACTTAAACGCAAACCTTAGGGTCTGCTTGGCAATTTTAGAGTACCGGTTATGAGCGGTTATGAGGGGTCCGGTTTTGTATGGTTTTTAAGTAGCGGCTTTTAAACCAGTCCAATCCGAGCTTGGTAATTCACTAACGAGCGGTTCTGAAAGTTTTTTACACGAATAAATTAAATATAGGGAAGGGTATCGGCAGTTATATATATATATATATATATATATATATATATATATATATATATATATATATATATATATATATATTTGTGAGGATATAAATAGAATAAAAAAATAGAGCCGCTCAAAACCAACCGATTTGGGGATGTTTATAAAGCCACCAAAAAATACATTACACCGGTTTTGGGGAATTTTTTAGCCGACCAAAACCAGTGCCTCAAAAAAATTAACAAGCAGGGGTTTTCATAAACGGTCGGTTCAAAAACGCCCAAAAACCGATGAAAATACCGTTACCAAGCAGACCCTTAGTGGCTAAAAATTCAACTCTTATTTAATGT
Source organism: Iris pallida (assembly GCA_029216955.1). Classification (NCBI taxonomy): domain Eukaryota; kingdom Viridiplantae; phylum Streptophyta; class Magnoliopsida; order Asparagales; family Iridaceae; genus Iris; species Iris pallida. Next base: position 15,146,912 of record JANAVB010005597.1, read on the forward strand.
AGTTTGGATATGTTATATTACTTATTTGTCCTTTTGGAGATTATAGGTGGCGCCGAGGAATACAGTTGGTGAAGTTCCATTAAAATGGTATGACGAGGAGGAGCATATTGGGTATGACGTTACCGGGAAGAAGATCAGGAAGCAGAGCAAGAGGGACAAGATCGATTCGTTTTTAGCAGGAGTAGATGATTCAAAGAACTGGTGGGTGGAGCTTGTTTTTTATTTATTAATGCAGTGTCAGTTCTTTTTTAAGAAATGGGCGTTGTTTAATGAAATGAACTCTACCCTAGATCAATAAAAGCATGTGTTTCCTTCGCTTAGGTTTGAACCTATCCCATTGCTTGTATATGGCTATATGTTACTGCAGGAAGTTTTAGACACGATTCACATGACCTAAGTTATAACAAGAAGACCTATCTTACTGATTGATTACTGACTAATTGGATTACAAGGCCGATTAATCACGATTAAGCTGCACCTTGGAAATTTTGTTAATTGGGAAATACAATTAAGCTGACTTTTAGAACACTGGACAAGATTTATTGACCCTCTTAAGCATTTTCTTAGTCGTGAAATAGGAATTTCAGTATTAGGGCAGAGTTATTGATGGTTTTGTAAAAGCAAATATAGCTGTCTAATAATTTTTCCAGTGTTGTAGACGCGTCTCATAATTCTTGCAGTGTTGTAGATGTCCGATGCCAGGTTAATCTTGGTTTGGGTTTAGAAATCCGGGATGTGAGATGTTGGCGACACTTTAAAATGTTGAGAATATATATATATATATATATATTCTCAACGATTCCAAATATCCTAGTGCCAAGGTATTTTCTAATGAATTATAGTTTTTTTATTATTACAATATGCAATTTGTATTATATATATTTAGTTGTAGTCTATTTTGTATTTTTTATTTACTATTTGTGTACGATTTATTCTTTATTTAATCAGTATTTAGTTAGAAAAAGGGTGTGAGTGAAAATTTTGTATTTGATCAGTATTCCCACAAGTGAGAATGAAACATTCCTACCTATTGCCAAGGGAATGCATGAACTGCTGTAATATGAAGCTAAAGAGAATCCAACACATGAATGTTCATCTTTTTTATGCTAAACCCGTTAATCCATATGGGGATCTCATAACTTTGAGAAAACTTTCCACATACCAAGTGCGTCATTTATAAAAGTGTATATATGAGTTATATCTGCTTTCTCTTTGTTTGGACTCATTATAGTCTAAGAAAGTTGAAGCTGCTACTTGATTACATGAGCTTAAACTTCATAGCCTGAAGGTGGGTCTGCCTACCTGCCAACTGGGTGTTTAGGTCTTATGACACAATCCTCTCATGCTTGTAGCTGTCTTGGCAAGGAACTTGTCACCAACATTTTTGGGTGAGGATGTCTAAAACATTTTGGTCCAAAACCGAATAATGCTTACACGTAGGTTATTCTAGTACTTCGGTGATTTGTGGCTCATGATTTTTCTTCTCTTCTGATAGTCGATTAGTGCTTGGATATTGCACACTTCTTCTTTCAATGATTCTTCTATTTTGGACTACTTCGGAGACTTTTGTCTACGTATGTGATACGATTTTTTGGATTGCTTTAAAGATTTCCTTTACTATCTCGGCTATTGAGCATTGCTCCTTACTTTCGGGTTTCTTTACTTGTCAGATTACTCGGGATTCTATATCTGATTGTGTCTTAGCACATATTATGTCAACTTCTTCTCTCTTGTTCATGGTTGTGGGGGATTATGTACTTCTTTTGGACCCCCTTGTGGTTTGGTGCGTAGAGAGCAAGTGCCTCCATTATTCTTCTCTTCGGCTTTCGATTATTTTTTACTAGATAAGTTGCAGCACATCGCCTTTGTGGCCTTATTTATGGATCTTACTTGACTTCTATGTCTTCCGATTATTTATGCCACAGGAGATGGCCGAGTCTATGTCCTGCAGTTTTCGGCTTTTCATATTCAAGAAGAGTGTCCTATTTTCTTATTTTTGGCAAAAAAATCTATAAGTAAGTTGTAGAATAATGTCACGGACGAAAATTTATGTTTTACTTACTGATTTTAATAACTGTGAACAAGGAGAAGGCTGAAGAACATTTACTCACCCAAAAAAAGGAAAGGAAAATAGAAACCATATATGCAACTGCACCTTGGAATTCAGCAATCATATTGAATGGTTAGGATGCTAGCACTCAAGTTCTGGTGATGCATTTCTTAATCTTGAGAACTTCAAATTTTATAATTTCTTCGTCGATTAACTTTGTCTTCAACTTGTTTGTATGTTTTTTCCTCATGACATGGCTCACATCTTTTGTTATGGTAATTGTCATGACCTGGTTGTGGTCTGCATATTATTTTTCTGAAGAATTCTGAATTTTAAATAATGTTACTTCAACCGAATTTCTTACTGAGACCTGATCTACTTGAGTGTTAGATCTTTAGGGGTTATGTATGTATTTCTTGTCATCTTGAATGGTTGTTTTTTTTTTGCCCTGTTTTATCATGATGCTTGCCAGTGGTGTGGTATACATCTTTTTTTACTTAACTTTTTTAAATATTCCCTGAAAACAACTAGGAGAAAAATCTATGATGAGTATAATGATGAAGAGGTGGAGTTAACGAAGGATGAAACTAGAATGATACGCAGATTATTGAAGGGGAAAACACCACATGCTGATGTTGATCCATATGCGGTTCGTGTCCAACACAGCTCAAATTATTAAGTTTATGATATATTCATCAAAGTCATTTGTGAATTTTGTCTCCTCTTTTCATTTTTCATTCAGCCCTATGTCGATTGGTTTAACTGGGAGGACAAGGGGCACCCACTTTCAAATGCACCAGAGCCAAAGAGGCGATTCACTCCTTCCAAGTGGGAACAGAAGAAGGTAATCTTAGATGGTTGTAAAGTTTTTGTTTCACTGAACATTTAAATTATCTGTTTCAAATAATCCTACCTTCAGTTTCTAACAGGACTTATACCATAAAATCTCAACTTGTATACGAGAAAAGTTTCTAAACTTGTATGTTCATTTGGTGAGCGGCAAGTCGCTGCATTATTTTAGTTCATCACTGAGATTGTATATTTTGCCAGCATGAAAGAAATCATGATAAGCTTTAATGCCTTACGTATATGGGAATTTTGAGATCTTTATGCCTGTGTTCTCTCTTAGTGGTTTGTGAGGCCTCATATATTTGTATTCCTTGTCATTGGGATCTTCATTTGTTCATGTCATCTACGTGTCCTTGTTAGATTATTACGATATGAAGTTTACCATTTAATACTCGTTAGATTGTTACGTTATGAAGTTACTATTTTGTACTAAGGCCTCGTTTGGTTCGCGGAATCTCCGGGTTGGGAAAGGAAAGTGATTACTTTCCTATGTTTGGGCCTTAAAGGAATTGAGGAGGAAAGGAAAGTGATTCCCAATGGAAGGGAAATTATTGGGAAAGTGATTCCATCCATCCAAGCAAGGAATCACTTTCCCACATTGAAGTATTCACTTTCCTTTCCAAATTTCTTGACATTGCCAAACATCGGAAAGGAAAATAATGGGAATTAAAGTTTCCCAAAGGAAAGGAAATGACAAGGAATTGATTTCCTTTCCCTCCCATTCCGCGAACCAAACGAGGCCTAAGGGTTCGTTTGGATGTTTCCGTGTAAAGATTGCAATGTATATTCTTCCAAGATATCTGATATGATTCTTGAGAACAATATTAAGATTTTTCTGTTAACTGTTTGGTTGTAGATTCTGTAGTGTTGAAAAAAGAAATGATATCATATATAAGAGAACAAAATCAAAGAATTTGGAGTAGAATTTTCAAATCCACTGATTTAGGGATTTAAGATTTAGGATATACGTTCAAGCAGCACACTTAGGAAAATATCCACCATCTGCCTGTGCATCCAACCATAACCTATGTTTGACAAAGTAACCGATGAGTTACCTGCTTACTGTCTATACATTCATTATACATTGTGGATAATGTACTGCTATATTATAGAAGTACAAAGTATTGTTTCTTATTCAGAGATGCTTGTCTAATAATAATATGTTGGAATGCTTGAATCTGATCATGTTGGAGATGTAGATATGTATACCAAATCACTGTACAACATATGTGGAAGGAGCACAAACTAAAAATTCTTCTTTTATTTTTATATTGCCTTTGGTGAATATAGGTAATGATATTTACTTGAATCTGAATCAGATGAGTGAATATTTTCTGACCAAATGACAATGTGTCTTGCTGAATCTTACATTGCAACATCAATGATACTTAACCACTCCTAAAAAATATAGGATTAAAATATGTTTAAAATAAAAATTGGAAGATCTATCTTAATCAAAAGGTTGACAAGTGGGCATTATGGAACATACTCACATGCTTAATAGCTATGGTTCTAAACCCATGTCTCAAAATGTCTTGGTAGTTGCGTTTTATTTGATGTATGATCCTATCTCAAAAGTTAGTGTAAATTCTCTTGACTAGATAGCATGGCCTCAAGGACCCTATCTTAGCACCCCCTCTTGATGCCCTTCTGCACTCTGGTCCCCACTAGTCTATTAGCAGTTTTATACTGTAAACACTATCTTCTTCCTTTTCTTTCTAAGTATAAGCCAATTTCTGTTGCCCGCTTGCATTATGGTCTGTAATCTGCAGATTTGTGTTGAAAGTTTTCCAAGTAGGTTCACTTGTTGAGGCAATCTCATTTAGTTTCATCACATTCCAAGTTATATTCAAACTTTGTTAGTTCTGTAAGTTCCAACAGTTGAAGTTATCTCCCTCTGGTTGTGATGTCTTTATCTTTCATGTTGTCATTTCCAATCCGAATAGAGGACTATATGTTGTTGACAACCAGTGTAAAACTTTTCTACCAAATATTTGCAGATATAAGATGTGGTATACCTCACTTTAAAGGCATTGCATCTGCACCACCTCAAACCAATGTTGAGTAGCAAGGATGGTGAGACAGAATCACATGGCTTTTGCATGAAAAACTATCCTATGCAATCAAATTGTCGATGGTGTCTTATGGTGTTTCCCGGAAGTGTCCTTCTTCAGGCTCGATTATTGTGTCAAACAAGCAAGAGTTTCTTATGTGGAAACACAATGATTGGGAGGAAAGTCCATATAGTTTATTTTTTACGAAACTAAGCAGATGAACTCTAGGAAATTGCATCACAGTATATGAGATTTGCAATCCAGGGAAAGAAGGCATAAAATTAGGTTGAGTACCGTAGACAAGTTGTTGGACGAATTGTTTTATATCTGAAAGTATAGGAAACAAAGTATTATTTATACTGCTTGTATTAAAGAGGGTTGATATTTTTAGTGTTTATGGGCTCCATTTAGGAGCGCAATAAAAGATAGACTGAAATTTTGAGAATATATAAATGTAATAGGGGAAATTTCTCCTATAAGGTTTGTTTGGAATGACCTTAACTGGTTATCGGAAATGGTGGTGAGTGATGTGAGTGAGACAGGGCTGGCCCGGGGAGTTGGGTTCCCCTATCCGGAACTAATTTTAGTTGCCCATTGACCTTTATTGCGGGCCGGTCTTGAGGTGTCATCCGCGACCCCAAACTCTTGTATGGTCAAGTTGAGCGACTTGAGCATGGAAGTTGTCCTAGCAGAGGGGGGTTGCCTAAGCCCGAAGTCTTGTCAGGTTTACCCCTGGGTCGGCTCTGTGAGTGGGATATCATGGACATGGAAAGTTATTGTTATAATTGTGAATATAGTGATAGGAAAGATGCAAGTAGTAGGATCTAGGAAGCACGGGCACTCCAAATATGTGGGTCGTGTCAGACACATATTAGACAACCCGGAAAGTCCAAAATACACTAGGATACACCGACGGTTGTGTCCATGTCCGTGTCTTTACCGTGTCCGTGCAACGTAGAGTAGGATTGATGAATATAGTGAGAGGGAAAAGTGATACCGAGTAATAAGGTTGCAGTTGAAGAAGCTGCTAATACAAGGACGGAGCTAAACAAACTTGGATTAAAGTTGTAAAAGTGAGTTATCCGATTGTTGCTAATGTGTCTGAGTTGAGTTGGCCCTTAATAATTGTGAATGGAGAAAAATGATCAAATTTTTGTAGCCACTAGTCAATTTATGTCTGATGACTCTGCTGCTGCTGTTCTTATCATCTTCGTCTTGAGAGCTAAAGCAGCTCCTAAATTGTTCTTTACTAATTCTCCCCCATGGTAGACATGATGATTAAGCAGGAATGTTTTAATTTCTATCAATTAGTGATTGTGCAACTGTGCATACGCTGCTGGTTTCTGTAGTGAACAAAAGCATAAGCATAAGTGATATTACTAGCTGGTTGAAAACATTAGACATGCAATATTTTCTGTATTTAAATAAACCAAATTGGTATATATTGATCTTCTGATTTTATTTCAATGCATACAGGTGGTAAAATATATTAGAGCCATTCGTAAGGGGTGGATTAAGTTTGATAAACCGAAGGAGGACCCTAGTGTTTATCTACTGTGGGGGGATGATTCTACTTCAGCAGAAACCAAGAGGCAAGGGTTGAGTTACATTCCTGCACCTAAACCAAAATTACCAGGTAATGACTTGTAGTGAATTGCAAACTAAAAGGAGCACATCACTAAGGAACCAACATAAAATTTTGGCTAAAACCAATTTTGCATGTCTTTAACTCCTAAGTTGAAGTTCTCCTTTCCGTTGCTATAATCTAACAAATAAAAGTTATACATTGCTTTCATTTGGTTGTGTATGTTGCTTCACGAATGGATCTTTTTTTCTCTCCGTACTAATGTGTTGCCATATTTCCCCCTAGACCATCTTTTGTTTTGATATATGATTTTTTTTTTCTAAACCTGTTTTTATTTCAGGCCACGAAGAATCATATAATCCATCTGTCGAGTACATTCCTACGCAGGAGGAGATTAATTCTTACCAGCTTATGTATGAGGAAGACCGTCCGAAGTTTATTCCGAAGAGGTATCCCCACCGTGTCTTGTTATTCTCTACTAACCAACTTTCAGTTGTGGCTTTGGTCGTCTTCGTTTAACTAGTTTCTACTTTGAACAGGTTCGAGTCTCTCAGAAGTGTACCTGCATATGAGAATGCTGTGAAGGAAGAATTTGATCGTTGTTTAGACCTGTATTTATGCCCAAGGGCAAGGAAGAAACGTGTAAGTTGAATTTCCAATATATATTAGTTTACTACCATATTCTAAGGAGGCAATGTATTGATTCATCTGTACAATAACCAGAAAGCTTTATTCAAGTCTTTGGAGCAAAGTTCCCCCTTTCTAGATATGACTTTTTCAATCACAATCCTTGATAAGAAGCATCGTCCATATAATATGAACTTAATGTGTGCATATTTATCAATGGGATATGTTCTGTAAGAGAATTGCAATAACTAACCGACATGAGTGGACATTCACAGATAAACATTGATCCTGAGTCTCTCAAGCCCAAGCTCCCCAGTAGGAAAGATTTGAGGCCCTATCCCTCGACTTGCTATCTTGAGTATCGAGGCCATACCGGTCCTGTCAAGTCACTGTCTGTTCAAATATCAGGACAGTGGATAGCATCTGGTTTGTACTGCATTACTCTTTTTATAGGTTTATTTGTATATCTGTTAACGATTTCTAATCATGATATAACTTATATAAAGGTTCAACTGATGGCACTGTGCGCATATGGGAGGTTGAAACTGGTCGCTGCCTCAAAGTCTGGGATGTTGGCGAAGCTGTCCAGCACGTGGCTTGGAATCCCTTGCCTGATCTTCCTATCCTTGCAGTTTCTGTGTAAGCAAATTTCTTCTTAAGATTTTCAACTTAGTAATCTTACATATCTTACATCTAATCTAAGCATGCTTACATATCTGCACTTCATAGTCTTACTTCATCTGCTTTTTTGACCTTCATGTGACCTTACTCTGCAGGGGGCATGATGTTCTTCTTTTGAACAGTGGACTTGGAGATGCAGAAGAACAGCTAAGAATTGAAGAACTACTACGCGTTGAGAAGTCAACATCAGTAAATGATGATGGTTAGTTAACTTTTTCACCCTTGTCATCTTTAAGATCGAATATTTTTTGACCTCCTGTGACTGATACTATAGGAAATAACACCTCTATTGTCAATTGGGTCCGACATGACAAGCATGAAGGAATCCAAGTAAAACATTTTAAGGTACCTTGTCCTTTCTTCTTTCAGTTCAAGCTGCATCACTTGTTTGTTGTCATTGGACTCGACAACAAAGATTATAACTAAACCTGAATATATTCTTATATTCTGCAGGCTGTGTCGACAGTTGACTGGCACCGCAAAGGAGACTATTTTACTACGGTCGTGCCTACAGATATCCTTGAGATGATATTTTACTTTCTGACATTTACTATTAAACTTCCTACTTGAGTGTCTTTGTTCTCTTGTTTCTAAACATACCCGCCAAGATATGAGATCTAGTGTTCAGATTCCAGTTTGGACCCAGTCAAAAATGAAATGCTCTAGTTTTGGGGGCTTTTTTTTTTCTTGGTTTTTTTATTGAACTATAAAGGTTTCTATACAAATATCTACAAAGGAAAAAAAATGAGAATTGGAAATGAAAAGAAGGAAAATGGAATAAAAACAAGAAAACTAATGCAGTTTAGAATTTGAACTGTTATTTCTTTTCTTTTTTCTTATAAAAATGAAACCGTTTTACAAGTATCGACTCTGAACATACATAAATAATATTATAAGAACTATTTTTTGAACTAAATTTGAGGGCGTCACTTGGTACTACACGTTAATGCTTGGCAGTTGCATTCTGGAGGATGTGGGTTTGAATCACATAAAAACCTCTCTATAAATTGAATAAGGTGCATAAATCTCGACCCTCCCAAGACTTTGCATTAGCGGGAGCTTGTGGCAAAGGGACATCCTCAATTTTTTGAAATAAACATCAATAGATCATGAAGGCTGAAGTGTCCATGGAGAAATTTCTTACAAAATTTTAGACTTCTATGAGAATAACATAACATACTAATCATTTATCAGACTACTAAAACTTAAAAATGTGGTGATCAGTGACCTCATTTGCCATTATTTTCAGAGTATGCAGGTTGGTGCTCAATATCCATCTAGGGGTCAAGATTTATAGGACCCAAGACTAAGATTTCTTGTCTCAGAAGTTACAAGAGAAAGGCTTATAAACATTAATTAATTACCTCAAGTTTGATTAATATTAGGAAACCAATTGTATCAGCAAATCAATGTCTGAAACTTCAATGGTGGTTACTGTTCTGTTAGTTGTTTTCAAAACTTGCAAGTAGGTCCAGATATCATCTATAGTGGTGATGATTTGGATAAGTTGGGACATAGGAATTAGTTCATTTTCAGAAGATACTAGAAAATTCAGTGTGCATTGAATACTCACTCAAATTTGAATCTTATTAGAAGACAACCTTTGTGTCAGCAATGGATTAGCTCATTTCTCATAAACCTTGAACTAGAGAACCAGCACTGTATAAATATCTCAAAAAGATGGATTGTGTCCTTAGTTGGGGTTAATCCTCTTATTGACTGGTTGGTATGGTTGTAGCTGTCAATGTGACTAATAACTTCATATGAATATTCGTAAAGTACAGTACTCCTTTAAAAAAATGTTTTTATATCAAGAGCATTGTACTCCGTGTCCTCTGTATACTAAGGTATTAATCTTTTGAATTGTATACCTTGACCTATATTCCACGTGATACAAGGGCAATACTAATACATCAGCTCTCCAAGAAACATACACAAAATTCTATTAGAAAGTTGCGTGGTCTTCCTGTTGCATCTGTCTTCCATCCAGTGCGCCCCATTTTGTTTGTTTCAACAAAGAAGAATGTCCGTGTGTATGACCTTTTGAAAGCAAAGTTAATTAAGAAACTTGAGACAAAAGTTCGTGAGGTTTCCTCAATAGCAATTCATCCAGGAGGTATCTAATTCGTATTTGTCTTTTATATACATACACACACACACAAACACACACGGTGAAGTTCATTCATGGATGGTTCTTTTCAGGTGATAATTTGATTGTCGGGAGCAAGGAGGGGAAAATGTGCTGGTTCGATATGGACCTATCATCTCAACCATACAAAACATTGAAGTAAGTTAATAGTCTACGTGCGCGAACTTATATTCTTTTGGTGCATTTGAAGTGTTGTTAAACACTTGACGCTCATTAAGTTTCAAACATACGGTCGCATGTTTCTAAAGGAAGGATAAGGTATAGAGAAGACTAATTTTTTACATACATCTTTACATATTGCAAATTGATTTAGGGGTCTGGATTTGGAATTTGTTTCTCACTTGTTTACTTTTCCATTGAAAAAGGCATGAGCTCAAATATTAATTACGATTCTAGTGGGTTAGTTTGACTACATCACACGTATATTTCGATGGCGGTGCTGTACTTTTCAAGGATACATATTGCCAACACTTGTGCATCCTAAATTGTAAAACACTACTTACAGTTGTGAATTGTATCAGTGGCTTAAAGGTGATAAACAGAGTTATGCTAGTGATTGATGCTTATGGAATCAATCTATTAAATGTTTAGGCAGATATGCATGCACTATTGGATGTTGGGGTGAGATACACAGGTGACGATAAGGAGGTACACGGAAGCAAATGCACGGCGCCCCCCCCTTCCCCTCTCTCCTCTCTCCCTTTTTGTTTCCTTTAAAAGCTGAGGATTTGGTTAAAAAATATTACTAGATGGATCTGTGCCACTCTGGATTCTTATTCTTTTTAATGTACATGAGGATATATTAAACTCTTTTAACCCCCAAACAAGTAAAAGGAGAAAACATCCAAAATAGTTGGAACTTTGAAATCTTATCATTTTTAAGGGATGAGATATATCTTCACTACTGTTCGTTTTGTTCTTATCCTTCTGGTCTTCTGTAAAGGTTAGAATCTGCTAGGTATTGGTTATACGAAAGCTACAATAATTGTTTACATGCCCTTCTTTCTTTCCACATTTGTACAAGTGCTCCAATATTCTTCTATGAAATGTTATTTCTAATCAACTATATGTTTAAATTATATAATCTAAATAATATCTTGGTATGTTTACTTTGATTATAGCGTACGTATAAATTTGCATGTTTCTTGTTCTATTCTTCTAGTTAATTTGTCGTGATGTGTTTCCTCTCTTTTCTTTAAACATTTGTGATAGGTTCAAATGATACTTTTAATTACCCCTAAAACAGTGTTTATTTTTGCTTCGAATAAGTACCTGGCTTGCTAAAGTACTAACAAAATATGCATTCGTAGAGTGCAATGAGGTTAAACTGTTTGTATATTATATGATTAACTAAAAGATGCAAATTATATTTGATTTATTTCTGAGAGAGGTTTCTTTAAAAAAAATTATTCGTTTAAAACTTTATTTTCATATGTTAACAGTCTATTTCACATAATAAAAAAACTTATATATTCTAGACCATGGTGCTCCTCCCCAGTGAGAATCAACCTGTCCCTAGTAACAACATTAAAAGGCATATGGAAAGAACCATATATACTATTTTCTGGCACTTTCGTGAATAGGTCTGTTGTGATGCTATTCTTTCACTGTATCTTCATAGTAATTTCAAGAAAACTGTCATGTGTCATGAATATGCTTATTCAATCATTTCTAATATGTGGCAGTACTTGCGTCCGACCACTACTACTTGGTCATATTGTCAAACCTGAGACATGTTGGCCAGTTAAATTTATGTATAAAGCTTTGATGGAAGAAAATACCTGTCAATGGCATGTCTGATTCTAATCGAAGGGTATGCCAAACAAATGTCTGTTGTGTATCCTATAGACTTGGCACAATTTGTTCTTAATTTTGGGATCTATTGATTGTTTGGACAGATTCTAATTGATCTGGCTCAAATACTAAACCAGCACATTACAAAGAAGAATAGAGTATGATTAGATTGTGCATCGAGAGAGACACGGAGGGACGTGGGCCAACAACACTTTTCTGTGTTTTCTGCTAAGAAGTGCCCTGAGGGGCCCTTGTTTAGCCCATGTTTAATGCCAGTATGGTTAACCAGAATAAATGCGATATTGTCAGCGTGCTTCCTGATGATAGATTACTACTATAATAAATGCCCTTACGCTTCTCAATCAAAGTTATTGCAAAATCTGGAAGGAAAAAGGCTTTATTCTTTTTAGAGTCGTAACATGTAAAGTTTTTACTAATAATTTTAAATAAATGGTAGCATTTTTTAATTTGTTGAACAAATTTTAAACTGTAGTTTTGGAAAAGGAACACAAGCACTTTAAACATTAAATTTTCAACTCCTACTTTTCTAGGCCCTATATAATTTTCCCATTTTCTTGTATGTATGAACATATAAAGTTTTCTTTTAAATCAAATTAAAAACTTAAATGTTTTATATTTTTCTTTTTTCTTGTATGTATGAACATATAAAGTTTTCTTGTATATATGAACATATAGTTTTCTTTGTATGTATGAACATATAAAGTTTTCTTTTAAACCAATAACCATCAACTTTTGTTTTAATGTTCAATATGTGTGTGCATCAGAATGTTAAAAAAGTTCTAAATTTTGTCTGGTGCTGCCTTAAAAGGAAGAAAAATTAATAAGGTTATTTTAGGTTGCATCCTTGTTTGTTTCCCAAGGAAGCATGCAAAAACATAATTTGAAGGGTTTAAGTTTTACCATCGTTAAACTGGCAATACCAAATTATATATTAGGTATCCTGCTTTACACAATTTTTTCTTGCCCTGTGTCCATGTTGTGTCTTTGGTTCTTAGGTTTACATAAATACTCATGCACCTTGCAACTTTGGAGAGCAAAAATGGGTAACCACATTTTTAAGCATATGATATACATAATTCCTGCTGCCACTTCCATGGATAGCTCTCTTGTAGGTGTATTTTTTAGTGTGCAACTTTGCAAGCAATTCTCAAGTTTGAAGCACTATCGTCTCTTTCTGCTAATAGGACAGTTCTTACAGTTTGTGCATTTTGGTTTTATTGTCTTCCAGGACTCACCCAAAGGACATAACAAACGTTGCCTTCCATCGTTCGTATCCTCTTTTTGCCTCATGTTCTGATGATTGCACAGCATACGTGTTTCACGGCATGGTATATTCAGATCTAAACCAAGATCCTCTCATTGTTCCTTTGGAAATTCTCCGTGGCCATACAAGCTTCAATGGCAGAGGTATGTGCTTTTAACTTGCAAATAAATTATAGTTAAACTGAAATTACTGGTTATAATGTGTTACATCAAGAGTAATATTGTTGAAAAATGACTTTTGATGTATTTTTTACTCCGAAAATATACTTTTAGTTTGCCTGAGTTATTCACTAAGTTTCAGTGAAGAATGCACCCTTTACCACTGTTCGTAAATTGATGGTTCAGTTATGGGTATGTTAGAAGGTTCTGCTTCCTAGCCATTGACCAAGAAAAGCAAACAGCAGGCTACTCAATGTATCGTATAGTAGTTAAAGTCGTGCAATTCAGTCCTCAGGAAACCATTTTGTTTGTTCTCATATCGTATATTAGTTGACCATTGTGGTAGAAGTCCAGTTTTTAGAGTCAAAATAATCACAACTGTCATATGCAAAATATGAAATAATACAAGTTATGCATCATCCACATATAACAGACCCATGTAATGCGCTGTCCTCTTGGTGTATTCCGTCATTACAGGTTTTCCAAATAAATTAAAAATAAGCACATTGACCCATGTAATGTGTTGTCCTCTTGGTGTCTTCCGTCATTACAGGTTTTCCAAATAAATTTAAAATAAGCACATCTGCCATCGGGACTCACTAAAAGTAATTTGATACTTGCAGGAGTGTTGGATTGCAAGTTCCATCCAAGGCAGCCTTGGCTATTCACAGCTGGTGCCGATTCATTGATCAAGCTTTTCTGTCACTAAGTCGATGACCAGTGCAGGAGTGTTGGATTGCAAGTTCCATCCAAGGCAGCCTTGGCTATTCACAGCTGGTGCCTATTCATTGATCAAGCTTTTCTGTCACTAAGTCGATGACCAGTGCATGTTCCGAGGCGACTAAAGAATGATTACTTAAAGAGAGCAATATTGCTCATGTCTACTGGCGATTGCACGACAACTTAATGCTTTCTATCCAAGTGCTCAATGTTTATGGAACTATGTTAAGCAGCCTGCCTATGTCATTTGCCTTTTGTATTTTAATTTTGTTCTCATCTTTTATACGTCAGTTGTATTCAGTGATTTCAGCCTTAAATCAGGCTGATAATTGTAGCTCTTGTCGGGGGAGGGTATCCGTAAATTTTGGCAATATCAAATTAATTGCGAAATTCTGGAATTCTGTTGTCACAAAAAAACACTGAATAGTCGACTAATCGTTTTTGTGGACTTTACATTATCCAAATTGTTTGTTGAAAGATACTGATGCATATGGTTCCCATAAATACTTTGTTGCATATAAGCCTTTTACTGTTGCTTTGGTTCTCTCCAAGATTAATTATTTGGACAATTGATTAGAGATCCATATCAAGAGAAGCTTGCAAACGATTGATTCTGTTTCATACTTTATTTTCCCCAACACTGCCATAAGAAGGTTAAGAATGCTTTTCTGTTGCTTTGATTCTCCAATATTTATTATTTAGACAATAGATTAGATCCAATCTAGAGAAGATAGCATCTAACACATTCTTAACCTTCTTATGGCTGTGTTGGGAAATTAAAAGTATGAGATCGCAATCAACGTTTGCAAGCTTCTAATCTTTGATGTGCATGCCTCTGAAAACTGAGCAGTTCCAGAGGCACGTACATCAAAGATTAGAAGCTACAAATGTAAGCGAACAAAAAATACTACTCAATCTGCTACCTTGTTAGCTTCTAGAATGTCTCATGAATCGTGAGAGACATTCTAGAAGCTAACAAGGTAGCAGATTGAGTCGTATTTTTTGTTCGCTTGCATTTGTCAACCCTATCCACCTGTTGCTGTTGGAGAAGGCGACTATTGCTATCAAGAGTCGGGTGAGCAAAGCTCACTCCGATTGCCTCTATCGTTATTTTAAGACTCGAGACCAATATCACATTGGACTTGACGAGTATCTTTAGGTACAAAACGTATTTTGAAAAATTTCTTCCACGTAGTTGGAATTGTCAAAGATTACCCAAGCGTATGAACCCTCTCTATGCCTTGCCAAACACATTGTGTGCAAAAAGTCTCTTATTTTGAAACTAATTATATGGATCTTCCCTATTTTGAACGGACAACCCTAATTTTATATTTTTCATAGAAAGTTACAATACTAATCATCCTTATTTTAAAAATAAAATACAAAACATAGGTATAGAGTAATTATTTTCAATGGTCCAAGTAATACCCATGAAATATAATTTTGAACTCTCTTATTTTGAAACTAATTACACGGACAACCTTAATTTTATATTTTCCATAGAAAGTTACAATACTAACCGTCAAGCAGCGAGGTTGTACTTTGGGGACGGACATATCTTGTCAACCACTGGAGTACAACAAGGCGACCCTCTGGGGCCGCTTCTTTTTGCTCTTGTGTTGCATCCACTAGTACATAAAATCAGGGACAACTGCAAGCTTCTTCTCCATGCATGGTATCTTGATGATGGGGCTGTCATTGGGGATTCAGAGGAGGTAGCCAAAGCGCTTGACATCATTCGTGAGACCGGTCCAGAAAGGGGTCTTGAATTGAACGTCCAAAAAACTGAGCTCTTTTGGCCTTCGTGTGACGGCAGGAAGCTTCGAGAGGGGATGTTCCCTGTGGATATTGCGAGGTCACCGTTAGGTGTGAAATTGCTTGGAGGGGCTGTTAGCAGAGATAGTGGATTCATCAAGGGGTTGGCAATGAAGAGAGCTACCAAGGCTGTTGAGTTGATGCATCTTCTCCCACAGTTAAGTGATCCTCAGAGTGATCTCCTCTTACTCCGCTCTTGCATGGGTATTGCTAAACTTTTTTTTGGCCTAAGGACATGCCAACCCAGGTACATGAAGGAGGCAGCATCATGTTTCGACCGAGGGTTGCGAGGTTCGATTGAGGACATTGTGGTTTGCGGTGGCCAGTTTTTTGGAGATTTACAATGGCGTCTGGCTTCTTTACCTATTCGGGTCGGTGGCCTTGGATTGTACTCGGCAATAGAGGTTTCATTGTATGCTTTTGTGGCCTCCAGGTCCCAATCTTGGGTGTTGCGAGACAGTGGGATACGTGGACTGCCTTCGTGTTACGATTCCGTTCCTGCTTTCGACCTTAGTATGTTTACTGCTAAGGACACCGTTCCCCCTAAAGCCCAAGATGCTTTGGCAAACCCTTTTTTAGTAAAACTTGTTCAGGATATGGAAGTCAAGTTCGATATGACCGCTAGACAGAAAGCGATTTTTGGATGTCTACAAGCAGCGCATGCTCAGGATTTTCTCTTGGCTATCCCAATTGACGGGTTAGGCCAACACATGTCACCAGTAGAGCTGTCAAAATGGGCTAAGCCCGTTGGGCCGGCCCGTCCCGTCCGCCAAAAAGGTGGGTTGGACCGAGTATTTAGGAGCCCGCCAAACATGCGGGCCTAGGTGGGCTGGCCCGCTAGTAGCCCGCCCCATGGTGGGCTAGCCCGCGGGCCAAGTGGGTTGGCCCACCATCTATTTTTTTATAAAATTTTTAATTTTTTTATTTAGCACATATATGAGATATGTATTATACATGATAAAAATTCTCATTTAATGCAAATATTGACGTATAAAATATTAAATTTGGTCATTTATTTACATGAATGAAGGTCTTTTAAAGAAATATCTACTATTATAATGTTTCTTGTATTTTACTTGTAATTTGATGCATATGAGAGTGAGTAGAAAATATTATATATATATGATTTTTTTTCCTTTTAAGCAACTAGACAATAATTAAAAAAATTAAAAAAATTAAACGGGCCGGCCCGCCTAGCCCGCGGCCCGCCGGTGGGTTGGGCTGGGTTAATTTTTTCGGCCCGCCAAAATGGTGGGTGGCCCGTCCCGTCCCGCCAAATGGTGGGTTATGGTGGGTTACGGGCCGGCCCGCCCCGCCGGCCCGTCTTGACAGCTATAGTCACCAGCGGAGTACCGCACTATCCTCAGGTACCGCATAATAATTTCTTTGTTTCCAATGGATGAGCCATGTCCAGTGTGCCGTAAGGTGTGTTTGGACACCTTCGGGGAATATGCAGTTTATTGTAAGGAGCTTCCAAGATTTCAAATACAGGCATGATCTTGTCATAGATGTTCTTTTTGATGTACTTATGCGTGCAGAAATTTCTGCAAAAAAAGAGAGGCACCTGTGAACTTCTTGTCTGATCCGCATGAGGGAAGTGGTTTACGGGTGGATAGGGGACAAATATGCATGTGTGGACCTAACTAGAGTCTTTCCACTAGTGGGCTTGGGGAACGAAAGCTTTACTGTGGGACAAGCTGCTCTCAAAGTGGCCTCAAGCAGTGTCCAAACACGAGAAAGCGTGTACCAACAATCAACACGTTTTCATTCCGTTCGCATTTGATTTTCTAGTACTAGATGCTGTGGAACTTCTTAAAAGAGTCCAAAAAGTTATGCACAGTAATATCCTACCAACTTACCCGCTTGCCATCTTTTTCGGTGTAATCTCTCTCTTAACTATCAAAATATGTTTAAAAATGAGTAAAAAAACGTAGGTATAGAGTAATTATTTTCAATGGTCCATGTAATACCCATGAAATATAATGGGGACTTAAATAATGGGGGTTAATGTATATATTTCTTCATGCACGAGCACAATACAATGCATGATCTTCTCTGTAAGCAAACACAATACAATAGATAACAGAGAAGCTTTCAAAAGATTTACCAAACAGAGCCTGAAATATAATTAATTGTCGTTTTTTGGATACCGCATAGATAATGGTTTGTGAGAGGAATGCTTAAAAATTGTTTTAAGAGAATCAGAGTGATTTCAAGACTGATGTTTATTAACCGAGTAATTTAAGAAAATCAGATAAATGCTTCAGGTAAAAACATAACAAAATATCCCTAAAATAAAGTCATCCTTCAAAAATATGTTTCAAAACTAATGTTTAAAAAATGAGTTATTTTAAGAAAATCAGATGATGCTTCAATGGAAAACATAACAAAATATGTCCCCTCATCACATAAGGGATAGTAATTTCAATCCGTAACCACAAAAAGGAAACCCAGATTGCCACTCCATGTATCAAACATTGTTTGATATCATATAATTCCCTTGATATCATAATCAAAGAATAGAGGAAACTAATTGTAAATTGAGATACAGCATGTCATCAAAACCACACAGTTGATCAAAAAGATTGAGCACACACAGAATCAACAAAATTCAAGTCAAAACATATAGCTTGAGAAATAGCAAAAATTTATAGCGGACTCATACAAAGTAGCAATCAGAGTAGCTTGCAACAAAAACACACTAAAATTCATCATAAATTTAACCTTCCGACCATTAATGCCCTGAAATGAAAATTGTCCTAGAATCGAAATTTCAAGCAACCACTAAAGCAACCTAAAGTTATGCGCTCTCGGTCACAGGGTACTCAAACACAACATCTTTCCCGCAAAGCCTGCGGTAGACTCCTGCAAAAGTCTCCAGCTTATATTCAGTGTTGTTGCGCTCCTTCGGGTCCAAGAAAATCTGTAAATTCACAAGGTTGTTAAGTTTGGGTGAAGTAGCATTACGAATGAAATGTGTTCTCTGCATATGATAAATTACTCGAACTGCGGTCTTTTGATATCATGTTTAATGATAACAAGCAGTGCAGTCTTCAATTTCTTTAGCTACTTGGGACTAATGTTCAACACTGCACTAGGTACCTACTTTACTAAGTCAAAATTTCAAAACATTTGTTTATAATTCATGGATATGAATAAAAATTAGACAATTAGTTCTAGATTCAATACACTTGAATGCTTTCTTATTTGTTTAATCAGCTTGATAGTAGTGTCGTATTCAATTTCTTTAGATATCACTTGTGTTCAACACTGCACTAGGTACCAACTTTACTAAGTCAAAACTTCAATAAAATAGTCTCTAATACATGGTCAAATGAATAACAATTAGACAAATGGTTCTAGATTCAATACACTTGAATGCACTAGTTTTTTAATCAGCTTGATAGTAGTATGATAAAAAGCATTATAAATTTGATTTTATCATACTACGTGAATGCTTTCTTATTTGTTTAATCAGCTTGATAGTAGTGCCGTCCTCAATTTCTTTAGATATTTGATGCTTGTGTTTCAACACTGCACTATGTACTTACTTTACTAAGTCAAAACTTCAATACAATCATCTCCAATACATTGTCAAATGAATAAAAAAATTAGACAAATGGTTCTAGATTATATACACTTGAATGCACTAGTTTTTAATCAGCTTGATAGTAGTATGATAAAAAGCATTACAAATATGATTTTGTTTTGATTTAGGTGGAAGTACTTTTAGAGCGATAACCATAGGCTGAAGTAATTCTTCATTTGTACAGAGATGAATAATGAACTAGGAACATATTAACTACATATGTACGACTGACAATTGTATAGCAGTAGTAAGACATTTAAAGCTTGCTGCGTGAAGCCTAAGACTGATAAGTTCTGCAAGTGAGGGAAAGAAAAAGGAGTGAAAAGATTATTTAGAAACAAGTCGAGTTTCATGTTCCTGGTATTTCATTTTCTTTCCCTTGTCTAAATGTTGTTAAATACTGTAAAGGTGAGAATTAATTGTATAAAATATAACCATTTAGTTCTTAAGATGGTCAACTCACCTTCATGATCTTGGTGCCGTCCAAACGATATCTTACACGCTTTCCTACAATCTCTGCAGGGTAAACAACATCTTCCAAAATGGCTTCATGAACAGCAGTTAGTGTGCGGTTGCGAGGACGGACTGCAGCTGAACCCTTCTTTGGAGGCCTCAAAATCCTTCGGGTAGCAATCAAGATAACATCCTATAGATGATTGAGTAGCATATAATAAGAAACCAATTTTATAAAGAAAAAAATCATCATCAACTTTTTACCCCTATTAAATAGGTAAATTGAAAGAATAGTAGCAACCACAAAACTAATTGAAAGAATAGCAACAGCCACAGAACTAATTGGAAGAATGGCAACAGCCCAACCCTTGAGAAGGAAGAAAAATTGCAGAAAAGGTTTGTGGCTGATCTGAGTGAGCCATTCTTGGATGGCTTAGAGCACCATAACGGGTTGTCCACTCTTGTTCTAGCAAATCATGCTCAAGCTTTATGTAAATCTCATTTATTAAACAAAATGATAACAATATTCCCTAAGCTTGAGCCAGTCAAGCACGTTACAATACAAAATGATATCAACGTGTGTGTGTTCTAATTTAAGTTATATGGATAACTAGCTAAATTTCCTCCCTAGAGTATTAAGAGTTGTCAATTAATCTTGTTAAGACTTGAGCAATAATCATGTCAGACTTCAGAATATTTAAGAAACTATGTCAAGCATGAGTACAATTTTTATAAACTCCAAGGATGAGAATACAATCAATTTATTAAACATGCTACATTAAGCTCAAGCTCGCATACCATACTATTTGGTCAAGAAAGTAGGCTCGAGCTTAAGCTCATCTACAATCAATATTTGACAAGACAGGCGGAAGCTGTGCGACTCAACAATCCTAATATAGGCTGATTCCGTCTAAACTCTTACAACACTCTTAAGATGCACAATAATTTTTTTAAGTTAAAATCTTCAAAAGATATCCTCTGCTAACTCGCAGCTTAAAATCTCAGCATGGTAATCTTTTCCACAAAAGTGACATTAAATTGACACATAAGTGAACCAAATACCACTCACCAATATAAAAAAAAATTCTACAATCTCCAACTTGATAAAGAAATTGAAACTATCAGCAACAATCAGTATATAAACCTAAACAAAGAGACATATTTGGTCCCAAATAAATGTGTTTTCAAAACGGAAAGTGATCACCTGAAAAGAGACAGGTCTAGAATATCTTCAACTCTACATGCTCCTATCATCCTATGGAATAACTATTCAATGAGCTTTAATTTGGAATAGCTGATCAATGAGATCTACATGTCTTCTATAGAATAACTATTCAACAAGCTTCATCTAGGGGGGTGAAAGCTGGTTCTCTTGTCCATATTTGGTTAAGATCTTTTATAGTACCCTAACCAAGCAAAAAGAGCCAAAACCCTCTAATAAAATTCTACAACCTTACATATAACAGAATGTCCCAAGTACATTTTATATAGGAGCTACTACATAAAAACAAGAGCATAAAAAGGATAAAGGTAGAGTTGTGGTATACCCATGTTCAACAAATAAAAAAACTGTCTACAAGTATTTGAGACTCTTTGCAAACAAAAAATTTAGACACAAAAGGGTAAGAACAATGCATTTACCCAACACTCACCTTTCCGCTGAACTTCTTCTCCAATTCCCTCACAAGCCTCACATGGATCTTTCTGAAACCCTTCCTTAGCCTGAAGGGCACATGAACGATAACCGCTTTCTTGTTGCCAGCGACATCAATTTGGCTACAACCACAAACCAGGCACAATCATCTCACTATTACATCAACGCAAAATAAAAAAAAGAGAGAAACTTCATAAACTAACATTGCAGAGTTAATGTAGAGATCTTTAAGATCACTCTTCAGCTCCTGGTTAGTGTTCTCCAAATCAAAGAAGGCCTGCAACAAACCGACCAAGAGTGAGAACATAAAAATAGATTGTATCCTGAGACTACCAGGAGTAAGGGTGACAACTAAAACTAACCTGAGCAACACTATCCTCAAACTCGGTGGGCTCAAGGCCCTTCTCCTTCTGGATCTTCCTACTCGCAGTAAACATGTTGGTCGGTCTTACCTGCTACTCCTGTATATTGAGAGAGAGACAAAATTAAAACCAAACTATACAAATAAACTTACCAACAGTTATAAGAGTTGGAATTGCAGTTCAAAAATTGAATTGAAGTAAATTATTTTAAATGGGCAGCCTCCTCATTTAGCTTTTATGGGCACGCAGACACGCAGGAAACACGGACACTGCAGAAAGAAGTTTGGTAACTATGTCCGCCGTCTCGACCGTCCAAAAAACCCTAGGGCATGGTCTGTAAAACATAGCTATGGTCTGTAAAACATAGCTAACTACCCAGTAGATATTTTTTATCTTATAGAATCAAATTCTAAATTAATTCATCTTAAATCCCAAGTAACCCATCAAAATATTGTATTTTTCAGGGCATTTGTTAAGCAGCAAGAACACCCAAAAGTTGGTTCCAGAAACGCATAAGTGCACTAAAATATACACACAAAGAAACCCTAGGAAACACCGCATCAGCGTCACGGTGTTCGTATTGTGTAAGTCGAATCCAACTTGACACATACAATCCAAAACACGCTATGACGCAAAAATATAATCTCATATTCGTGCTCACGAACACAGACCTCAACACTAGGAATCGATCAACCAAATCAAAACATTGGAGTAACATTCACATATAAAAGACCCCAAAAAAAAAATCACTTTTATGGTTCTTCGATAGGAAGCGGATTTCCCAACAGAAGGTTGGAATTTCGATTCCCAAAAAAGCTAAAACCCTAGAAAAATAAATGATGTCTTCCGCTACATAACAGAGACGCTTAATACTTCATAGAAAAAAGTCATTTTTTTTTTTCCTTGATCAACAAATTCCTCAACTATGCGGCAACTATCACCACTCCCGACTACTTGTTGCATCCATCAGTAATTCAATCGATTCCAACATCAATTTCGAACGAAGAATACGAATCAATCTCCCAAAGATTAGATCTTTATACCAAAGATCAAACTAACCAAACGAAACACTAGCCCTCGAAATTGGGGAGGAGGAAGAGGAGGAAGATACCTTTGCGATAGGAGATTTAGGTCACAGCGCGCCGCTAGGGTTTTTCTAAGAGGAGGATGGCGCTGAATTTATAGGATGGTGAAGTTAGGAGCTGGGAGGGGCTTATTTACGGAACTACCCTTTTCAACGAGAGCGTTCGATCGGGGGGCTTGTGCTGAATATGGACGGTAGGGATTGAGTATTGAGATGGGTCTTGTGAATAAAGCCCAACAAGCTTTCATGGGTGTTAGGCAATCTTGGGTGCTTATTTTTTCTTTTTCCCTTCTCTTAAAATCTTTCATGGGCTACTTTAAGGCCCGAGCCATAAACTATATTGGGTGTTTTTTTTGTGTTTTTTTTCCCCTTACCTTAAAGAACTTTCATGGGCTACTTTTAGGTTTAGCCATAATTGGCTACAAATTTAGTGTTTAACAACATGCTCTCTGTTTGGTTGATGATCTTGGGAGAGTGGTTGTATAATATCTATATATTTAAGTAACGTGACACCTAGGGGCATAATAGCCAGCTGGGCCGAGAAACTGCATATATATATATATATATATATATATATATATATATATATATATATATAAACACGAAACGGCTCAAAAATAAGTTGTCTTTATCATCAATTTAATTAAATAAATTACGAAAAATTATATTTTAAACTTTCTCTTTCTTTTTGTATAACTAAATAGTTTTTCTGTATTTTTCTTCCACATAACAGAATATTTCCTCTTTTATTCACGTATATCCGTAACAAATTATAATTATACTTAAATTAAATTTCTATAAATCTCAATTAAAAATATATATATAACAAATCTTAATTTAAATTATATTTTGATAATATTATTAAAAAGAATTTTTATTTTACGTGTTGCACGTGCTTTTATTGGTGTGGGGGAGGGGGAGGGGGAGAAATGGTAATGTGTCTAACACCCTACACTTCAATCGACCTCCTGACCATGCAGCATGCCTCACCACTACCACTAGGCTAAGGGCCATTCTCTCTCTCTCTCTCTCTCTCTCTCTCTCTCTCTCTCTCTCTATATATATATATATATATATATATATATATATATATAGGGGTTTTAAAACGGTTCAAGGTTGAGCCGTCTAAACGTGTGTATTTCATCAACCATTTCGTTTAAAAATAATAATAAATAAGTCTCATAATCATAATTATTTTCTCACGTAGTTTAAAATAAAAATTAAAACCTAAAATCCTCCTACTGCATAAATATGTCTAAATACTGAAATATTTAGAATTTTAATTATATCTAAACTAACTACATGATATTATCTAACTAAACACATATCCAAAACTTTTAAAATATATTTATAATAAATCATAACTAAAATATATTAAAATTATATTTAAAATATTCTAACATAATTACATTTTAATATTTCAATCATATTGTAGATTTTTTCTAATGTGCAACGCACGTGAAAGTAACAAGTATATATAAGAGGATTTTAAAACGGCTGAAGATTGAGCCATGTAAGCGGTATGTATACCATCAACCATTTTATTTTAAAAAAATACAGAAGATTATAATTCTAAACCTTCTATCGTTTTCTTCCCCATAACCACATATGTCACGCCCCAGAACCAGAATACTGGAGAGCGGGGGCAGACATAGCCAGCTACGTAATTCCAAGGTACGTTAATACTCTGAAATCACGTATAAGCTGTCAAGACATGGGGGTTACTCTACAAGCCATCAGTCAATCCTAAGGTTTAACAATCCTAGGTATCTCAATCACAGGCAATTATACAAGAGCAAGAATACGATCATCATACATACACTAGTAAGGCGTCCCGAACCATATATATATGACTGATCATGAAGCCAGTACCACAGAACTGAGGACTAGCTAGAGTATTAGTCGTACATGATAAGGACTAGCTATAGTCTAGAATACACATATCATGTTTATGCCCGTAGGCTACATTATCAAGAAAAATACCAAAACACGAGCTAAACACGTGCTCGGGGCTAAACGTTACAAGAAGAGAATTTACATATCAGTGGGAGAATGAAGAAGAGCCCACTGAGGCACTCTGGTGCTCCGGCTGGTCACCGTCGAGTGGATGGTGCGGTAGATCCTTCGGGCTCTTCTATCAGAACCTGGCCATGCAAAACCAGTGGGGTCAGACCCCAAATAGCAAGTACCACAAAGGAGGCCGAACTATGAACTTAAAACCAGCAATCATTAGCAAACAACAAGCAAATAAGTAAGGGAGGATCGAGATTTGTGCAGTACCAATGCACTTGTCCCGATCATAGGAAGACAGTAAGTAAATCATCATTGAGCATAAAGTAAACTAGAGAACATGCTAAATAAATAGAACTGGGAAGGTGATATACGATGGGATGACCATGGGACTATTCAGATAACCAGGTTACAACCCGTAAACCAAATAAGGACCGGGGTTGTAACCCTTCGTCTGAACAGAACTTGGTTTCTTCCACCATTTATCGGCAGGATAAAATAAGAAATCAGGATATGCAACATTCAGGTACAGGATCAAGACGAGACTAGACCGATTGAACTCCATCCAACATTCACGGCCAAGCAATAAGTACGGCTTGATACTTTAACTAACTAGGGTTGTCACAAGCCTAATTACTAACAAGATGCAGTGAGAATCTTCCACAGCCACAAGCCCTGCAGACCATCCAGGTTACCCAGGACGAAAGATTAGGGTTAAATTCAGGTGGGTACATCGTCCAGGAAATGCATGTACCCTTAAGTAGCTTGAAGGGTACAACACATGACAGTGTGCTGGAAATGTGTCCTACTCGACGGCAGGCTACAGATCCCAAGCGCGCCCAGGTAACGGGATTGCCTGTAGCTGGAAGATCTCTTCATGACTACTGTATTAATCTAGTTATTAGCCTTAGTCCATTTTAGTAGGTACTCCTGACCGTGGTACTCAGGAGTCCCTCCCTAGACATGATGCAAGACAGGACTGGTTTATTTGTACAAACACAATCACCCACGGTGTCAGGATACTAAGTAATTCTTGTCAGGAGTGCGCCACGACGGGCCACTATCATTATTATTATTACTTATCAAGAGTGCGCCACGACGGGCCACTATCAAGAATTATCATGCCAAGTTATCATGTCAAATTGTCAGGTCAAGTTATCATGTCAGGAGTGCACCACGACGGGTCACAATCAAGTCATTCTTATTTATCATTTCAAGTTATCATGTCAAGATATCATGTCAAGTTCATGGTCAAGAGTGCACCACCACGGGTCACTGTCGTGTCAAGTCATTTATCAAAGAAGTAAAATACTTGCACAATTGAACAATAATATATTTATAATATATATATATACTTGAAGCCAAGGAGAAACTCTACAACTTTTATGTTGGGAGTGGGAAGAAATTCTGACCACAATTCAGACAAATAAAACATTTAAACAATCAAAGTGGGACCCATGCGGTCCAAAAGTGGGAAAAATAAACATACGGTCAAAGAGAGTGGGAGGCCACCTATGCGGCCAGAAAATAACAAAAAGGGGCCATGCGGCCAAGAATGGGTGGGAGGCCATGCGGCTCCAAAATTAAATGCCAGCAAGAAACATTTCCGCAATCAGAAGAGACAAAGAGAGTGGGTCCCGCAATGAATGCAAGCTTCCACTTTGCAAGCAAAACAATGGAAAAAGGGGCACGTGGCCAAACAATAAAATGATGACTGCCAGTAAAAGAGTGGCTCACGTGGCCAAAATATTAGATAGTGGGGGGGAAGGGAGCCTATGCGGCTCACCTTAGATTCATGCAAAATTGCAACATGCAAATAATATTATTTAATGGCCAGAGGCCATGCGGTTCCAAAATTAAATAATTCCTTATGCGGCTCCACTTGAGTTCTCATGCGGCTGCAATGGAAACCCCCATGCAAAATACAAAGGCAGCAACTCATTTACAAAGGAAACCCCCACTTAGCTAAAGCATGCGGCTACAGTGAAATTTGTTATATGCGGCTCAACTTATTAGCATGCGGCTCAAATTAAATTACGTGCATGCTACAAACAAGGTAAAAGGCTATGCGACCATGCATTTAACATAGGCAAGCAAGCTTGCTAAAAGAAATCCATGCGACTATGCATCAATGCATTGGAAAATGCGTCAGAGATTACATTAAATAATGCTACCGAGAAAGCATCAGAGATTTTATTAGGAGAATGTATTAAATATTGCATTATAATTCGTGTATTGGAGAAAGCATTGGCTGAATGCATTTAAGTAAGCATTATGCCTTTTCATAATGCCTTAAATGGGAATCCAAGCCAACTTGGCATTAATTGGACTTGCCAGCACATGCATTCCTATAATGCATAAAAGGGAATGCAAGCAACTTGGCATTAAATGCATTACGTAATGTATTAACATGCGGCTAACATATGCTAATTCATGCGGTTGAATGGATATTTGTCCATAATCCATGCGGCTAGCTATCCCTCAAGAAAATATTAAAATCAACGTAAAAGCCATGCGGCTCAAATGGAAATGGAAAGCAAGTATTAATACTAAAGAAATACTGAGGACAAATATTTAATGCGAGTTGCATGCAAAAATGCGAGCCTGCATTTAATGCTATTGCCACAACCTATGCGGCTAGGTACTGTTCCATGTGGCCAACAAATAAGTGGCCAAAATAATTAAATAATGCAATTTAAGAATAAAGGCCATGCGGCCAAAAGTACAATAATGCATGTGGACATGCAAAATGTCGCATGTGCCAAAATGCAAGCTTACTGCTAAAAATTTCATGCGGCCCACAACAATTAATTATAGGCAACTAATGTATGCGGCTCAAAATACAAACAAGCTTGCAGCTCCAAAAACGCAATTAATGGCTTCCCACAGAGACTATGTCCATGGAAAATACCATGGCCTCCATGCTCCACCAAACTTCAATGGGAACCCCAAATCCAGACTTCTATGGGTCAAATGTGGGTAAAAATGAAATTCTCTACAACATGGAACCATCAGTTGACAAAAGTATGCACGTTTAACAGATCAAAACTTATGAAAACCGAAAGTACCACAAAGTTAGATCTACCACAATCTAGCCATCAAAATGGAAAACTCCAGGTTCTAAACATGCTTAGAATGCAACAATAAAGAGAATGGAACAAACAAAATGGAAATCGTCCAACATTCGGCAAGGTGTACTTGCCTTGGGCTGGGGGAAGAAGATGAAGATGGAAATGAAAATAATGGAGAGAGAGTGGTAGGTGGCTTATATAACAAGCCCAAGCAATCTCCACCATTCATTCCTCTCCACTCAATCTAAACCATACACCTCATCTCATGAGAAACCAAACTAAACCAAATAAAACCAAGTCAAAGTGGAACCGAACCAAATAAAACCAAATCCAAGTTAAACCAAGTCATGAAAATCCTACACTTAGGAAAATTTTAAAATATCACGCAAACCGAGAAATACGAAATACGGCTCAAATAAAGACGTATCCATATAAAATACCGATACAGTGAGACGGGTCTCACAACTCTCCACACCTTAGAAAAATTCCGTCCTCGGAATTTCCTGAGGCTAGTTGAGCAAGATAACAAAACAGAAGCTCCAGGAAACTCAACAATCTCAATAAATCAAGCATGGCATACAAGTAAGGTAAAACAATCAGTAATGTAAATAAATGCGTAAGCAGTAAATAAATGCGCAAGAACAAATACAATCATGATCAAGAAGGGCTGGAGGCATATGGATCAATATGTCTCCTGAGACAGTTGTGTAGAAACCAACGTACTTGCTGGCCAAAGCTGACTCCCAAAATGGATAAAAGTCAAGCCTCAAGGTAAGTCGGTACCAATGACTTAGTTCAAGACATGACTCTACCCAGGACGTGTCATCGTAGTTAAAACAGATGCATGAACTTTATCACCTGTCTCAAGATACGAAGACAGAAGCGATTGGCTGATCGGAATGGACTGACATCTCTGCCTGCATGCTGAGACTGATCCTCCATAACTGGCCTGGCTGAAGAATGCTGAGCTGCCCTCGGCAAAACACGAACAAGATAATCTGAAGGATCAAGAACAATGCCCTTGAAAGTTGAAGGACACAAGATCAAATCATGGGAACAGGAATGATCAATGATCAAAACAGATATCAAGTCAAGTATCAGAGGTAGAGAATAACCCGAAGGAGATCAATAAGGATAATCGTGATTGAGATATCTAAACATGGTAACCCCCACAAATCTGAAAATCGAGATTCAGACCTGCATGGCGCCACCACTAAAACCATGTCACGCCCCAGAACCAGAATACTGGAGAGCGGGGGCAGACATAGCCAGCTACGTAATTCCAAGGTACGTTAATACTCTGAAATCACGTATAAGCTGTCAAGACATGGGGGTTACTCTACAAGCTATCAGTCAATCCTAAGGTTTAACAATCCTAGGTATCTCAATCACAGGCAATTATACAAGAGCAAGAATACGATCATCATACATACACTAGTAAGGCGTCCCGAACCATATATATATGACTGATCATGAAGCCAGTACCACAGAACTGAGGACTAGCTAGAGTATTAGTCGTACATGATAAGGACTAGCTATAGTCTAGAATACACATATCATGTTTATGCCCGTAGGCTACATTATCAAGGAAAATACCAAAACACGAGCTAAACACGTGCTCGGGACTAAACGTTACAAGAAGAGAATTTACATATCAGTGGGAGAATGAAAAAGAGCCCACTGAGGCACTCTGGTGCTCCGGCTGGTCACCGTCGAGTGGATGGTGCGGTAGATCCTTCGGGCTCTTCTATCAGAATCTGGCCATGCAAAACCAGTGGGGTCAGACCCCAAATAGCAAGTACCACAAAGGAGGCCGAACTATGAACTTAAAACCAGCAATCATTAGCAAACAACAAGCAAATAAGTAAGGGAGGATCGAGATTTGTGCAGTACCAATGCACTTGTCCCGATCATAGGAAGACAGTAAGTAAATCATCATTGAGCATAAAGTAAACTAGAGAACATGCTAAATAAATAGAACTGGAAAGGTGATATATGATGGGATGATCATGGGACTATTCAGATAACCAGGTTACAACCCGTAAACCAAACAAGGACCGGGGTTGTAACCCTTCGTCTGAACAGAACTTGGTTTCTTCTACCATTTATCGGCAGGATAAAATAAGAAATCAGGATATGCAACATTCAGGTACAAGATCAAGACGAGACTAGACCGATTGAACTCCATCCAACATTCACGGCCAAGCAATAAGTACGGCTTGATACTTTAACTAACTAGGGTTGTCACAAGCCTAATTACTAACAAGATGCAGTGAGAATCTTCCACAGCCACAAGCCCTGCAGACCATCCAGGTTACCCAGGACGAAAGATTAGGGTTGAATTCAGGTGGGTATATCGTCCAGGAAACGCATGTTCCCTTAAGTAGCTTGAAGGGTGCAACACATGACAGTGTGCTGGAAATGTGCCCTACTCGACGGTAGGCTACAGATCCCAAGCGCGCCCAGGTAACGGAATTGCCTGTAGCTGGGAGATCTCTTCATGACTACTGTATTAATCTAGTTATTAGCCTTAGTCCATTTTAGTAGGTACTCCTGACCGTGGTACTCAGGAGTCCCTCCCTAGACATGATGCAAGACAGGACTGGTTTATTTGTACAAACACAATCACCCACGGTGTCAGGATACTAAGTAATTCTTGTCAGGAGTGCGCCACGACGGGCCACTATCATTATTACTTATCAAGAGTGCGCCATGACGGGCCACTATCAAGAATTATCATGCCAAGTTATCATGTCAAATTGTCAGGTCAAGTTATCATGTCAGGAGTGCACCACGACGGGTCACAATCAAGTCATTCTTATTTATCATTTCAAGTTATCATGTCAAGATATCATGTCAAGTTCATGGTCAAGAGTGCACCACCACGGGTCACTGTCGTGTCAAGTTATTTATCAAAGAAGTAAAATACTTGCACAATTGAACAATAATATATTTATAATATATATATACTTGAAGCCAAGGAGAAACTCTACAACTTTCATGTTGGGAGTAGGAAGAAATTCTGACCACAATTCAGACAAATAAAACATTTAAACAATCAAAGTGGGACCCATGCGGTCCAAAAGTGGGAAAAATAAACATGCGGTCAAAGAGAGTGGGAGGCCACCCATGCGGCCAGAAAATAACAAAAAGGGGCCATGCGGCCAAGAATGGGTGGGAGGCTATGCGGCTCCAAAATTAAATGCCAGCAAGAAACATTTCCGCAATCAGAAGAGACAAAGAGAGTGGGTCCCGCAATGAATGCAAGCTTCCACTTTGCAAGCAAAACAATAGAAAAAGGGGCACGTGGCCAAACAATAAAATGATGACTGCCAGTAAAAGAGTGGCTCACGTGGCCAAAATATTAGATAGTGGGGGGGGAAGGGAGCCTATGCGGCTCACCTTAGATTCATGCAAAATTGCAACATGCAAATAATATTATTTAATGGCCAGAGGCCATGCGGTTCCAAAATTAAATAATTCCTTATGCGGCTCCACTTGAGTTCTCATGCGGCTGCAATGGAAACCCCCATGCAAAATACATAGGCAGCAACTCATTTACAAAGGAAACCCCCACTTAGCTAAAGCATGCGGCTACAGTGAAATTTGTTATATGCGGCTCAACTTATTAGCATGCGGCTCAAATTAAATTACGTGCATGCTACAAACAAGGTAAAAGGCCATGCGGCCATGCATTTAACATAGGCAAGCAAGCTTGCTAAAAGAAATCCATGCGACTATGCATCAATGTATTGGAAAATGCGTCAGAGATTACATTAAATAATGCTACCGAGAAAGCATCAGAGATTTTATTAGGAGAATGTATTAAATATTGCATTATAATTCGTGTATTGGAGAAAGCATTGGCTGAATGCATTTAAGTAAGCATTATGCCTTTTCATAATGCCTTAAATGGGAATCCAAGCCAACTTGGCATTAATTGGACTTGCCAGCACATGCATTCCTATAATGCATTAAAGGGAATGCAAGCAACTTGGCATTAAATGCATTACGTAATGTATTAACATGCGGCTAACATATGCTAATTCATGCGGTTGAATGGATATTTGTCCATAATCCATGTGGCTAGCTATCCCTCAAGAAAATATTAAAATCAACGTAAAAGCCATGCGGCTCAAATGGAAATGGAAAGCAAGTATTAATACTAAAGAAATACTGAGGACAAATATTTAATACGAGTTGCATGCAAAAATGCGAGCCTGCATTTAATGCTATTGCCACAACCTATGCGGCTAGGTACTGTTCCATGTGGCCAACAAATAAGTGGCCAAAATAATTAAATAATGCAATTTAAGAATAAAGGCCATGCGGCCAAAAGTACAATAATGCATGTGGACATGCAAAATGTCGCATGTGCCAAAATGCAAGCTTACTGCTAAAAATTTCATGCAGCCCACAACAATTAATTATAGGCAACTAATGTATGCGGCTCAAAATACAAACAAGCTTGCAGCTCCAAAAACGCAATTAATGGCTTCCCACAGAGACTATGTCCATGGAAAATACCATGGCCTCCATGCTCCACCAAACTTCAATGGGAACCCCAAATCCAGACTTCTATGGGTCAAATGTGGGTAAAAATGAAATTCTCTACAACATGGAACCATCAGTTGACAAAAGTATGCACGTTTAACAGATCAAAACTTATGAAAACCGAAAGTACCACAAAGTTAGATCTACCATAATCTAGCCATTAAAATGGAAAACTCCAGGTTCTAAACATGCTTAGAATGCAACAATAAAGAGAATGGAACAAACAAAATGGAAATCGTCCAACATTCGACAAGGTGTACTTGCCTTGGGCTGGGGGAAGAAGATGAAGATGGAAATGAAAATAATGGAGAGAGAGTGGTAGGTGGCTTATATAACAAGCCCAAGCAATCTCCACCATTCATTCCTCTCCACTCAATCTAAACCATACACCTCATCTCATGAGAAACCAAACTAAACCAAATAAAACCAAGTCAAAGTGGAACCGAACCAAATAAAACCAAATCCAAGTTAAACCAAGTCATGAAAATCCTACACTTAGGAAAATTTTAAAATATCACGCAAACCGAAAAATACGAAATACGGCTCAAATAAATACGTATCCGTATAAAATATCGATACAGTGAGACGGGTCTCACAACATACCCTATTTATTTGTCCATAATCGAATTCTCTATCTTTTGTTCACATATATCCATAACAAATTATAAATAAATTTAAATTAAATTTATAATCTTAATTAAAATGTAAATATATATAACATAATTTAAATTATATTTTGATAAAACTATAAAATAAATTATTTTACGTACAATGTATGTGATTTTACTATTATATATATATCTCTACTAATATAAAGAGGCTTCAAAACGGCTCAAAAGTGAGCCGTCTAATCCGTATGAATATTATGGACCATTTTATTAAAAAGAAAAATATATAAAATTAACTTTTTTTATCTTCTGTGTGGATAACCGAACCCTCTCTCATAACATAAAAATTTAAAACCACCCGATATTAGAATATATTTAAAATTAAAATTATGTTTAAACTAACAACATAATATTATCTAATTAAACATATATCCGTAATATAAAAAATAATAATAAATTATATTCAAATATATTCAAATTATATTTAAAATATTCTAATATAATTTTAATTTTTATATACTATGATGATCTTGGCATCAACCACTTGATTAAGTTTACAGAGTAATAATAATTGAAGAGAGAGGAAAATCCACCACAAGTCTAGTGTGATTAGTTTATGCATTGTAATTATCTAAACAAAGATCCCTCAGGAATATCCCTTAGGGCATGCTTGACAATTGTAGGAGCAGCTGTTATGTTATGGGATATTTTTAGAATATCAGTTATGAATGATTACGAGGGGTCCGATTTTTTATGGTTTTAAGTAGCAACTTTTAAACCAGTTCAATCTGTCACGCCCCGCTCCTGTAGGAGCGATCGTCCTCGCTAAGACGTGATGCCGCACGAGCCTAAATTGCGCTCGTGCAAGGCGGATTCCATAACGGCCGATTACAGCGGCTGCGACGGAGTCGTTGCACAGAAGTCCCAAGCAGAGACATTGAATATGCCAGCAAAAATTTAGAACAAAATACAAGTCATTCAAAAGATACATTTTATTGATATTGAAACAAGGATTACAAAGGGGCACAAGGCCAAGATTACAAGTCACTCAAGCTCACTCTTCTCACATAACAAGTCACTCGGCTCTCTCTCATCTCTCAATACAAGTCTTGAGCCAGCGGATACTTCGGAAGGCGACGTCCATACATTATGTCCCGTATAAGTCTTGACTCCACGCGGCCGCACGCCTCGAATCGCCAAGGAACTCCGTGCCCCGACGCATCCAAGCGAGCTCCGCGCCACGAGCTTATACATGTGTCTGCACATAAAAACTATGTGGGTGCCAGTACTCAACTGTACTGGTGGAGTGAGCTCCTCGCCCACCCATACAAAACCGGCACGTTCATTTACTTTGTGCAACATAACCCTTTTGATTGTCTTTCTACTCTTGCCTTAGGATTATTTTAGGACCGACACCTTGGCCTATTTTGTGTCTCTAGACCATCTCGTGCTTGCACCAACAACGTTAACCTATCAAGTCGTGCTTGCCTTTCGACTCATAATCAGAGACGCAACTACACGATAGACTTCATTCCCATGTGACCGTGCTACAAACCCATATTGAGGCCGTGTCTCGCAATTCAGTGAGACTTAACCATATCGCCGCCTCGCGACCTTTGCTACGTGATCACCAACTGACCCAATCGAGACTTGTGAACTTAGTGTTAGGGGTGAGCATTATTCGATTTTGGACCGAAAACCGAATCGAACCGAATAAGGAATTCGGTTCGGTTTTAAAAAAATTCGGTTCGGTTTCGGTTTTGAAAATACTAAATTTTATTATTCGGTTTCAGTTTCGGTTTTGGAATTCGGTTTCGGTCCAAAACCGAAAACCGAATAAGAAAATTTAGTTTATATATATATATATATATTTTTAGTTTATATATATATATTATATATATATATATATAAATATATATTTATATATATATTTATATATATATCTCTGTGTGTGTGTGTGTGTTAATTATAGGTATATACTAAATATATATAGGTTATATGTTATAGGTATATACTGAATATATCTAGGTATATTTAGTTATTATATATTAACAAAAAAACACAAAAAAACCCAAAAACCGAATAAACCGAAAACCGAACCGATTTAATTCGGTTCGGTTATTGACCAATTCGGTTCGGTTTCGATTTTGCTTATTCGGTTTCGGTCCAATTCGGTTTTTGCTTATTCGGTTCGGTTCGAACCGAATAAACCGAATGCTCACCCCTACTTAGTGTCACTCAACCAACTTTGCCTTACGGCGGTTTCTTGACTTAAATTTCAACGACTCAAACCAACTTGTGCAACTCTATGCCAACAACTTAAGACTCGACGCCACAACTCATGCCGAAGCACATAGCCTATGTTGAAACCAAATCTTGGGCCCAAATATTGTGTTCTAACTGTACACACATTCAACTCAACTCAGTCCAAAGGCACACATACGGTTTGTCGTCCGTGCCGACCCACATATATGAGGTCACTAGCACAACAAGCTATACTTTGGACTTATAGCTTTGTTATTCGGGATCCCTTTCAGCGCAAGTAGTGATCTCCGCTGAAAGCCCCCGACTAACCTGAGCGGTACTCCCAGCATGGCTATACCCGTGTTTCCTCCTAGGTCGAAACGATCCCGTGGCCCTGGGTTGTCGCTGGAGGAAACTTTCGCCCTTGTCGACAAGTTGTCCAATGACCATGCAAGACTCGACTCAAACTGACGTCTCACACAGTCATCCTTCTTCCAGTGTTACCATCTCTTTCAAAACCAATATCAAGACTTCTATTATTTGAGACCATCTCGACGACCAACGGTCGCGAGCATTCTTACATGTTACCCTATCATTTCACTCAACTCAGAACGACCATTTGATAGCCCTTTTTCTAAACTCGACTTAAAATCAAAACACTAAGTCCGTGCATCGTACCTTAAACCGACTTGAACTCTGTGCGACACACCACCGCCCAAGTCATACTCTATATGACGGGCCTTACGGTCGTGGAACCAAGTAATTTAGACATCCGCAGGAAACGTGGAACAGTGCTTAGAAAAGACTTCAATCGCCTAACATAACTTAGCCTAACTCAATCGTACAACAACTTGACGAGCAAAGGCTACGTCAAGCCTCGCATCGGGGGAATGCGCCGTGCATGCATTCGACTTTAAAAGACCCAGTCATTTGGGCGCCTAGACTTATGCCACCAGCCGTGCAACGCAACTTAACTCATGGGGCGGGTCAAGGCTATGCCAAGCCTTGGACGATGGAACCGTGCATGCTTTATGAAGCATTTATGCGGGCGACGTCTAAGACTTAGGCTAACTCTTAACTTTGTGGTGAAAACTAACTTTTCCTTCTCCCAAGCTACGGGACAAAGGACCGAGTGTCATTTTCAAAGCACGCCGTGCAACGATTCTAAGCCGACCGTAGGACCTTTTTCCATGTTCTAACTCAATCGACCCAACTTGGGATTATTACCTTAGCTATGTGGATTCGTCTCTTTTATTATCAAGCCTACTTGTGCAAGTTGAAAATATGCAATTTATTTTGTGAAGGCTAAGATGAGACAAGTTCACCGAAACTACCCCCCCCTGAGCGAGGAGTCGCCTCGACCGAGCGGGCCTTCGAGCAAGCCGTTGCAAGGCTAAGTCCGAACACCGTCGGCGTTTTAATTCCTCCGATTGACTGAGCGGGACGGGGCACTACACAATCCATGCTTGGTAATTCATTAACGAGCGGTTATGAAAGTTTTTTACACGAATAAAATTATATATATGTCCAAATATTAACAAAATGTCCCGAGTGCTGGAACTGCCATATTTGTCAAAATAAAAGAAACACATGAAATAATAGAAATGACTGGTTGAAAGTAGGAGAGAAAGATTATAAAAACCTACCGGAAAAAAATAGCCATAGCTTGAAAAAAGTAGAAGAGAAACACAAATGAGAAAGAAAATTTTGTGTAGGATTTAGTAATTACAATTATATATTTTTGGGAGGATATAAATGTAAAAATAATAAAACCATCAAAATCCACCAATTTATAGTGTTTATAAAGTCATCCAAAATTACACTACACCGACTTTCAGAGATTTTTGAGCCGACAAAAAGCATTGCCTAAAAAAATTAATAAGCAAATATTTTCATAATCAGTTGGTTCAAAAATATTACAAAATCGGTGAAAATACCAACACATGCCATAGACTTTGTTTGGTTAGAAAGAAAGGAAAGGAGAGGAAATCAATTACTCGGTCTTCTTTTCTTTGGAAAATTGAAATTTCCAACATTTTTTTTGCTGTTTGAAAAAGTCAAAAAAATTGAAGGAAAAATGAGTCCATATGCCTCGTTTGGTTCGTGGAATAATGGGGTTGGGAAAGGAAATTCATTACTTTCATATGTTTTCATGCCAAATAGATTGAGGAGGAAACGAAAGTAATTTTCAATAAAAAAAAATAGGAGGAAAATTGGTTCCATGAATCGAAGCAAGGATTCACTTTCGCTTAGATAAAATAAGTTATTTAGTGATTGTAATAGTGTCACCCCCAGTTTTCAAATTAGGGGTATTTTTGTCATTTTTCAAGTTTTATAATTTTTAGAATTTTTTATTTATTTTATGTGATTTTTTGGGATTTATTTGGGTTGGTTTGGATTTTATCCAATTCGGACTCAATTTGGAGACCCGGGTAGCCTGGACCCTAGTGGGACCCACACACTAGCTGGACTTGGCCCACATATCATCCAAATTAGGTTAGAAATCTTAAACCCTATTTTCCATGGCTTAATTAGTCATTTTAGAGCTTAATTAGTTCATTAGAAACAAACCGAACCAAACCCGAACCGAACCAAACTAAGTTTATTGGGTAGGAGGCTTAGTGGATCCGCACCCAAACCCATCAAGCCCCCCCCCCCCCCCCCCCCCCCCCCCCCCACACACACACACACATGGCCGGCCATGACAAGGCTCCCCCCCCCCCTCTTTCTTCTTCATTAAGTCTCTCTCTCTCTCTCTCTGTCTCTCTCTCCATTTCACTTTCTTTCAAAAGCTCCTTTCTTCTCCAAGGAAACCTAGCTTAGGTAAGCTCTCTAATTCTCCATTTACTCCTCTTTACCATTTATTGTCTTCACAATAGTTGTAGAGGAGGTGATTCTCTACACTTTGCCCCTAGAATTTATTAGGTTTCCTAAAATCTAGGTTAGAAGATTTATTTGGGGGTTATTTATATATTAAGTGATATATATATATATATATATATATATATATATATATATATATATATATATATATATATATATATATATATATGTGGTATTTGTATATATGTAATTGTGTGTGTGTGTAGAGAGTGGTGGTGGAGTGTGAGAGTGGTAGGGAGTATGTGTGTGCTTGTGTGAGTGTGTGTGAGAGAGTGTGAGTGGGTGGTGTGTGTGTTTGAGTGGTATGTAGATATATATATATGTATAAATATATATATATATATATATATATATATATATATATATATATATATATATATATATATATATATATATGTGTGTGTGTGTGTGTGTATATAATTATAGGTATAAATATGTATTTGTGTCATGTGAGGGTGTGAGAGTGTGAGTGGGTGGTGTGTGTGTTTGAGTGGTATGTAGATATATATATATGTATAAATATATATATATATATGTGTATATATAATTATAGGTATAAATATGTATTTGTGTCATGTGAGGGTGTGAGAGTGTGTGTGGTTGTGCGTGTTTGTGAGAGTGTGAGTGGTTGTGTGTGTTTGTGAGAGTGTGTGTGTGTGTGTTTATATATATATGTATATGAGTGTGTGTGTGTGTGTGTGTGTGTGTGTGTGTGTGTGTGTGTATGTATAGATAAGTATAGAGGAGTGTGTGTTGTGGAGTTGGATGGATGGTAGATTATATTTATATATGTGTATATATATATATATATATATATATATATATATATATATATATATATATATATATATATATATATAAGAAGATATATATAGTAGAGAAGGAGGTAGAAGAGGAGAAGAAGAAGAGAATGAGCAGCAGCAGCTGCTGCTGTATGCTGCCAGCAGCAGCAGTCAGCAGGGACAGCAGCAGCAATAGCTGCTGTGACAGCAGCAAACCCCCCCCCCCCCTTTTTGTGCCATTTCACCCCATGAACCCCCCTTATCTATATGCATATATATATATATATATATATATATATATATATATATATATATATATATATATATATATATATATATATATATATAGATGTTTTTAGAGAGGAAATGAAGAGTAGAGAAGAAGAATTAGAGGGTAAGAAAAATTAGAAGAAGTTAAGAAAAGAGTTAGAAGAGAAAGGTTAGGAGGAAAGAGGAGAGGTTAGAAATTAGAGGAAGAATGGGGAGAAGGAAAGAATAGGAAGAGGGAAAAGAATAAGGAGAGTTAGA
The DNA here is from genome assembly GCA_029216955.1 of Iris pallida. Taxonomy (NCBI): domain Eukaryota; kingdom Viridiplantae; phylum Streptophyta; class Magnoliopsida; order Asparagales; family Iridaceae; genus Iris; species Iris pallida. The sequence continues at coordinate 15,186,501 of JANAVB010005597.1, forward strand.
AGTTAGAAGGAGAATAGGAAGGAGAGTTAGAAGGAGGAAAATTAGAAGAATAGGAAGTAGAAGGAAAAAAATGGGAAGTAGAATGAGAAGTAGGAATGAGAATTAGAAGAATAGGTTTTAGGAGGAGTCGAGTTAGAGGGCGAATTTGAGCCCGGAGTATCGGATCGCGATGAAACTTGACGTAGGCCTAGGATACGTGATTTAGATTTTGCGGATAGGATCCCGAGTTAAAATCGGGGTCGTAGGGCGCCGGTATCGCGCCGTATCAGCGCGTATCTTGAAATATTCAAGATTTAGGTAACGGGCCGTAAGGTGGACTAGACGTCCACTTTATCTAGATATTTTGGTAGATAACGAACCTATAGGATAGTACCCTACTACCCTGGGGAGATCGGGTCAAAATATCAAGCGTAGGTAGGCTAACTAGATAATCGCCGAAGTTGAAATTTTGCCCTTTTTAAGGGTAAAATAGGAATTTGGCCCATGGCCAAGATTTGAGTTTCCAAGTCCAAGATGGACTTGGATATGGGTTGTAGAGGTTGGTAATGGGTAGAAATAGCCGTCTAGACCTAGTCTTGACCCCGGTTGACCACGGTTGACTTTTTAGACCAAAAGTCAACTATGGGTCAATACTTTACCCAATTTAGTCCCAAATTCCTTTAAACTTGTGTAGTTGACCGAAAGTCAACTATTAGTCACCATTGACCTAGGATTGACCTAGGGTTGACCAGAGTTGACCAAGATTGACCAGAGTTGACCAGTTGACCAAAAGTCAACTATAAGTCAACCGTTGACTCAAATCGACCTAGATTAATTCCGTTTGACTTGCATTGACCCAGTATGACCTAGCTAGACCTAATATGACTTAGGTTGACCCCGTACAACCTAGTTTAATGTGTCTTGACCTAGAATGACTTAAATAGGGTTTAAATTGTCTTGACTTTAATTCCTAAACATAGTATTGATACGTCTTGTTCTCTATAGGTCCTCGAGACGCTGCATTTGCTCCGGTTGACATATCATACCATATTACAGGCGAGTACATTCTCTGACACTTTTCCAATTTATAATGATTGTTATGATTCATGTAATTAGTGTGGATATGCTTGTTCTCGACACATTGGTCACACGGATTGGTATTCATGGATCCCGACATGAGATGTTATTCCTCGTTATCTTGGTATATCTTGTGCAAGCTCCCTTGTAGTTCTTGTGCAGTATATGGACACCGATTCTCGAGGAGACTTGCTCCCTTCTCGTAGAATCCCGTGTCGTAACGTGTCTTGCTTGGATCCACTCTACCAGTCGGGGACGGGGAGTACTAGTGTAGATGTGTGATCATACCCGCCTTGTATATATTGTGAACCTTGTGAATGCCAATCCTACACCACACGTATGATTGGCTAGATCATAACCTTGTGCAGACCCAATCCGGCCACATGTTGTAGCTAGTATTCACACACCTAGAGATATGATTCTTGATTCTTGTACATGCCATGATCAGTTTACTTGCCTTGTTCTAGCTCTAGTTTTACAGCTTATCTTGCCATGATTCTCACATGTACATTCCATGATTTTCTTGTATATACTCTCTATTTACTGTCTTATAGCTTTTGTCATATCTTGTGAACTGTTGTTAGTAGATTGTACTCATTCCATCCTGACAGGATATGTTGAAAATATTACAGATGCAGATGAGGGAGACTACAGTACCTACTACGGTCCGGATGACGTAGTGGGCATAGACTTGGAGACTTTGGTCCAGCAGGGCTTAGCTCCGCCTGGCGAGACCTTACCCCTTGTTTAGTTAGAGTAGGTCTTTTATACTGGACTTTATCTCCAGCTACTTTTGAGTCTGTTATTACTATGGACTGTATTAGAGACTTGGACTTGTATATATTCTTTGTGTTGGACTTGACAGGTTATATATTATTTTATCGTCTTGTTGTCTTTTTATTTCAGTCTTTACTTTGTTATCTTAGAGTCGTGATTGAGTACTCGTATATATATTCATTGCTTGTCCTCCGTTCGGAGTTGACCATGGACTTGACAGGTTTTGTTATATATATAAACTGTTTAGAGTAGAAAAATCTACAGCGTTCCACGCCGATTTTTCGGTGAGGGCTGGGCGTTGTCGCGTCACGTGCCCTTTTTGCGGGTGCGGGTCGTGACACGTTTTAGTGGTGGCCCATGCAGGTCCTGAAGTCGCAATTAGTGCGATGTCGTAGTGGCGCTCGACTTAGAGTGTTATTATGAGCCTGCGGTACGTATCTAGGATAGGCTATAGGCTAAGGGTGCTCAATCACAATAGGATCTTTTCTTGCTTATCTTGCTTACCGTCTTTGATATCGATTTACTGTATTCTAGCTGTCCTCCTTTGATATTGCCTTCATGTGCCATATTGATATTTTCTTTTCAATTTGTCTCCAGGATAGTTATGACTCACTCTCCTGGCGAGGAGCACGGGGAGACGGAGAGGTCTGCCACCTCTGGCGGGCAGGCTCCGGTCACCTCCCCTGCAGATGGGACTTCTGTTGGAGCTCTAGGAGGTACTCCTCCAGCTACCTCGATGACAGTCCCTGGGGTTGCGGGTGCTCTTTCCGTAGTGCCGGAAGCTGTCGTGGGCGCTCTTCCTCCTCCTGCGCAGCGGATTCCTCTGCCAGTTGCAGGCGTACTTCTACCTCCACCTCCTCTGCCTACAGATATGGGGCAGATGCTTACCTTCCTCCAGCAGATACTGGAGACTCAGAGAGACCAGACCGAGGCTCGGTAGAGGCAGACAGACGCGAGGCGTCAGGGCATGGAGGATGCCCATCAGTTGGCCCTTGCAGCCGTGGAGCAGAGGGCCCCTCATCCGGGGACGCGACCGAGGTATGGGGATATCCAGGACTTCAAGAAGCTCGGGCCCCGTGACTTTAGCGGGACCGAGGGTGTGGTCAATGCAGATGATTGGCTCGAGGATATCGAGCGGCAGATGAGGGCCTCCCGCCTGGCAGACGACCTGAAGGTCGAGGCGGTAGGTTTGCAGTTGCTAGACATTGCGCGCACCTGGTTCAGAAACGAGCCAGCCCTAGCTGGAGAGGGCCATACTTGGGCAGAGTTCAAGCTCCTCTTCAAGGAGAAGTTCTTTTCCCCTACGGACAAGATTGACTTGGTACGACAGTTCCAGGATCTGCAATAGGGCAGTCTATCTGTGGAGGAGTACGCAGCGGAGTTCGGCCGTCTGAGCCGATATGCAGAGTACATGGTTCGAGACTCGGAGATCAGGGCGAGCCGTTTCAGGGAGGGGCTGGCTTGGGATATCAAGCACCTCATTCCCTCCTTCTATGAGACATATGTCCAGATCTATGCGGAGGCCCGCAAGGTTGAGCGGGAGTGGGGCTTGAAGCCCAAGAGGGAGCGTAATCATTTCTCGGGGGCTACTAGCAGCGCAGGGGCTGCTAAGCGCCCTCAGCTTCAGCATCGTTCTTTCCAGCCTCACCAGCCGCAGGTGCAGGCCAGAGCACCGGTTCAGCAGCAGGTGTAGCACACTCAGCAGAGGCAGGCACAGCATGGGGCTCCTTGCAACTTCTGCAAGAAGTCCGATCACATCTGGAAGGTCTGTCGGAAGAGGCTGGGCTTGTGCCTCTATTGCGGGGAGGCTGGACATCAGTTGAGAGATTGTCCTACGAACCATCGCCGTGCAGCTCAAGGAGCACAGGGTAGGCCACCTATGGCACCGCATCACGCCCTCCACCAGCAGCGGGATATACCCCGCCAGGACAGGGTTTTTGCGATGGCAGTTGAGGATCCTGCACGCATTGGACTAGGAGGTAGGGTCTTGCTCTTTCTTTTACCTATTCTTTCCGTCCATTGATTGATGATTGCTTTCTTAGTACCTTTAGTTTGCATATGTGATGATCATGCTAGATTAAATAGAAAACCCAATGAAGACTGCAATAACACGATACTGTAGAGATTTAAAACCATACATGTGTTCTGATTTTCTGGATTACATGTTATATAACTTAGGATAAAATTTAGTAGACTTTGATTGTTGGGTGCTTGACCTAGAGAAGAGTGCGACCGTTTGAATTTCGAGGACGAAATTTTTTAAGGAGGGTAGATTTGTCACCCCCAGTTTTCAAATTAGGGGTATTTTTGTCATTTTTCAAGTTTTATAATTTTTAGGAATTTTTATTTATTTTATGTGATTTTTTGGGATTTATTTGGGTTGGTTTGGATTTTATCCAATTCGGACTCAATTTGGAGACCCGGGTAGCCTGGACCCTAGTGGGACCCACACACTAGCTGGACTTGGCCCACATATCATCCAAATTAGGTTAGAAATCTTAAACCCTATTTTCCATGGCTTAATTAGTCATTTTAGAGCTTAATTAGTTCATTAGAAACAAACCGAACCAAACCCGAACCGAACCAAACTAAGTTTATTGGGTAGGAGGCTTAGTGGATCCGCACCCAAACCCACCAAGCCCCCCCCCCCCCCCCCCCCCCCCCCCCCACATGGCCGGCCATGACAAGGCTCCCCCCCCCCCCCTCTTTCTTCTTCATTAAGTCTCTCTCTCTCTCCATTTCACTTTCTTTCAAAAGCTCATTTCTTCTCCAAGGAAACCTAGCTTAGGTAAGCTCTCTAATTCTCCATTTACTCCTCTTTACCATTTATTGTCTTCACAATAGTTGTAGAGGAGGTGATTCTCTACACTCTGCCCCTGGAATTTATTAGGTTTCCTAAAATCTAGGTTAGAAGATTTATTTGGGGGTTATTTATATATTAAGTGATATATATATATATATATATATGTATATATATATATGTGGTATTTGTATATATGTAATTGTGTCTGTGTGTAGAGAGTGGTGGTGGAGTGTGAGAGTGGTAGGGAGTATGTGTGTGCTTGTGTGAGTGTGTGTGAGAGAGTGTGAGTGGGTGGTGTGTGTGTTTGAGTGGTATGTAGATATATATATATGTATAAATATATATATATATATATATATATGTGTATATATAATTATAGGTATAAATATGTATTTGTGTCATGTGAGGGTATGAGAGTGTGTGTGGTTGTGTGTGTTTGTGAGAGTGTGAGTGGTTGTGTGTGTTTGTGAGAGTGTGTGTGTGTGTTTATATATATATGTATATGAGTGTGTGTGTGTGTGTGTGTGTGTGTGTGTATGTATAGATAAGTATAGAGGAGTGTGTGTTGTGGAGTTGGATGGATGGTAGATTATATTTATATATGTGTATATATATATATATATATATATATATATATATATATATATATATATATATATATATATATATATATATAAGAAGATATATATATAGTAGAGAAGGAGGTAGAAGAGGAGAAGAAGAAGAGAATGAGCAGCAGCAGCTGCTGCTGTATGCTGCCAGCAGCAGCAGGGACAGCAGCAGCAATAGCTGCTGTGACAGCAGCAAACCCCCCCCTTTTTGTGCCATTTCACCCCATGAACCCCCCTTATCTATATGCATATGTGTGTATATATATATATATATATATATATATATATATATATATATATATATATATATATATAGATGTTTTTAGAGAGGAAATGAAGAGTAGAGAAGAAGAATTAGAGGGTAAGAAAAATTAGATACATATGCATATAGATGTTTTTAGAGAGGAAATGAAGAGTAGAGAAGAAGAATTAGAGGGTAAGAAAAATTAGAAGAAGTTAAGAAAAGAGTTAGAAGAGAAAGGTTAGGAGGAAAGAGGAGAGGTTAGAAATTAGAGGAAGAATGGGGAGAAGGAAAGAATAGGAAAGAATAGGAAGAGGGAAAAGAATAAGGAGAGTTAGAAGTTAGAAGGAGAATAGGAAGGAGAGTTAGAAGGAGAAAAATTAGAAGAATAGGAAGTAGAAGGAAAAAATGGGAAGTAGAATGAGAAGTAGGAATGAGAATTAGAAGAATAGGTTTTAGGAGGAGTCGAGTTAGAGGGCGAATTTGAGCCCGGAGTATCGGATCGCGATGAAACTTGACGTAGGCCTAGGATACGTGATTTAGATTTTGCGGGTAGGATCCCGAGTTGAAATCGGGATCGTAGGGCGCCGGTATCGCGCCGTATCAGCGCGTATCTTGAAATATTCAAGATTTAGGCAACGGGCCGTAAGGTGGACTAGACGTCCACTTTATCTAGGTATTTTGGTAGATAACGAACCTATAGGATAGTACCCTACTACCCTGGAGAGATCGGGTCAAAATATCAAGCGTAGGTAGGCTAACTAGATAATCGCCGAAGTTGGAATTTTGTCCTTTTTAAGGGTAAAATAGGAATTTGGCCCATGGCCAAGATTTGAGTTTCCAAGTCCAAGAAGGACTTGGATATGGGTTGTAGAGGTTGGTAATGGATAGAAATAGCCGTCTAGACCTAGTCTTGACCCCGGTTGACCCCGGTTGACTTTTTAGACCAAAAGTCAACTATAGGTCAACACTTTACCCAATTTAGTCCCAAATTCCTTTAAACTTGTGTAGTTGACCGAAAGTCAACTATTAGTCACCATTGACCTAGGATTGACCTAGGGTTGACCAGAGTTGACCAAGGTTGACCAGAGTTGACCAGTTGACCAAAAGTCAACTGTAAGTCAACCGTTGACTCAAATCGACCTAGATTAATTCCGTTTGACTTGCATTGACCCAGTATGACCTAGCTAGACCTAATATGACTTAGGTTGACCCCGTACAACCTAGTTTAACGTATCTTGACCTAGAATGACTTAAATAGGGTTTAAATTGTCTTGACTTTAATTCCTAAACATAGTATTGATACGTCTTGTTCTCTATAGGTCCTCGAGATGCTGCATTTGCTCCGGTTGACATATCATACCATATTACAGGCGAGTACATTCTCTGACACTTTTCCAATTTATAATGATTGTTATGATTCATGTAATTAGTGTGGATATGCTTGTTCTCGATACATTGGTCACACGGATTGGTATTCATGGATCCCGACATGAGATGTTATTCCTCGTTATCTTGGTATATCTTGTGCAAGCTCCCTTGTAGTTCTTGTGCAGTATATGGACACCGATTCTCGAGGAGACTTGCTCCCTTCTCGTAGAATCCCGTGTCGTAACGTGTCTTGCTTGGATCCACTCTACCAGTCGGGGACGGGGAGTACTAGTGTAGATGTGTGGTCATACCCGCCTTGTATATATTGTGAACCTTGTGAATGCCAATCCTACACCACACGTATGATTGGCTAGATCATAACCTTGTGCAGACCCAATCCGGCCACATGTTGTAGCTAGTATTCACACACCTAGAGATATGATTCTTGATTCTTGTACATGCCATGATCAGTTTACTTGCCTTGTTCTAGCTCTAGTTTTACAGCTTACCTTGCCATGATTCTCACATATACATTCCATGATTTTCTTGTATATACTCTCTATTTACTGTCTTATAGCTTTTGTCATATCTTGTGAACTGTTGTTAGTAGATTGTACTCGTTCCATCCTGACAGGATATGTTAAAAATATTACAGATGCAGATGAGGGAGACTACAGTACCTACTATGGTCCCGATGACGTAGTGGGCATAGACTTGGAGACTTTGGTCCAGCAGGGCTTAGCTCCGCCTGGCGAGACCTTACCCCTTGTTTAGTTAGAGTAGGTCTTTTATACTGGACTTTATCTCCAGCTACTTTTGAGTCTGTTATTACTATGGACTGTATTAGAGACTTGGACTTGTATATATTCTTTGTGTTGGACTTGACAGGTTATATATTATTTTATCATCTTGTTGTCTTTTTATTTCAGTCTTTACTTTGTTATCTTAGAGTCGTGATTGAGTACTCGTATATATATTCATTGCTTGTCCTTCGTTCGGAGTTGACCATGGACTTGACAGGTTTTGTTATATATATAAACTGTTTAGAGTAGAAAAATCTACAGCGTTCCACGCCGATTTTTTCGGTGAGGGCTGGGCGTTGTCGCGTCACGTACCCTTTTTGCGGGTGCGGGTCGTGACAAATAGTTTACGAAATTTGATATTAATATATGATATTTTTTTTGGCTACAAATATATTTTTTTATTTTTTTAATAGTAAGCGCCGTGTCCTTAGGTAAAAATTCGGCTATGCTATTGTTGACATACATTGTTCTAAAAATCGGCTTAGACGGCCGCCTAGATGCCATACGTGTGTCTGTCCGATGACTGCCTAGGCACCCACCTAGGCTCCCCTCACCCCCGACTATGCATATTTTTGAAATTTACGGATCTTTTTCTTCAAATTTCAATAGTTTTTTCTTTTTTTTTAACCGTGACTGCATGGTCGGACTAGACCCTTGGGTTAACCGTGACCGCATGGTCGGACTAGACCCTTGGTGTCTGTCCGACTAACACTAACGCCTTCTACAACCTTGATGACATATAGGTAGCTATTATTTGTACCATGGACAAATTATGTTTTAAATGAATTGCCAAACAATTAAACTAAAAGTTTAAATATTAAAACTCATTTATTTTCTTCGGGAACAAAGAAACTGTAAATCATAATATAGGATACTCGACCCCCGTGCGTTTGTAGAATTGTTCAACGTACGGAATTTCAAACTAGTGTGGCATGTAACATAATTTGAGAACTAATAATATCTTGTTTGAGTTTTCTTGTAAGAAGTACAATCATGCGAATTATATTGACATTAATATTCAAGACATTGTTTGTGTAGTTCCCTACATAAGGATAATTTCGTGTCACTAGAGCTGTCAAAATGGACTAAGTCCGTTGGGTCGGCCCGCCCCACCCGCCAAAAAGGTGGGTTAGACCGAGCATTTAGGAGTCCGCCAAACAGGCGGACCTAGGCGGCCCGTCCCACCAGTAGCCCGCCCCGCATTGGGCTAGCCCGCGGGCCAAGTGAGTTGTACTGCCGTCTATTTTTTCATTTAGCATATATATGAGATATGTATAATAAATGATAAAAATTCTCATTTAATGCAAGTAATGACGTATAAAATATTAAATTTGGTCATTTATTTACATGAATGAAGGAGTTTTAAAGAAATATCTACTATTATAATGTTTCTTGTATTTTACTTGTAATTTGATGCATATGAGAGTGAGTAGAAAATATTATATATATGATTTTTTTTCCTTTTAAGAAACTAAAACAAATAAAAAAATTAAAAAAATTAAGCGTGCAGGCCCGCTAAGCCCGCAGCCCGCCGGTGGGTTGGGTTGGGTTGGAATTTTTTTAGCCCGCCAAAATGGTGGGTCGCCCCGCCAAATGGTGGGTCGTCCCGCCAAATGGTGGGTTACGGGCTGGCCCGTCCCGCCGGCCCGTCTTGACAGCTCTACGTGTCACGACATAAGACTAGAAACTTATAGGATTATAGTTGTAAGAGTATCATTACTAGTTGGACTCTCAAATATAATTTGGGGTCCAAAATTAAAAAAGAAGAAGATAAATATAAAATGTGTTGAATTTGTATGATAGTAGTATGAAATGATAAAGTGAGTTACGGTCCGAAACATTGTGTGGTAAAAAAATGACGTGAAAAAAAAATGTAAAATCTAGAATCTAGAAAGTTGGACTCCAAATTGGAACTTACTATTCTACAAAATGAGTTCCTACAATCTATAAACTATGAATTGGGAGGCCCAACCCTTATCACCTATGGGTGAGATGAGATCGAAATTGTAGAAATTAAGATTAGAGATGTGACTTACTGTTCTACAAAATGAGTTCCTACATTTTAAATCTAGAATCTAGAAAATGAGACGAATCTTACTAATGATGCTCCAAGGAGACTCCAACATCACATTTTCAAGATAAGCTGAATTATTGATTTTATTTTGGTCAACATCAATTACCACATTAACCTAAATCATAATTTGGTAGATGATCCCCAAAAGGTGTTGGAAGAAGGTCCATAGACATTAGATAGACGACTCGTGGTCCTTAAAACAAGGCAATTTATAAGGACACATCAAAAAGTGATCAGGGCTAGTCCGGATTGGGGCTAGCCCACTAGCCCAGGTTTTGGAGAATTTTACTCAGGACAGTCCATTTTTTTTTTATCATAGAGTTGTTCCAAACTCAACCATCCCCCCCAACCCCCAAATTTTTGTTTCATTTTCATATTTCACTCTCTCTCTCTTCCAAAATTCTATTTTCTCTCATATTCTTCTTCCTCTTCTCCACCATTTTCTCCCTCCCTAAGCAACATCTTCTTCTTCCTCTTCTCCTCCACCATTTTCTCCCTCACTAAGCCCACCATTTCCTCCCTCCATAAGCAACATAATTTCTCTCTTTCTTTCCAAAACCCTAACAATTTATTTCGATTACATTACAATGTTTATTTCAATTATTTGTAGTCCATTTGAATTAAAACCCAAGTGCATTCGGAGTGAAAAATTACCCATTTGAATTAAACCTAAGTAAACGTGATCGAAAAAATCCAGCGTCGAATAGGACTGCCTAATTTTCTAGCAGTCCTACAAATTGATAGAACTGCTAGAAATAGTGGCAGGACTGCCTAATTTTCTGGCAGTCCTACAAATTGATAGGACTGCCAAAAATAGTGGCAGTCATACAGCAAGTGAAAGCAAGGACTGCCACAATTTTTGGCAGTTCTGACTGTATGTAGGATTGCTATAATTTGTGGCAGTCCTTGCTTTTCACTTGTTGTGAAGTATGACCGCCACTATCTCTAGCAGTCATATCAGTTTGTAGGACTGTCATAAAATTAAGCGGTCCTAGTTTGCACTTGTTGAATAGCAAGTCCGTTATTGTTCTCCTTGTTTGCACTTGCTGAACACCAATATTAGGGTTTCCACAAATATTAGGGTTTGTACATTATGAGGAGCCTTTGGGTGCTACCAAAATTGAAAATGAGAAAGAAATTAGGGTTTTGATGGAGATGAGATTAGGGTTTTGATGGAGACGGTGAGGATAAAAATGGTGAAGAAGAACAAGATGAGAAGAAAATCCATCCCACAATTTTTTTATTATTCTTCTTGTTCTTGTTCTTGTTCTTCTTCTTCTTGTTGTTGTTCTTCTTCTTGGATGTGTTGAGGAAGAAGAGAAGAACAAAAATAAAAGAATTGACTTTGATACCTATCAATGAGATAACCCTGATCAATTTTTTCAATGGCAAACTTGTAAATGAATCAAACTTTAAAGGACAAATTTATGAAATGCCCAAAAAACGAAAAAGTTTTACGAAAAACCCACCGCACAATAACATTTCATCGCGTGCCCAGAATTAGCAAAAAATATATAAAGAGGGTTATGAATGACCTTTTTGCCCTTCCTTCTAATTTATTAAAAACACCCACGAAACTATTCTTAAAAAAAGTTTCGATACTTCATCTTCTTCCATACGCTGCTCACTTTCGAATCTAGATTTTCTCCTCGAAAATCTTCAAAAACTCGTCGGAAAATTTCGGAAAGACCGAGACAAACGACAAAAGTGCTAAAACGGAGGTCCAAACATCATTTTTTTGCGATTCTAAAATTTCGGAAGACCGTTTAACGAAGAAGCTTTTACTTTCAGGCTCCTCGAAGATACGCTCATTTTGGGACAAACCGGGCCTCGTTTCGACCTCCCAGTCAAAAGTTATGGCCCTTCAAAGTTTCAACTGACCATAAAATGCAGGAGAATGGTCATTCTCCGTGTTAGAACATGAAAAATGTTAATTTCGCATGAGGGTGGCCATTCTTCGTGTTAGTAACACGGAGAATGTCATTCTCCGTCTTAATTTACACGGAGAATAGTCATTCTCTGTGTTAGTAACACGGAGAATGGCATTCTCCGTCTTAATTTACACGGAGAATGGCCATTCTCCGTGCTAAATTACACGGAGAATGGTCATTCTCCGTCTTAATTTACACGGAGAATGATCATTACAGTGTTAAAACGCAGGAGAATGGCCATTCTCCGTATTAGAAACACGGAGAATGCCATTCTTCGTGTTAAATAAAACAGAGAATGGCCATTCTCCGTGTAATTTAGCACGGAGAATGGTCACTCCAGTGTTAAAACGCAGGAGAATGGCCATTCTCCGTGTTTGAAACACGGAGAATGCCATTCTCCGTGTTAAATAAAACGGAGAATGACATTCTCCGTGTTAAATAAAACGGAGAATGACATTCTCCGTGTTAATTTACACGGAGAATGGTTATTCCCAGTGTTAAAACGTAGGAAAATGACCATTCTCCGTGTAATTTAGTACGGAGAATGGCATTTTCCGTTTCTAAATTACACGAAGAATGGCCATTCTCCGTGCTAAATAACACGGAGAATGGTCATTCAAATGTTAAAACACAGGAGAATGGTCATTCTCCGTGTTAGAAACACGGAGAATGCCATTCAACACGGAGAATGACATTCTCCTTGTTAAAAATGCAGGAGAGTGACTATTCTTCGTGTGATATCGACGGAGAACAGTTGATAGAAACCTAATTTTTTATTTTTTTTGTTTTGTGGAAAAAAATTTGACATGAATAAAGATTCAAGAGTTTTCGTTCTTCTTTCAAAACGATGCTAACTCTCCATAATTGACCTAATTGTCGGAGAAGAAGAAGAAGAAGATGAGCGATGATCGGAGTTCGACTGAAAAAAAAACATGGTGAACTACGAACGATCTTTGCGATCTCTGCTGAAGATGAGAGCAATGGAATTCAGATCTCTCGTGAAGAAGAAGAAGAAGAAGAAGAAGAAGAGAATCGCAATCCAGATCTGAGTTTGTGCGGAGGGGTAGTTATGGTATTAATTTTGTAAATACAGAGTATATAAAGGGAATATTGGGATACTTAACGTGGAAATATATAATTCTGAACATTTCATAAAACCCATCATGCGGGTGGATTTTTCATAAAAACCAACCCCGAAATTGGGTTTCTCAGCAATTTCCAGAACTTTAAAATGTGATAGCTCTGATCACTTTTTTGATATGCCCTTATAAATTGGCTAAAAAAATGGTTACCATAGTGTAACTTCGAAAGGAATTGTCTGTTGTTCTTGCGTGGAATCATACTTCCATGGTTATCACCGCAATTGTCGAGTCCCATATCAATAATAAAATGAGGTAATTATACGAACATACTAAGCGGATAATGAATTACCAAACAAGATTAGTCTTAATAATCCACACTTTGACAATATATTAATTTAAAATAATTTACTTAATGTAGTTGGGTAAGAAAAAAGAAAAAGGAAAAAAAAGAGGGAGAATTAACTATGGATAGATCTAAGGATCCACATCCATCTATTTATTGGTAGGTGGATAGATTTCTTAAGAAAAAGTCTAGTAGTAGCAGTCCTTTCTTTACTCTTTCCAAATTCCTCTTCTTATTCTTCACTTCTGCTCTTTTGATTAAAATTAAGAGGAGGAGGAGGAAGAAGAAGAAAGAAAGACGTTGGGGATGGATCAAGTATTGAACAAAGTGGGTTCTTACTGGTTCAGCAGGAAAGCCAACAAGGAGATCGACTCCGTCGGCGAAGATCTCAGTGTAAGCCCCAACTAATCCCCGTTCCTTTTTCTTTTTTCTACGGCACTTGTTGTTCTCGTTCATGAGAAGAATGAAGGAATTCGAGTTAATTCTTATCTGGGTTTTGTTTGGTTTCGAGGAATTCCACTGATCATGGAAAGAATGGACCGAATTGAGTTCATACTGATCTGGGTTCTGAGGAATTGCATGCCTATGATTAAAAAGGGCCAAACTTTTTTACATTTTCTATGGTTTTTTTTGGGTTTCGTGGAATTCTCCCATGTCTATGACTGACATGGAAGAATTGACTGGATTGAGTTCGTTATGATCTAGGTTTTGTTGGGGTTTGAGGAATTTCTTGTATATGACTAATTATGTGCATTTATATACTGATTATGGAAGAAATGGACTGAATGAGTTCATTCTGATATGGGTTTCGAGGAATTGCACGCCTACAATTAAAAAGGAGCGAACTTTTTACTGTTTGATTAGCAGTATGAGCATTTAGGAACTTATATTAGGGAGATCTCGATATATATAATCAAGAAAAGGGTTTCGAAACTGAGTAGAGTTAGTCTCCGGATGGTCTTCGATGTGAACAAGGTGGAGGAATCTTTTTTCCCCCCTCCTTTCTGTCCAAATTAAACATCGCATTGCCAAATTGATGGCATTATTAATTATCTGTATATGCTATCTAGGAAACTTGTACGCGAAGTTGGAAACGCATAGGACACAAGACAGTCAGATACTCCAAAAAATCAATGCCGTCTACGTGTCACCATGCTCGTATCGTGTTGTATCTGTGTCCTGAAAACATAGCTTGCCAGTGACTGTCAGCTGGTGGTAGTGAGATTTGGAGAGAAATTATTAGTTGCCTATTTAGTGCCATATATCCAGTTTTTCACAAACTTCGAGAGAAATTACTAGCTAGCTGATGAACTTAGAAAGCAAACTGAATTCATGTTGGAATGTTATCTCCTTCTGTAATAATCGTGGGTTCTTAAACTTCTATCGTTCCTTTACATTTTTACTGACACATGTTTCCAGTTCGTTCCTATTTATCAGACTTGTCATAACGCAAATTAGAAATAAATGAAGGTCTCGCTGTCCATAATTTGACGATCTGATCTGACCTAACCCTCTTGAACACAACCCCGATTTTGACGATATTAGGTGTTAGGGAGGGATTATTTTTATTTTTTGCCTCAGGAGACAATAAGCTCTTTGAATCATTAAATTATTTTTTCCTTACCCTCTCTAAAGGTCTTCATAATCATTGAAACCCAAAGTTCTCGGATGCTAGGTACTTTTCTAGTTACAGGGATTCCAAGTGAAGCTACCGAGAGTAGGAATCTGTAATGCTGATCAGAAAGAGCCATTGTGCATGTAGGTGTAGGTTGCCGTAAACAAATGTTAGATTACTTATATACGTTGTCAGAATCTGAGGCGTTTGACAAGTTTCACACCCTCAATAAACTCACAGATTGGGTTTGTGAATTGTGACAACAGCAATTTATGCTCTCGTAGACACTTTAAAGTTGAAACCTGTTGTGCAGTCATTCAGAACGAAATTTAAACAAGAATAAAGACATTAACCAAATTAAACATGTGAAGCACTCTGTGCACTAATAAAAAGAGTCAGAACATTGTCACTACATAATTATTATGTAACTTAGTTCAATATTTCCCCAGCAGAAATAACTCCAAAGAGGCAAAGACTACAATAACTAACAAGTTTCCCTACCAAGAATTACCATCTAAATAATCACAAAAAATAATAGAAAGAAACAACTGAACACCCAGCATCGACCCAACAACCACATATGCCTAACGTTACTACTGTTTGTATTACTATTATAATGATGTGTTATCCTCCTAAGTAACCGTATATACTTTTACCTGCTCTGCATATTTGAGATGGTTAGCTTATCCATATCTATCTAATATCAAGCCGATTATCATTACTTATTGAATTCTGATGGTTGTGTCGGAATGTCATTGTGGTCTATTAACCAAGGTTCAAAAACTCTGTTTTGGTTTCGGATTTGGATCCTCCTTATATGGTTTTCAGCAGTTTTGAAGGTTTCGAGCCAATTGGTTGTGTAGTAGTTTTGGCAGTTTCGGATCTCCAACTCAGATCCAAAATGGCCTAGACATATCGGTTTTGGTTTATATTTGAAACCTTGCTATCAACATGATGTTTAATATCTATTGATAGACTCTTCTCCTCCATGAGTTCATGGATTTGTTACACGGTATAGCACATAAAAGATGATTATTGCTGGAAGAAGTGGTGCATGCTCATCTTGATCAATAATTTAGTTAGGCAAGAGACATTGCTTAAGGTGCAAAACATTGGGAGCAAACGCTTTCTGGTTGCGTGAGTCATCACAGGGTTGAGGGTAGAGACTAGTTTGTTGAGCACATCACACTAGGTTTGTTGACACGACAGTTTGAAGGACGTTGGAATTTTTTTATGAGGAATGAAAGTCAGTTTTCAGAAAAGTCCATATTTAATTGTGGGATTGTGAAGATAGCTGAAATTCAAAATCAATAACCTGTATAGAAGATTAGCTTTCATAATATGAGCAAAATGGGCAAAACATTAGGTTCAACGTTGGACGAGTTATCTGAGTAAATCAATGCATCATTCCTAAGAACAGAAACTCGGTGCTTTCACGGCTTTACATATTACATTCATGTAAGTGAAACAGCCATACCAAATTTAGGATACATATCATATGAGTTTGCCATATAATTCATTAGAGAATGTTATTTATTCAAACATGTCGATTCGATATTATGCTTTCCCTTGACCATCTAGATAATGCTCTCCTCCTTCCCCTTATGTTCATTTACTTTCTTTACCTTGTTAATAGTTAGTCATATCTATTTCAAAATATAGATCATAAGATTGTTGTTGTAACCTTTATAAGTAACATAAAGTTAAAGCATCATCATGAAAGATGTTACACAAAACATGCTTTGAAAAATAGTGAGGTTCATCGATGCTGAAAAAGTTCATAGTAAGGATGAAAAAGAAAAAATGTCAGTTGTTGCATAAATCCTTTTTACAGTCCAACTTGCACATTAACTTGGCTTGTAGGTTAAGCTGTTACAAAGTCACAAACCTTTTCTTCTAATTTGGTTGCTTTCTTTGATTTTACACTAAAATGCTAACTTGGCTTCTTAATTGTCACTTGTCAGAATGCTTTCCTTAGGTTACCTGTATTAGAGAAGCAAGTCATTTGACTTATCTAATTTAGTCTGAGTATTAATGTCAGTAATTAAATAAGTTATCATATCTAGATACCTAAAATAGTGTGACCTATATCAATGCTACTTTTTTCTTACCAATCAGCCTTTTGATTATGAAAACAGTCACTTTCTAATAGCATCCAAGGCGGAGCATCATGGCTGGTCAATAAATTCAAAGGTGCGATACACATATCTCTATAGAATATCCTTCAAGATGTCTTTTCCTTATGACTCCATAATTTTTCATTGCCAGAAATAGCTATTTGCTTCTATTTAATTAACTTTATGAAGCTTAAGTATTGTCTTGTTCTCTGATTACATAATCTTCAGTTTAGAACACACTCTTTTCCACATAACATTTAGTTGGATTTATGTACATGAGTATATCAACCACAAACTATATCGATGTCAACCATCATCACAGATTGCATATTGTGATGAGTCTGTCTAGGTCAACCAACCCAAATCTGAATGTCTGGCTAAATCAATTTCTGAATTTCTCTAATTGTACTTGTAACAGTTTGGTCCTCAGTGGAAGGATTCATATACAATTCTTAAGGAAAAAAATAAAATTACAATTTTGTATACCACAGATGACCATAAGTGAACCGATGATTTGGATCAACAATAGAACTGGTATTAGAAATCATCCACCATTCATTCTTAGCAAGTTTACCTTAATTGTATCTACAGACATCCATTTCTATTTTCTTGTATCTTTGTTGTGTAACCTTCTGCTTCTGTGCTTATATATTCTTCAGTAAAACATGCCATACCATCCTAATTTGTCATCTGCATTTTCAGCCTTATTTGTTAGAAACTATATTGCAGTTCTCATGTATAATTCTTCAGTACACATGCCATACCATCATAATTCATGTCCACCATTTCAGAATTAAAAGACTAAGTATCCACTTCTGTTTTATCAATCATGTAGGGGACCAGGGTTGTGATATTTCTTTATTGCCAAAATCTTTTACTGCCGCTTTAGTTAAACTAAACATACCTAGGGCGAATGGGTCCAACTTCTGTATCCACCATAGCCAATTCATTCCATTTTCTCATTCTCAATAAGCTAGTCTCAGTTATCTCACAAGTCATAACCTCTTATAGGCTATCCACGTGTATATACCTTACCCTTGTTAGGTTTCTGCTTTCTCCCGTTCAGCTTAGTTTCTTACCTGTCCTTTTCAACCAATTTGCACAGGTCTCTCTCTCTCTCTTCCCCCCTCCATCTCTGCCTCTCTCTCAACCCTCTGACAGTCCCTGATTCTGTCATCTGGTCTTGAACTAATTGGGTGTCCAGTTCTTTGTACCCTTTTGTTCAACTCAGTATCTTTTCTCCTATGTAATCGTCCATAAGCTGCATTGCACATGTTCGTTTGCCACTTTGTATAGGTAGCTCTGATCTAATGCATACAGGTTCTCCAATTTGGTCTATTTTTTGAGCTATCCAGCATTTTGGGCCTTTCTTTCATGTATCTTGTTAGTGGTACCAATCATTAAACTGTGTGAGCTTTTTGAGTCATTATATTTGAATTATCTCACATGTAATACAACTTTACATCAATGTGATTTAACTCTAATTTCTAGTTCTATTTATATGGAATTATATATTATGTTTCCTTGGTTTTCCTTTACTTTTATACAAGGATACAATCAAGGAAGATGTTTTCAAGAACTTGATTGTTCATAAAATAAATACTTTGTTGATCTATCCAGCAATATGGGCCACCGTCTTTCAAACAATTTTTTTGGTGGTCTCCCATCTTTCAAAAGATAGAAAGAAGCTCAAGCTCAAAAACTTTTCTTATTAGTTTACTTCTCATTAAATTTCTCTATTTCTCTCTCCCAAATACGAGAGGATGTTTGCACGCCGGAATGTATTCAATTCTGTGAACTTTAACAGAATTGGGTTCATAGACGAAGAATATTCGTTATTTCCCAATTGCTGGTACAAGAACATCCTGTATAAGGAGGC